>VZSV01000029.1:4860909-4965582 GCA_013398735.1 Nothocercus julius
TGCTGTAGGTGACCCTGCGTGTGCAGGGGGGTTGGACTAGATGATCTCTAGAGGTCCCTTCCAACCCTAAGCATTCTATGATTCTATTGGAAGAGGATTGCTGTCAAAGCTTGTCCATCTAATTAAATCTTATTCTTAACACTGGAGCTGCCATTCTCCAGGTAAGATATTAGACCAATAAACTTTGTGGCTTTTATAGGTTAATTATATAGCCTTTCATGAAATACAAACCAAAAGTCCAACAGCAAAGTTTATAAATGTTGCTCTGGTCACCCATTTTGTGTGGTCTACGGTAATTCAATGCATTGCTGGAGTAATATTTGGGATTTCAGCTGTCTGAAATGTTTTCAGATTTTAATTACAGCAAAAACATGATGATGTGAAGGTTTTGTCACCTTATGCTGCAGGCTGATGGCTTTGTAGTGATGGCTGATGTCTTTTATACATTTAATAAAGCTTCTCATGATTCACTGTGACGTGCTTATCAAAATGTTAGAAACTTTTTCTCATAAAATCACACGGATGCACTGGGGCTGTTTGCAGTCCACCCTGTTGATTGTTCCTTCAGTCTTTACTGCATTCCAGTTTTGGAGAGCTGAAATACTCCAGGTGGAAAGAGCATCCAGATGTTGTTTTCCAACAGGTGGGGGGCTCATCATTGGGGAATGCTACCAAGTGAAATGAAATACTTGTTGACCCTTGATGTTTGCGAATCGGCATTGCACGGCTGCTAACAGATGTGCTTGAGCCAAACACAGTTTGGGGACCTGGCAGATTTGCAGAGGCCACCAGCAGGACCTCCTGCTGCCCATGATCCAGTGAGCATCCTGCCAGGCGTTGCACTGGCTTTGAAAAATTAAGAAGAACTCGAAGTGGAATGTGTGAGAATGGGAGGAGATGGTAAAGGAGACAAGGCAAGTGAATGTACATCAGGACCCAGGTAGGAGGTGGACCAGGGGTGTGTGACACTGAGATGGATGGGGAGCTCGCAGTGAACATGTGAAGCTGTGGGAAGTTGGTATGTGGCTGGTACTGCTGCAGGGCAGGGGCTCAGGGGTCTTGGGGGAGGTGGAGGACTAGGAAATATCAAGGAATACCTTACGGAGAAATCTGCTGTAATCATGGTACAAGACAGCAAGGAAATAATGTGATACTTGAAGAGCTCATGTGCTGTCAACTGCTGATGTACATCTTACTCCATTCTCAGCTTAATTTGTGCTGGAAATCTTCAGTCAGAAACCAGCTGATTTCTTTGTTTCTTTTCATTCTGCTCCTTCTAGATAAGGGAATGAAAGGATTACTTCATAGACATGTAACTCAAATGTCAGTGTTGTGGCTCATTACAGAAAGCAGCACAGCCTACTAAAGAGAACAAAGCATCGCAATGATACCCCATCCCCACCACCTGCTTTGATGCGCTGCTTTAGCAAGCAGGAAACCCCATTAGCCTGAAGGAGTTCCTACTAGTGGAACGTCTTGCCTGCGTTTGCTGTCTGTAGCAGACTTATTCTGAATTATAATGAATTCGGTGTCTTTTCTGTGTAGATGGTGCTGTAAATTTACAGCCTTCGGTCCATTCCTGCTGCTGTGTCAGTGACTGGTCGTGTTTACTTTCTATGTAAGTAGAGGAAGCTGGTTGGAACAAGAGATTGGAGTGAACCCACTGTCCTAAAATACTTAGGAATGAATTCATCTGAAGAATAAAGAGAAGGTTGAAAATTGACAGCTTTAAGAGGTTTTGGCCTGGCCAAAACTTAGAGATCCTTCTTTTGAAATTTGTCTCTGTTGGCTTTAGTCAAATGTCTTTCATATTTGTTTTTTTTCCTTTTTTTTTTGGCTGTTAGGCCCATACTTAGTGAAGTGGGAACATTTCTGCGCACGTGAAGGCCTAAAACCAAAAAAAGAGGAAGGAAAAAAGCCCAGAGCTAGGAGAACTCTGTTAAGTTTCTGCTGGATTTCAAGAATGGTTTAATTTATGATGTTTATTTTGTTTTCAGCAGTTGACTTGCTGTGACCTTAAAGTAAACTCTTGCAGGGGGAGCTTTCTCCATTTGTGGGAGAAGAAATTGTGTATTTTGTGCGTGCATGTTTTACTGCCGGATATGGGTCCTGTTGAATTTGGAGGCCAAGAGTGGTGGCTAGAAGTTTGTTTTAAGCATGAGTGTTACAAGATACTTCCTCACAGTAAGCTCTGAAAACAAGCACGTGGCAGTGCTAAAGCTTCCTAACAGTACTGTGTTAGCCTTGGGTTCAGAAACTGTCTTAAAAATGGTTTAAAGAAAAAAGCGGAGGAAAGAAAAGAAGAAAGCAGAAGATGGGGGAAGAGATGTGTCTGCCTGCTTGCATGCAAGGGTCTCTGAATGGCTGATGGGTTCATTTTTACTTGTTTATGGGCAAATTAGAGGTGCATCTGTTCCTCATCTCTATACAGTCAGGCATCTCAAGTTTATAAGATATTCTTTGACATTCTTTGAAGATTTAATGCCAAGCGAGAGATCAGTTGGAATTACAGATATTCTCAAGTTTCAAAATAATGTTCCTGCTGAAGAACTGTTTTACTTTTGCTCCCAACTTCAATCAGGCATGGTATAAACATCATAACTAAAGTGCCAAAAAGGGGGGAAAAAAATAACCTAACAATCCACAAGAAATACTTGGCACATTTGCAGTAAAAAAAAAGAAGTATTTGTACTGTGTTTATTTAACTTAAACGCTCAGGGATATGACATTTCATAAAAATGATACTACTGAAGTGAACTAATTAGTAACCTGCAAGTCATAATACCAAAACAGGAGATATTTAGCTGGACATGAGATTTTACTCTTTTTTTTTATAAGCTGCTTGTACCGCTATCAGTCAAGAGGGCCAGGAACTGCAGATCAAGTGCTTTGCCTCCCATTAACTGTGGGAATCAGGATGCGCCTGTAAAGCGAAGTATCCTGTCACTAGATCTGCTACGTGGTCCTGGGGTCTGCAGGTTTGTGGCTGCAGAATTGCAGGCACTCGGTTTTGAAGCTTGCACCCTAAAAGTGGAGAACACGAGCTGCCTCACTGGAGATTTTTGTTTGCTTTGCTTTTTCCCCTCCTCTAAATTCAATCACTCTTTCAAGTAAATAAATATATATCCTTTGAAAGCATGGCCTGAGGAAGCCGACACTGGCCATCAGTTAGTGGATTTTGCTTAGTAATTGCTTCATCTATTCAATACTATTGAAAATACCCTTGAGCGGAATATAGCTGCAGGGGAACAACTCTCTAAAGCAGCAACCTAATTAATGAATCTCATTGCCACTTAGACGAGCATTATGCAGTTGGCCCTGGTTGTCAGTATAGATCTGTTCTTATGACATTATATATTTGTCTAGAAAAGCGGTGTGATTATTTGAAAAATGGATCAAGGGGGAGGCTGCTGTGTTGGGTTCCAGAGATGATGCAGATTGCACGCTGGGGCGGGCAGCTGTGTTCCTGATGCTGCAGGTGTCACCTGCTCTTTGTGGCAAATCGAGGGTGGTAGCATTCACCTCTAGCCAAGACCTGGATTAGTCTCAGGTGAAGTAAAAACAAACTCGTAGTGGCCAGAGCGTGAAAGCAGGCAGAATGCTTTTACGTATTGGGAAGGGAGAACAAAACAGAAGTATAAACATCTTTTTTTTTTTTTTGGTTTAATTTCTTGGAGGACGAGGTTGTGAGCGTGTCCAGTGAGCACCTGCATTTTGTATACTACGTGGAGGAAGGAGTGTTGGTGCTCAGCTGAAAAGGCTGAGCAGTAGTACCTTCTGGTAATGAGTTAATTTATCTGCCTTTTCCAGAAGGCTTTTTTTAAAGAAAGTTTCTATATGGATAGTCGTAATACCTAGTGCTTAAAAAAATTAATGCTGTGCTTAGACCTTTGTTCCTGAAGTGCTCCTCCTAACATAACCTATAATGGGGTATGGATCAAAGCTTGTTTAACTATAGCATCTTTTCATTTAACTTATGGATAGATTTACAGAGTGGTCAGTAAAGAGAAAACTGTTAAGATTTGTGACTTAACCCAATGGTTAAAATAACCTCCTTTGCCTTGACCTCCTACTCCTGGCAGTGCTGAGCCCTTGCAGAGCTCAGTTCTGCAAGTCCCCCTCACTATGTAGTGTGGCCTCTTTGGGGCCCAGTGCTGTTTATAAGTCCCTCCAATTTTGGCAATGCTTTAAGATGTTGTCTTCTGCTTCTATGTAGAGACACGCTGAAACCTGCGTTTTTTACTTAGACTTACGAGATGAGTAGGATGAAGTGGATAAAAAGCTTATTCATTAGAGAATTCTTCTGATGGGACTTTGGACCTTTGTTGGGCCGTAGTCACTGGACCTTTTTTGCTCTTGTGATGAGTTTTGGGCCCGGGGGAGCTTTTGTGCTCTATGTGCTGCTGCTGAAGCTGGCAGTGTCCTGGCAGTGTCAGTGCCTCTTCCCGCGGTTGGGCTCCGCGTGAGCTCCCAGGGCTGGCACACATCTGTCCTGCTTCTGTCATCCCTCCATAGCCGCTGCACATGCTCCTTGTCCCCACCTGAGTGTCCCCTCCTTGACCTTTTTCAGCATAAAGGAACATACGGCATGCCTAAGGCTGACATTTTGGGAAGAGTTTTTAACACCTGCAAGTAATACTTGAATGGGCAATTCCCATAACTCAGTTCACAAAGCAGCCTATGACTTGAGTAATAGAAGAAATACAGTTTAACATCTGTAGTTATGTACAAAAAAAGGGGCCTGCCTGTTTGCTATCACTCTTCTCCGGTGAATGTTGGTCCCAACACCTTTCAGTGGTGTCGACCACTTTCAAGTCAGCGAGTGTCAGGGTTGGTTAATGGCCAAATGAGAGAGCAATTTTAGGGCTAGTGGGTGTATGTTAGAAGGAAAGGCTTGAAATACATGAATTGCATTGATCAATTGTCCTGTATAACCAGCATTCCTCACAAGCAGATCTTAAAGCTGTCGGAGACTGAGGTGGAAGCTCTTTCCTGCTCCCCTGGATCTCTTGAGTCAAGAATGCTCCTGTCGGCTGGAACTGCAGTTCAACAAGATGCAGCTTCCAAACTTTGATAAAGCAACAACCTAAAGCATATAAAGTGTTACCAACATTACTATGCTGTGTGGTGCTGAAAAATCATTGTTTTGTTTAGTATATTTGTCTTAAAGTCATTATTATGCTGCTAATTATAAGGCTCACTAGTCTGTTTAACAGGAGTCCAAATAATTACAATTTGTTTGCCGTTCCAACCCCATGTATTTTCATGCAAGAAGACAAGTATTTTGTTGGATGATTGATATCCTGCATGGCTTCTTGTATGTTTGTGAAAATTAAATGTTTCATTTTTGTTCTAAATTGGATTTACACTTTTGATATGTCCTAACAATGCATTAATAAGTCCAGTGAAGTCTGTAACAAAATTCCTGCTGATGTCACTTGTTTTTTTCATAGGATTTTACGTTTAAAATACAAGTAGAAGTTACTTCATGCCTTTAGTTACTGTGGTTTCTAAAATTGCAAATAGCCCCCCAGCCAGTTCTTGCATAGAAGCAATTTGCTGGGTTTCATTGCTCCTCAGGGAGCAATGTGAAGGACACAATTTCAAAAGAATTTTCAAAGAATGATGAATTTGAGACATCTTAGGATCATTGCCAGGGACTTTAAAATCCTTCCTGGACTTGAACACCCGCCCTACCCCCCCAAAAAAAAAGAAAAAAAAAAAAGTGTTATTTAGTGTTAGGAAAAAACTTTTATAAAACCTCAAAAAGCCCCTCCTAAAACTAGAGTAGTACTGAACCAATTTTCTTAAGTGAGAAATGATGGATTTTAACCATTTTATGGCAAAAAAAAGAAAAAAGACGAGTACAGTTGTCTCCAACTCGATGTGCAAGTTGGCTGAAGTTTAGAAAGCAAAACGTTTGCTTGGAAAGAACAGCTAGCAAAAAAATTCCCAATCTTGAGCTTAGATAATAGTTTCTGAAAATAGCTGGGCTGCCAGAATGTCACTGTTTGGAATGAGAAGATTGCTAAGGGGAAATGGCAAGTAATAAGGGGCCTAAAGAGACATGAAAAGCTAGCAGCTTCATTTTCCTTTGAGGGAGAGAAAATTGCTTAGCACTACTTTTAGCATCTTTCGTTCAAAGATCTCCAAGCTTGCTGAACCAAACATAATTCTTGGAAAGGGTATGGACTAATGATTGCCTTACTCATCATTGAAATGCAGCCATCTCTGACTATTTGGTGGCAGGCATCCCTGCTAGCTCATAGCTCAATAAGGGAGGTAAAGAGGGAAAACTAGGCTGGAAGAAGCCGGGGCAGCAGAATGCACTGAAATGCCATCAGTAACCTGACTCCATTGCTCTTGCACAGAGACACTTCAAGGCTGCAAGCGTAAGATATTTTATCTTTTCTGATGTTCACGGTCCTGGAAAGCCCTTGCAAACAAAATATTTGATCACTGCTGATTATATATAGTCAGACACTTAAGCATGTAGCTATGTGCTGAGCTCTCTGAACCTCAAGGAGGGGGAAACTTCGTAGCGACCTCCTGGAGAGCCCAGCCCCGAGCGTTAGGTCTGGTGCTGCCTTTTCATCTGTTGCCAGACGGCTCTAAATGGGTCTTAATGCAGCTCCAGCAGTTTATGCTATTTAATAAATCTAATCTGTAAAACAGGTCACGTAAAAACCTAAAAACTTTTCTTCTAATTACAGTAAGATTTTATTGAATGCACATTATACATATAGATCATAATACTTATTAAAAAAAGACTATTAAGATTTTACAGTTCAAGATTTTACAGGCAATGGGAACAGTGGAAGCCTAATGCTTTCTGAGAATCATATCTGCATTAGCAAGATAAAGGACAATTTAGGAAGATTACAAAAGCAATGATTTAGAGTACAACATAAAAATCTGCTGAGAACTAATTCGCAATGCCAGCTGCTTCTAAGCTTCTTAATCTTTATCTAGTTCAATTAAAATCTGAATGTTTGGGATTTCATTAACAACTGGGGACTTGGAAATTACATGCACTTTTACACTGTATTCAACTGCTTATACACACTATTGGAAGTTGCCCAAAATGTCTTCAGGTAGACTGAGATATAATTAAAACTTAAGTACTTCAAAGGATAATGCAGAGGTAAAGGAGGATTACTTTAATTTTTCTGTCAGATCCAATTGACAAAAAAAATAAAAAATCTTGCGTGAGTTAAGAGTTGCAGAGCAGTAAGAGTTTTGATGCAAGTGATGGTTTTGGCTGGTTGTGAGATCAGATGTGCAGACCAGACAACTCCATTGGAGGGCAGAGTGACTTGGATCCTGCCGGCGGGGCCCGGGCTGTTTGCCTGCTGTGCAGAGGGGAGGAACTTCGTGCTGGTCGGCTGCTTCTGTTCCGAAGCGACCATGCTGCTGTCAATTAATTCTGCATTTCAAAGAAGCTGCAAGTAGGCCTTTCTAAAATTAAACTAAGCAAAGTGATGAACAAGCTTTTAATCGCTTAATACTGTATATATATATAAAAAAAAAATCTTTCCATTAACTCCTCAAGAATATTTTTTTTTCCAAAAGTTTTGCAGAAGTAGAACAGGATAACTTCAGGATAACGTCGTCATTTATTTATTTATTTTCTCCTGCATTGTTTTTCTTCCCCCCNTTTTTTTTTTTTTTTTTTTGTGAAAGCTTTAACGATCTTTGGAATGTGTGCTGCTTTAAACAAGTGAATTGAAATAGGAAATATGACTGAAGGTTCATTTATTTGATGGCTTATGAGAATCCTGTGTGGTTTTTCAGGAGCAACACTCCTGCCAGGTGCATTTCCCGGGAGGGCAGCGCGTTGTCCGTGGAGGGGCGCGAAACTGCGCGGGGTTGTGCGGGTCAGGGACAGCCCTGCGGCAAGTGCTGTTTAAGCCTGGGGTCAAAGGCTTAGCTGGTTTAAATATTCTGCGTTTCAAGCTGGAATAGATTTCTTTCCCTTTAATTATTCAGTTCTAATGATCTTAGGAGATACTGTAGGATGTGGAGATCAGAATATTTTCTGAAATGAATGAAGATATTTAAGGTGGTGATGTTTCTCTTGAAAATGTTGAAAAAGGTGTAGGTACTGCAGTGTAATTGGTACAAGACTTGGAGACAGCCGGGACGTGTTTAAGTGGAATGTTTTGATCAAGTTAAGTTTTGAAATGACATGCCATAGTGATAAAAAGAAATCGTTCTCTTGCAAAATTTCATAATGCATTCAGAGAGATTGTATTAACTTTTGTCATAGGAATTTAAGATGCCGTTATTAGAAAATAGCAAGGCTTTGTTTGACTGGCTATTTGATCTTCTTAAGAAAAGAAAAAGTTTGCAAAGCAAGGCCAGTGCGTAGGATTACTGCTGTCTATAATTTCCAGAAAACAAATTCCATTCTCTTTCTTTCTTTCCCTGTGTCAAAAGAACAAGTGGCAACTGAGTTATTCAAAGGAGACGGAATACAATTAAAAATATATACATATACTTGTGTTTATATTTGTAAGTATGGAAAATGATGACCTGTGGTATACTTGGAATAAGATGGTGTTTAGGTACTTGTGTTCTGCTTGGTGTTTGTGCCCAAGAGCACCCTTACATGGTACAGAGAAAGGTCTTTTTTCTAAGCGTCATGATGTTACGTGCATTTGTCATGAAGGGGGGTTGTAATATTTCAGCTTTGCAGTTTTTAATTTGTGCTACGTGCTGGATGCTGGATGTTTTTAATTTGTGCTACGTGCTGGACGCTGTGTCCTGAAAAGAATGGAAAACCTGCTCTTTTTTTCTGCTGGTTGAATATTGAGTGCTTAGAGGTGTTTCTTTAACTGTATGATTTTATCCTCTGATCTCAAAAGGGATTGGCCCTTAAGTAGCTGGCATAGGATGTCAATCTGGACATAGGCTTTTACTCTTTGGATTTAGGCGCTTTCCCAACTGCAGGGGCTGCTATCGAATGTTAAAATAAGCTTCACTTTTTGTTTTTTATAAAGAGAAAACTGAAATAAATAAAATGAAGAATATTGATATGTCACAAATGGAAGCAGTAAATGTGTCACTAGGGAGATGAGTGGGAGTTGAGAGCAAAGATAACTGCAGATATGATAAGTATCTGTACATTTGGCTTTGGATATGAAAATCTGTGCCACTGATTGATCCGATAGGAGTAATAAATACACATTATCTGTAATTATTCTCAGACTTCATGAACCTTACTTTAATAACATCATTTGTATCATTCTTTTCTGAGATCTTTTATTTTTATGACACTGTCAGGCTTTTAAATTTTAATTTCAGGAAAATTGCGCCAGCTGTTATGGATTTTGTTGTAGCTTCTGTTTCTGTCACTCTCTTGAAAGCTGATGAACTGCCCCACTTTGATTCTCTTGAGGTTGAGAGTTTCCTTTGGAGAGTTCTGGGAACAGTTGGGAAGGATTTTTCCTTTTGAGCTATGCCTAAAGGGTTTATTTCAGAAGACTGCAGGCTGTGAATTTGCAACTCCCCTAAAAATGTGATTTTATTTTATTTTATTTTATTTTTTTTTTGTGTGTGTGTATGTAGTCCCGCTTTGCAAAATGAGCCTGTAGGAGAAGCTCCACGAGATGGCAGTTGCCAGGTTCACATATGGGTATTGTTGCCCTTGAAGCGTCTGCAGGGTCGAAGCTTTGAGTTTGTGGTCTGCCCGTGGCCTTGTGTGGAGTCCCTCTTGTCTTGCTCACACATAGAGTTGTTGATACTACTCTGGAGATGAAGCCTCAGCCTTTGGTTAGGAATTTCTTGCTTTTGAAGTGCTGGAAGGAGAAATCTCCCTGCTCGTGTAAGCACCTGCCGCCCCTGTTGCTTAGGGCTGTTTCTTGTTGAGCTTCGAGCTGCCTGCACCTTGTGCAGTTATTGTTGAGCTTTGGGGAGGGCTGTATGAACACAAAACTGAGAGGTTTTGGCTTCTGCTATTTGGGTATTCAAAGCTTGGTTCAGACAGTTACTTGGCGGAGCAAAATCTCGATTATTTCTTCTTAAAGTTTCTCTGGTTCTTGTGGAGCGGCTGCAGTCGTGGCCAAAGCACCAGGGTTGGGAGGGGCTCCAAGTGAGCTGGGGCTGTAGGAGGGACTTGGAAGGTCAAGCAAAGAGACCCGAGAGGGAGAAACTCCACGGAAGCACCGTGTTTCTCCCTGCAGACAGATACCTTCTCCTCCTCTTAGCCAGAGGTGGAGTTGCTAAGAGACGAAACAGGGGGAAGTCTGTGCGCCGCGTGCTCATAATAGTTCTCCGGGCGCTAATTTGGTGACAGTAGTCGGGCTCCTCAAATAAGCCAATTTCTAGGGTTAATCAAGAGGCCATCAGGCTAGGGAGGTGCTCAGTGTTTTCTTTTGTCAGACCAGAGACTTGCAGTTACAGCCTAATACCAGCAGAATAATAAAACAGACCCATTTCAACGTATTGAAAAATCATACCGCCTTCTTGCACGACAGCAGGTGCAGCCTGCCTCTTGTTTCAGGCAGGGCCACACGTCTCTCATGAACTTTGAAATCCTGATCTTTAGTCAAGCTTGGGTAAAATGCATCTATATCAAAAGAGGAAGTTAGAGTGGGAAGGGAGGGAATACATTGTTTACTATGGCATGTGCTATAGCTTTGAAGGTTCTGATGCTCTAAGGTTGAGGAACTTTTGAGAGAAATCAGTAAGGGTATTCCTGGGAGTCATGTTAGCTTAGCCTGATTCTGATCTCACCTGTATGAGTAGAAAATAATATTTTTGAAAGTCAGTGGAATTCCGTGACTGAAAAAATGGGGCTTGATCAAGGAGAATAGAGAATGAAAAATGAAAAGGAAAAAGGGATTTGAACAAGTAGAATAGAGAAAGCATGTATCTGCAGATGCAGAACTTTCATTTTAGATTTTCTTATCTCAAGATTTGATGTGAAATAGAAATATTCTGATTGGATGTGTTGTAAAACATTCTTTTTTCAATGGGGAACAGAGAGCTTGAGTATACGTTATCAGCACTCCCATGGCTGCATGGTGAGCTGGGATCAGCATGGATATTGAACGTGTTATTGGGTTTCTTTTGCTGTTAAAAGCATGATCACATTTCAAGATGCCCTGAGGTCTTAGGTAACCAAGAACAGATAGGCAGAATTTCAAGCAAAGCTTTTCTGAAGCATAGATATTAAATACAGACTAGTGTGCCGTTCTTTGTGTCGGATTTCTTGACCACAGGTTTTCAGATGCAGTTAAATGTTGATCCTGTAAACATCTGAGTAGGCAGTCCTCTCTGCTTTCCTAGGAACAGTGAAATATTAAGACTTTTCTTCCTTCCATCTGTGAAGGCCATGACCACAGGCCAAATCTAGTCAAGCAAAATCATTGTTTTGCCCCTTACCTGCTGTCTTTCAGTATTCTTCTTCCAGTGGTTTTTTGGAGCTCTTCTCTCTCTGTATAGCCAGAAGCATTTGAACAGCAGGTTGGCATCTTCGCAGCCTCCTGCAAGGCTCTGCCGCGGGCACCGGTGGCTTGTCCTGTGACGGGGCTCGTGCTGATGAGGAGCAGCTGCGTTTGGGTCAGAGCTTGTGTGGAGCACGAGCTGGGAAGCCTCAACCTCCTCCATCCTCTCGGAGAAGCAGCTCTTGGGGTCCTGTCCACTGTTTCTCCACCTTCTGCCTCCCCTCCTGTGCCTCTCGGTGTGGGAGGGAGCGGAGGGAAGGAGCTAGGGAAAAAGGACTAGGATGGGGAGCCACAGCAGCCTTGGAGAAGACTTGGTTCTTCCTGGGCACTTTCTGCCCTGGTTTCCTGTCTCCAGCAGCAGCACGGTTGGGTTTGAGCTGGCCATGCTTAACAGCCATGTGAGTGGTTCAGGAGAAGGGAAAAACGAATTCTGGCGAGAGGAAGGAAGAAAAAAAAAAAAAAAAAGAAATGTTTCACTTGAAGTGTTTACAGGATGTTTGGCCACATTTCCTATTCTGTTTTTTTAAATTGTAAATTACAAATTTTTGAGAAAGATAAAACCACTTTCTTGACTTTCTTTTGTAAAACAAAAATTGAGTTCATGAATAATAGGGGTCTTAAAATGGAGAGGTTTAGTTACTCAGTTTTAACTACAAATTTTACTTATGTTAATGATGTATTTTACTATATCTAAAGATTGCCATCTACTGGCATGCAGCAGTTTTGGGGGTCTATTACTGTCCATGAATGACAGTTCAATAAAGTTTTTCTTACCAGCTCAGCTTTTTTTGGTAGGATGGGGTAATAATCGGAAAAACACTTTATAAGTATTTGCTTTGTCACACCAAGTTCTATGCAACGTCTGCTTAATTAAAAGCCTGATGTAACAAAATCCTGGTGCTTCCTGTGTGAATGAGCTTTCTGTTCCCCTGAGTTAAGCCATGCTTATTATTTTCTCTTCTATAAGAACAGAAGACTACATTATTAAAAAGACATAAGTTTACTCTTTCTCAATCTCAGCTTTTCAAGAGACTCCCTCTTTGTGGCACATAACGGTTATTTAGGTGATAGGAATAGGTGCTTCAGTAAGCTACTTGGGTAGAGTTTAACAGCCTAGGGAGGGTCCGAAGTTGCAGGAGAGACTTCTCCCTCCTCGCATTCCTGAGACACCTTCCTAGCTGATTCTACGATTCCTTAGGTTTTAAAGCTCGGATTCATCCCAGCTTCTCAGGTAGCCCTGCAGAAAGGGAAGGGGCTGGTGGGAGATGCCCCGGGGGGATCGAGCCCTATGTGCAGCCGGTCCCGCTCTGGGGCTCCAGCGATGCTGGGGCTCGGAGAGCTGCTGCTCCTGCGCTGCCTGCACGTGCGTGTGAGCAGGCCCGGAGCACGCGGGCATCACGAGCCCCGTGTTCAAAGGATGGAGGGAGCTGGCGTTGTCTGTGGTTAGCTGAAGAATCGACCTGTGCATCCTGCAGGAGCTGTGACTCCCCGCCGGATAAGGACTCTCGTGAGAAAGTCGGAATTCTGGTTTTGCCCAGTATCTCAGCATTTCTTAATGGCTAAGTGCTCAGCATGCTGGCTCTTTTCTAACTTATTTTTAGATGCCCATTTTCTATGAGGAGGCACTGAGGTGTCGCACACGTGGCTCCATGCACTGTTTCAGTGACGTGGCACCTAAAACTCGCCCTGTGCCTGCCCTGTGCCACTGCGTGGAAGGCTAAAGCTGTGCAAACTAATGCATTTGGAATAATTTGCAAAGCCCCATGCTGTTCTTTGGGTAAAGATACGTACTTTCAGCTGCGTGGGGAATGTTATGATCGACTTATTCCCACTTGAAGCAGCACTTACCACAAAAGCACCAATACTAAGCAGCTGAATATTATAAATGGTGACTTACTGCTATTATTTTCTACCATTATGAAGCATACAAAAAAAATTGTTTCAGTCAAAGTGGTCTCTATCTCTGGGGTAAAGCATAGGGAGACTGTGATGTGGGAGCTGTTACTGCACTGTAACTACTCAAGCTTTATTGAATTGTAAAGTAAATAGTCATGTAAAACCTGTGTAACTTGCTGAGGCATTAACTAAAGCTGCCCTAGGGCTGCCTTCAAATACACATGCTATCATTGTTGATTTCCTTATTTTATTTGGGGATTTGCTGCATTTTTATGTTAGCAGTTGTCTGAGTTTTCTCCCCTAAGTTTCACTGTATCTTCTCACCATGCAAGAGATCTTGTCTGCAAAGAGGAGAAGGCAAAATAAAAAAGCACACTGTGCATTTAAATAAGGTTCTTCAGTATTAACTTCATAAAATATATGTACTTACTCTAGGTCGTTACCTATTGGCATTGCTCTTTGATTTGAGCAAGATAGTAATCAGTTTTACATATATTTGTGTATGTATTTACTGGTAATTCTGAGTAGCTCTTGACTTTTTAAGGCAGCGAGACTTGCAAACATTTGCTTGCATAAACCTATTTTGTTCATTTTCTTGGGCATATGGTGAATGTTGAGGAGTGGGAAATCAGATGTGTCAAGAGGCCACGCAGCATGAACCTGTAACCTGAAGCAATGCTGTTGTAAAGAGAAAAAGGATAGGAAGAAAAAGAGCACAAAATTATCCCCTCTTCTCTCGATCAAGAGCAGTTCTGATTTACAGCGGCCTTTGCAAGCGCTGGATGGAGGAAATGCTGTTCCTGAACCACCGTCTCGCGTGTGCGAGGGACACGGAGGCGCGAGCCGAGCCGCTAAACCAGCTGCTATTGTTCCTTCTCCCTTATCAAATTGAGCACTTACGTCAGATTTTCACCTGTCATTAGATAAATACTAGCTTTGTCAAATTTTCAAGGCAGAACGACCCCCTCGAGAGGTAAGTGCTGATTCCTTACCTTCTATAAGCATCTCTACTAAGTAAATATATGTTTACGGTGCAAAATGGAGCAGCCTATTACTGTGATGAATGAACTGACAGTAAAATGCAGTTGTACGATTGGTGAGACAAATGCATATTGTTCCTGAAAGCTCTGCGGAAATGCTGGGCATACCCAGCTCTTTATTACAGGTGACTTTATGATTTTCAGTGATTTTCTTTTTAAGTGGTGGTGAATTGATTTTTAATATAAACTGCAGTGCATCTTGGTGTTGTGATGGTGGTTAATCACAGATCAACAGGCATAAATCATATAAGACAAGTCATTGCTGTTAAGAGATGAGCTCTCATTAAATGAAGAAGTTTCATGGTTCTGGTCTCCTCTGTGTACACGAGCCTCGTTTCTCTTAGGATGTTCCCAGTGCTTGGGTGGGCCTGCTAATACCTTTCACAACACAGCACATCTAATGATACAAGAATTACCCAGCTTGCATGATTTAGGAGAACCATATTTGAAGTTCCCCATCTGTTGAACCTCCCCAAAGGTCTATCAAAATACATGTTGTAAATTAGTCAGGATTCTCACATACACCTGTTTTGTGGAGGGCCCACTTTATGTAATGCCAGAAGGAATGGGTCGCATCTCGTTTAGCAAGATCTTTCTTCTAATTCTTGTCTTTTGGTCTCTCAAGGCAGCAGCCATGCCTGGTTTTCTGCCTTTCTCATTGAGTGCTGGGAGTTCTGCCTTTTGGCTTTTTTTCTACTGCTACTTTCACATGTTTTGAGCTGCAAGTAGGGAACTAAGAAATCTAATGCTGTGCAGTGAAGACGCTGGGACGAGAGTAGCCGTGTAAGAGAGCGGGGTGCCAAGCAACTAATGTCTTGTGAGAGTTAGTCCGTTATCTTCAGTGTCCCTCTGCTTTTAATGGCCTCTGAGGAACTTTATTTTTTCTCCCCTCACATTTGGCTTTCATATGCCATGTGCCTCTTTTCCAGTAACAAAATGGGAGTGATGTCTGAGAAATATGAACATGAATATATAGAAAAAAAGTAAGATAAGAACCTTAAATTGAGAGCGATGCTATTCTTTTCATAGGGATAGCATCTAATGCTGTGCGTGGCTTCCTTAATGCCTTTGCAAGCTAACCAAACTCTGCAAGTTTGCCATTAGCAAAAATTTCACGCTGATCATTTCAGACTTGGGAGCTGCTGTTCCTCCTGTCATTTTTGTAGCAGTTGGGCAGATTTTGGGGGGTAAGCAGTTAATTTGTATTTGGCTGTGCTGGGATGGTCAGGGCAAAAATATCAGAAGTCTGAATCCAGGCTGGATCAGTCTTTCAAGAAAATCCTGATTTGCAGAATACATCCCAAGCTGCTAGCGAGGGTCAAAAGCATAGGCACAAGTGAGATGTTAAGGAATAATTTACGAAGTTTAGAGCTCCTTATTGTTCTACTGTGCTACAAAGAAAGCTAGTTTCTGCTCCTAAATCAAGTCTGTGGAGACAAAACAAATTTATTATTTTAAATTAGACCAAATAAATCTTTGGCTGGTGCATGGCATGAGGAAAGGCAGGAGGAGAAAGATGTGCTCATCAGCCTCTACTATTGGATTTCTTCAGGAGAACCCTTTTCATTGAGAAATGTTGCATCTGGTGAGAAAATAAGTCATTGTGCTTGTTAAATGTAGAGCAGCCTGTCTTTGGCTATGATATTTTAGCAGGGTAGTTGTGTCTTTGAGGACACTAATAGTTGATACTTGTTAGCAAAATTAAATATAAGACTATAGTGTTACAGCAAAAGTGTGAATTAGCATGTAACTTAACTGTTTTCCTCTCTTTCTTCAGCAGTTTGAAAAGGGAGTGATCAAAAGTCCTTTGCAAATCAATGGGAGTCTTTCTCGTGATTCTAATATAGTTTGGATCAGGATTAAAACTGTTTACAGGGTGTCAGTTGAGTTTATTCAGAATAAACTGTGCCCTCTCCATAGGTAACTGTATGGTTTTCAAGCCCGTAGGAGAGCCAAATGAAGACCATGTCCGTAAACATGGCCTTTAAACAAAAGGAGGGGAGGATTTGGTGGTCTTTAAAAAACAAAACAAAAGCTCAAGTGCTCTGCCTCTCATGGCTATCTTTGCAGAAGCACTTTCAAAAATGTGAATTTTTTTGCTGGGCTTCGTCTGCTTCAACAACTCCTTTTCTGTGAGCCTGTGAAAAATGAGTCTGTCATGGATCATCTACCATTTGCCTTTTGATTTACATTAGGTTGGGCTCAGCTCAGCTCTAATGGGATCTGCCTTTAGCATGGGATCTGTCCCAGGCTCCACACTATTGCCTCCTCACAGGCTCTTAGCGTGTGCGAATCTCATGCTTGCCCTGAGCACCCCGTTTTTCCAGGTCTCCTGCAAATTACATGCATGAGCTCGGGAGCTTCTCCGGGCAGTTATTCCAGTATGTGACAGCAGTGATAAAGCTTCCTTATCTCATTATGGCATTTTGTGGACAAATTCATATACAGTTCTGTCGGGCTACTGCCAGATGACCTACCTGCTGGTGCTGCTGCTCTCATTATTAAACAGCCCTAGAACTGTCCATCTGTGGATTTGAACTCTGTCCTGTGTGTCTTGGTGTGGAGGCCTGCTCTCTGAAAGGCCAAAAAAGTCTTATATCTTCACCTAAGTACTTGAGGTTTAAAAGAAAATAACCACAACAAAAGAAAAAGAATAGAAGTTGGAATTTACAGCTCATATCAGATCTTTGACACAGGTCTCCTTTTACTAGGAAAATGCAAAAGTTAATTACAGTATTTATTTTAGTGACCAGTGAGGCTGCTGTTTTTAAATTCTGTGAAATACTACTTGAGTTGTAGTGCGTACCTAAGGAAGAGCAGGGTAGGAGCTGCTTGGGTAAATCTGTAGCTACACAGTATATTGCTGCGTGCAGCTTTGATCTCTGTCGTTTTCCAAAATGTATGCTAGGGAAGAGCACAGCATCGGCACGGGGGGCCGTCGGGCAGAGAGATCCTGTGGCACACGTGGGAAGGAATGTGTCCCAGGCGGGACAGCAAATATAATTACTGGTCACAGAATGAGTACAGAATGTTTTCTCCTCTCACTGTTGTGGACAAAGTGCTGCTTCATAAACATGCCACTTTATTTTTGCATCATTACACAGGAACGACTACAGGGATAGTGGCTGGTGATGGACTAAAATAAGGAATGAGTGTGTGTTACTGAAAAGCTAGTGAAATGCTAATGGATTCATTGAGTGAATTCAGTGAAATGACTAAACATCTAAAGAGCAAATATCAAGCACTGATATTTATGTAGAGATAGTATTGAGGACAAGAGAACTGTTCATCCCAGCAAAGCCTTGTGTTTCCAGGAAAGCGTTCTGTATACACAGAGCCTTATTTTAGGTAGCTGCTTTACCCTGAGAAGATACCTTGGTCATGGTGATGCAGTTGTTCTGGAACAGAGGGACGTAGCTGAGTAAATAATGCGTATAAAATAATTTTATACTGCCACTTAGGAGATTAGGTTGAGACCGATACGCCACCATGGTTTAGAAACGCTGCATTCTGGCTATGTCTGAAAAAGGTTGTCCAGAAGCTGATTACAAGCTCTAATTCTTCCAGGACTCAGAGAACAGCTGCCTGTTGCCATCCCTGCTCTCTAGGAGATGTATCTCTTTGTGCTGGAGGAAATGACCTTCTGGATGCTTTCTAATAAAACAATGAAGAACTCCTTTTATTATCCATAAGGCAAATTACTTTTGAAAAATGCTTTACAAATACCAAGGGTGCTGTTTAGACAGGAATGCTTTCTGTTAAAGAATGTCTTAGTGTTAAATGCTATTCTGCCCTTAGATGGGAAAGCTTGCTCAGTGCAGCAAGTTGTATAGGAGAAGTTCATACGGAAGATATTTTATGACTATGAATATGCAGAATCCAGACATTTATCCAAGTTGCTGTCTTGTCCCTCAGCCACACGATCACGTGAATTCTCCTACTGCTGATACTGGCTAGGTAGACAGCATAGTTTTTTGAGTACTGTTAATTATCTGTTTATGTTAATATCATAAAACAAGGAAAAGACTAGGCTTGGCCCCCGTGTGCGGCAGGCTTCCTGCTGGCTTGTTTACTCCTTCTCATCCCCCAGGTTTGTCTGTTGTCATAGTTCCCATTTTCCTCCAGTTTTCAAAAGCAGGACACGAGGTCTCTATGGAGACAGCCATCAGTTCCACTCCATGTGCTAAACTGTAGGGGTTGCTGTAAGAGCAGAGCTGTGAACACGTTCCTTCCCCTGCGGAAGCCAAAAACATTGCCACTTTGACATCACAAATCCCTAACGTCTCTGAGAATTAACATTTCAAGGTCACTTGAATGCAACGGCTTCGCTGTAACGACGCGACATGCTATTACCTTCGTTGGAGCAGTAAGGTACGAACAGGGATAAAATCACATTACAGCACAACTTCAAACGACTGCAAGGATTTTTCTCATCAACTACATAAATGACACCAAACTGTGCTGATGTGTTTTCTGAAGTAGGACACATCAATTTTATGTGAAATTAGAAAGTTAAGCATGAGTCAGAGCTTTGCCTAGGTCATTGGGACAGGGATACTTTTTTTTGAAGGTGCCTTTGTCACAAAGAAGCAGCATCACAAATTCTGTTGTCCACTGGTTATGTGTAGTTGCTCAAAATTCCCATATCCAATGGTGTATGGGAAGCTGTGTTACTAAAGTGTTGTATGTAAGACTGGACTTACGATTCAGAAACTCGGAGCAGTGTCCCGGGAGACAGACCATCTTCAGTACTGCTCTTACTTGGGTTGGGATGTAGCTTTTATTGTCACCTCAGTAATGGATATGAATGGAAACACGGTCAGGGTCAACTCAGACAACTTGTGTCGCTGTAATGATGAGGTTAGATATTTCAGTGCTCATTTCAGAAGTACCCGCACATCTTGGGAGCCTAAATCCAGCCACAGTGTAATCATGGAAATTCAGGTTCCAGGGTGACTGGTTTTTGCAAGCATTACTCCATCACAGTGGTGATTTGTATCCAGCCTCATCCTCAGCGGAACAGAGGATCTACAAGGATGTGTGTGTGTATATGTATTTTTGTCCCAATCCCTCTTTTGTGCGTGTTTATCTGTAATCATAGCGAGCTGTGCGGGGGGGAGCCTTTGTTCACAAGGCAGAGAAGAGGGGGAAATAACTGAGGCTGCTGTGAGAACAAAAGGCTTGTGTTGTGCAGAAGGAGTAGAATCAGAAAACTCCACCAGGTGAGGAATAAAAGAACTGCCTTATGTTGTGTGTTCCCATCCCTTCCCTGGGGGCGAAGGTACTGATCTTCTGTGAGGTTTACTCTAGGATCCCAAAGGCACCGATTGTCCTATTTGACACATTGCTGAAAAAAGTGTCTCTTGCGAGTTTTCAGAATATACAATCAAAAAGTAATTGAATTTTATAGCAAGTTTCCTTGATAGCATGCACATAATTAGCTATTTGTACTCTTAATAGTACATTGGCTAAGTGGAACCCTAGGGAGCATTTAACAAAATAAGTGATTGAAAGGTGACTTACCATTTTGTTCAGCGTTATGAACCGAGTGGAAAAATCGGTTTTAGGATCTAATGTCACATAAAACACCCCGAATTTGTCAATGCAGTAATTTCTCACCCACCTCATGATTCATAAGAGGGAACAGGTGTTTTTTTGTTATTTAGGCTGTTGGCAAGAAGCGAAATACGTGTTGTGGCACTGTAATATCTGTGTGCGTGTGCTTGTGCTCCTTGCCTGCCCCCGGTTCCTCGGGCGCGGGGCGTGCGGTCAGGCTCAGCATGCCGCTCTGTCAGTTTGTAGAGCGCAGCTTGTGCATATTTTCAAAAACGAAGACAAAAGGAGGAAATGCACCTTATCCAACTTCAGTTACCTGTGAATTAGGTTGTAATCTAAGTTAGTCTTCAAAGCTGCCACAGTCAGTGGAGAGAGAGGGTTATCTCCAGAGAGGCTGGTTCTGTCTTAAGGCAGGTGTCCAATTTAGGTCATCCCCCGGGACTGTTTACTGGAAGGGCTCATTTGCAGTACACTCTGTGCAATGTGGATGCGTATTGTTTTTTTTCTCTGAAGGTATTTACTTTGAGAATGTCGCTGTTCTTTTAATATTGATGAAACACTTCTCATATTGTAATGATTGCTTAAGGCAGTGAACTGCTTTGCTTGGCCTGCATATGGTGTCTAAAAAGTGTCATAAGATCCTGTTCCTCCCAGCAGGAGGAAAAAGGGAACAGGCTCTTCTGACTTACTGACATGCTTCCATTTCTAGCAGGTTAGAGGTGCTGTGGACAGGAGCAAGTTAGAATAGTTACCAAATGAAATAGCAAAATTTTGAAAAGGTCAAATTAATATATTTTTACTACTATCTTTCACAGAGTGGATAAGACATTAAAATACTGATTATGGGATCTCGTGAGAATGGATTGTAATGAGAACAGGAACCAGCACATTATAAATCCATTCTCATGGTAATAATTGTAACTAGAACAGTAACTGGTGCAAATGTAATTCATTAATTCTGTCTTATGACAATTTAAAGACTGAAACCTGGTGGTTATCATGTGACCTTAAGCCATATCTAGGGCACTTTTTGTATCTACAAAAAGTGAGATCCTGAAGTTGAGATGCATCAGCAAACAGATGCATGCAAAGTTCCTCCAAGTTCCATTATCACAATTGCCGCCTTTTACGAAGTTTTGTTTCAGTTGATATCACATTGAAGTGATGTTAGAAAGTACTCCTGATTTGTGTTTATTTGGGACAGATGGCTGGTTTAACTAGTCTGATCTCAGCTTCTTGCTGGACTGCATCCAGTGATCCTTGATAGTCTAATATAGAACTCAGCCTTTCTTGCAACCATCAAATACTAATAGCAGAAGTAATTAAAAGACTGCTTCAAACTGTAAATATCCATTAGAAAGTGTGAAATTCTAGCTAATAACATTTGTGGAGCTTTCATTATTTTGAAGAGTTTCAGTTGCACTGATGGTAAAGACTAACACCAAATATGGCGAGTGGTTTTATTTGTTTGTTTGGGGATTTTTTTTTCCTTGCTGCTGTCAAAGTATCTTTAAAAAGGTGCTGTAATGTGCCTGATGGTCACAAAACTTCCTGCCCTCAGTTTAGCAGAGGAGAGAAGAGAGGAATGATGGGATGCTTAGGAGTCAGAATAGTCCAGGAAAAAACAACAAAACAAAAAAAAAGCAAATTTCCTTAGCCAGCACACATATTCCATCTGGGATTCTTCCCATTCTGCTTGCTTGCCTCGGGTAAATTGCCTCTTATGTATTAGCTAATAGTTTACTATAACTGGCTTTTCTGGCATTTTCACCATGGAACATGGAGCTTTATTAAGATGTCCACGTGAACTCCCATCTGAAGAACTGCAGCTGGAGGGCTGCTTTTTAACACCTAGCTCCTGCATACCAAATCTGCATGAATATTATCAATGTTTAGCGACATTAAGGGTGGTATTATCCCAATCACAGGCTTAATAGAAGCAAGTCTCTCTGAGAGTATAGGATGTACATGTATGTATTGTGAGAGTACATGTATGTACATGCTGCTAGGCTGTTTTTACAGGGACTGCTTCAAAAATGTGTTTATTAGGAATTTAATGATTGTGTTATTTTGAATTACTGAACTGGAGGAGCCAACTCTTGTAAATAACTGCATTTTCATGAAATGTCTGTTACATTTTGTGGACATATGTTCTTCATGTTGTCTAGCAATATATTAAGTGTTGATCTCTTTAGAAGTCTATCTAAATGATGGTAGTTCATGGGTTTTATATCCATACTCCCTCCCTTCCTTTCTCTAAGACAGTCCCTGCACTAAATTTCCATTTAGCGTCGGGATGCGGTTTAGGTTGGCTCTGATGCTGGTGGATGTTGCCGCAGCGGAGTCGCGGCGTAGTAGCCGTGTGCAGGGCCCCGTCCCAGCCATGCGTGCAGGTTGGTGAGTCCTGGGGGCTAAAGGGGCTGAATTAATAAACAGCAGAAGTGGAAGCAGCTGCTCAGTGCTGTGCTTGGATAGAGCATCCAAGTGCTGCGGGAACCAAGTGCCATGCACGGGTCCCAGGTTGGTATTTCAGGGGAAGTATGTAGGAATAAAAAGTTTACAGCCCTGTATGAACAGAGCTAAAAATGCTAGTTGAGGCTATTGGAGAAAACCTGGTGTGAAAGTGTGCTGTGGAAGGCTAAAATGCTCTTATTTATGACACTGTAGCATGGAGGGGGGTGCAGTAGAGGTTCCCCTTTGCGTTCCCATTGGCGCAAAGTTTGCGACAGGCGCCCGCGCTCGTGCCCTGCAGCTCTGCAGCTCGAGTGCAGCAGCAGGTGCTTTTAGTTGGGCTCTTCTCAGCTCAGCCCGGAGTCTGTCCCCTTGCAGGGCTGGGCCCTGTGTGCTTGCATTAGGAGGAATTAATACAAAAACGATGCTTTTCATCAGCACTGCAGACCAGCTGCATGAGCACCAGAGTTTTGGGGCAAACTGCAATATGTCAACATACGGGTTTATTTTTGTCTTTCTGTCTTTGTCAGCAGTTGCCCTTTAACTGAGCCTGCTCCACCAATATTTTAAGTGCAACTTTCATGTTGGAGCAAGATGTGGGTTGCTCTGGATTTTGCCTTTGCGGAATGCTGCCAGTTTACTGGACTGTGATACCTCCATTTTACATCTTGCTTTCTGTGGGAATTTCCATTTCATGGACGTGCCCCAAATGTAGATGCTGCTGCTGCCTTGTACTACTGCAGCGTGGGACATATCCTTTATACTGTAGATCAGCATAACTTCACTGAAATTTGTCTTTCCAGTTGAAATAAGTGCAAAGTGACTTAGGTCAGTTTTGGTGCATAGAGTTTCTGGGAATGGCTAGGTCCAGGTTTTGGGAAGGCTGTTGAGTTCCTGGGACCTGGTGATGGCTCCGCCGTTCCAGCCAAAGCAGCTGCTAAGGGCAGAACAGAGGAGCCCGGCCATCTGACGTTATCTGTTGTTTTCTTTTTCCTGCTATTTTCATGGTTATATGAACTTTGCTGTAGAGTATTTTGGGTTTCTCGGAAGAGTGATGCAAAGTTTATTCCTGTCAGATGCAGAAAAGTGATGGGAAGCGCTTGAGTTTTCAGTTTGTTTTAACTTCAGGCGGTCTTAAAAGGCAATGGGGATTTTTACCATGGCAGATTTCCCGTCGTTTTCAACAGCATAAAAAACCAGTCTGTATTTTAATAAACACGATGACTGATATTGTTGTTGAGTGAAACTAATAAGATAAAAGTGTGTTGACAAGTCCTGGCTTTGTACTGTTCAGCGTGGGTATATCTTGTAAAGTCAGCGATACTGGACAAGTATGACTATTGAAAATGTGAATATATTTACATGATTTGATATGTATGTAATGTCAAAGCCAATTTGCTAACGGGTAGCTTCAGCACTTGTCTTGATACAGTAAATACTTAATAAAAAATAATAGGGCAATGGTACTGGTAAAAATGCACACCGTATTTTGGCTTTCTGGTTTTAGAATTAAACTACACATTCAGCAAACAAGAAGAGAACCAAAGCATTCTTTTGATTTGATGTTATAGAGCATCTTTTATGTAAACCCATGAAAAGTGGTTTTTGGTATCATGAGAAAATCAGCCCTTAGGGAGCTGATGGTGCCAGGCACACAGCTGGAACCTCTAATCTTGTAAAAATCAGATTGCTTGTGGATCACCACGCCAGCCCCTGGGTATGCAAAACAATAAATTCTTGAAAATTGTGGAATTTAAAATTGTCAGGCAAAAACTGTAACCAGGAAATTTAGACACATGTGAAGTCATATATACGTTGGCCAGAATTTTTCTTTAGTTTAGGCCTTAGCAGAGCTTGTTTTCTATATGTTAATAAGAGACATTTCCTGTCTTCTTGACATTTGAGGTTAATTGTTCCATCAGTTTATCTGAAGTTTAATTTAACTGGAGGAATGCATATAACTAATCTATTTGACAGTAGACTTTTCAAGTTAAAAGAATTTTAGCTGCATCTGAAACAGAAGTGAATGCGTCTTTGTGGCCATATGCATTGATTTTAATTAGAGCAGCATAAAAATAAGGCCAATGTGTTAACATTTCTATATAGGTGGAACAATTGTTTGTTGTCGAGCATGAGCTCCCCTAGAAAGGCTCCTGTGCTGCTTGTGGCCTCTCTGCCTCGTGCATGTTGGTGATGAGGAGTCTGCGGGGCCTTCGGAGGACTCACTCCCTGCAAATGAGCTTAATCGCGAGGCATGAACTGCACCTAGAAGCTAGGCCCTGCTTAAAACCTTCTGTCAAATAGTCATCCTCTTTGTCGCAAATTCATTGAGTTTGTTTGTTTCTTTTTAGTAAAATACCCCGTTCTCTTTGTGGTCTTGGATAGGTGTGTCGGGAAGCCAGCGGAGCCTTCGGCGCCCGTCCGGTGCCGTCGGGCTCCCTTTGTGTGGAAGCAACGTTTCTTTTAGTGCTAATCGCACTAGATCAAAGGTGGTGGGCTGGCAGGGTACAACGAGGCAGAAACGACTGTTCTCAGTCGAGTGTTCTGCTCTCTCTGGTCTGGCCAGCCCTAATACCACCGCACGTGCTGCTGCTCCGCAAGGGTTTCCGAGAGGGGTTGCTGTGTGTCGAAGTGTCTGCTAGAAGCGTCTGCAGTTTGTGTTTGGGTCTGTCAGCTCCTTTAGCGCAGTGATTTTTTTCTGCGGTTTGTGTCACGTTTTCTCCCCGAACTCGGCCGCCTTCCGCAATGCGGCTCGGCCGGGATCTCGGGGGTCGCCTAAACCCTGTGCTCCACGTGCCCTTCGGGAGGGTCCCCGTCCCTGCTGCAGCCAGTGGGGCTGCTGACGTGTTCAAAGCCAGTTGCTGGATTAATCCAGTTCTCACCTGGAACTTTTTTGTTTTGGCACGTGATAATGATCAGGAGTTCAATATTAAAAATCTACATTTCCCTCCCCATCCTCTGATGAAGTTTTAGCGATGTAGCAACACAAGCAGATTGACTGTGTTCCCAAATGCTGCTTTCTCTCTTCCTAAATGCTGTGCTGCAAGCAGCCATGCTGCTGTTAAAATGTTACCAAAAGGGAGAAGTTTTCACAACCTTGTTTACAAAGGCAGAATCTAGGTGATCTAAGCATATAATTTACGTGCTCATTTAAATACAAGACCTGGTTTGAGGTCAAAACTGTGCACTTGGAGAAAAGCACTGTGCAAAGCTGCAAAGGTTTGTGGTTAACAGGCATTGTGGACCTTAAAACATCCACAAGTTCTTGTTAGGAAGACTCAGTTCCAGGAAAATCATTAAGCTATTGAACATTTGCATTATCTGCAGTAGAACTGTCATATCTTTAAGTGTATGCTGAAGCACATTCTTGGGGAATAGTTATCTGTATTTAAAAAACTACTGTAAAGCTAAGATGGAGGACAGAGCAGACCAACATTTTGAAAGTCATCTACATATATAATCCATATATAAATTTAACTGCTAAAGCACGGTTTTGCTTTGTGAGTCAAGCTTTTGTTTGCTGCAGAAATAACAATTATTTTAGAAAACATTGTACTTGTCCTTAAATTTCTCTAAACATATATACTTGAAAACAGACAACTGAATTTCTTAATCATGTTTCTGCTAATATTTGTTAATAATAATTGTGCCTTGCAAGATCAAGAATTTACATTTTACTGGAGTTGTAGGTCATGCTAAAGGTTGTCACCATTGTGTATTTTGATGCTTTCTCTAGAGCAGTTCATAACCATCCTTTATTAGCAGAGGGATGGACTATTTGCCCTAATTGTTCTTGCCCACCTCTAATTTTCTCTGGTTTTATGGTAAGTAGGACATAAAATCGTAATGGGCAGAAACTTTACATGCCAGCTGCTAGACTGCTCTTAAATTCTGCTGTGGGACCAATACTATTTACTCATCTTGCATTTTATTAATGCATTTTTAAATTTTTTTATTCTTCTTTTTCAATGTTGCTCCCGTCTTTTCCAAATTTACATGTTGTGTGCTGTTCCAGTCTGAGTTGTTCTGGGATATTAGAAGGATCCTGCAGTAGAAAATGAGACTTTAATCCTCAATGAAAAGGACAAGAGGTAATGCTGGTTTAATGACCGTTATGTATGCAGCGTTTTAAAGAGGTTTCCTCAAGCTTAGCTATCTTGATATTAACTTAAGTAACAATAATTCATGCAACTTGGTGTTGCACTTGTGCCTGGGAGCCTCACTGTCAAACCCAGGACAATTCCCCTCCAAATAGGTGGTATCTGGAGTAAATTAGCTGTAATCCAGCCATAACATGTGATGTGCATAGCAACAGATGGAAGACAGAAGGAAAAAGAGCCAAAGCTAGAATGAGAGAATTTCTGTGCTGTTAGATTTTTGCTTTCAACTGGTGGATAATTGATATGATCATTTTTCAGTAACATTTAGTCTTTTTTTTATCTCAGAAGTTGCAGACTCACCAGCATGGTTTCTCTGAGGCTTTTGATATCTCAGGTTTTGGGAGAACACTTCAGTAACACAGTTATTTTGAATCCCGCTTTTCTTCATGCTCCAGTCTCTTACATGCTGTGTCTTCCTGGAAGATCTAGAAAAGTAAAGAAGATGTAAGAAAAAGTGTCCCAGAGGGGTGCTGAGCAGCCGTACTCAGCTTAGAGAGACCTCAGTCCTGCTGAGGCTGCTGTTGTGAAAAGCTCCTGAAATTTCCAGTGACTGCAGGAAGCTGAACACTACCTAAATTATCCGCAAGAGAAGAGCCTGGCTGGGAGAAGCAGGGTTAGATTTCGGGAAGGATCTAGACTGGTGTAAGGATCGAGTTCTGTCTGTTTGCTGCTTTGAAAACTTGGCATCTGGGAGAGTGCCTGATACAATGCCAGCATCCTTCTATCCTGTGAAAAAGCCATGTACCCAATTTACCTGGAGAAGTCCTTCCTGAGCAGAGCTCCCTGTGAAATCTTAAGGAAATAGCAGCTGTGACCAGCTCTGTACTTCTCGCTTCAGGATGGCAGCAGTAACTCTCTTTTAAAACTAAAGGCTGATTTCTATGACAGCGTTCTGGGGGGAGAAATCCTGTTTAGACGGCTCCAGGCTTGTCTTTTTGCATCCATCTCTGCTCCACTGGCTGAAAGGCTGCAGAGTCGGTAGTTCCATTCAGTGACTTCCATTCTCTCTCTCTCTCTCTTTTTTTTTTTTTTTTGAAATAAACAGAAAATCAAACTCTCGCAAAGTGTTGCCACTGCAGCAAACCTTTTTTTCTTCTTGCTTGCTTAGTTAAATAAACGATAGACTGTTTTATGTATTTATTTGGAGCACGAAGTGATGAAGTTCTGGAATCAGGTTAGTAAACGCAGCAGTCTAGCAATTAAGGAATTGATTGGGGTCCTAATTCACTACAACATGGTCCATCTCTCTCCACAACTGTAAATATCCCCTTACTGCTTAATTCTGCAATACTGTTAGTAGGAAACCTGGTAATTTATAAGAAGAGTGGTGCTAGGCTCATCTGGTTTCTTCCCCCCTCCCCCCCCCCCCTTTTTTTTTTTTTTAAGTATTTGTAGCAAAACTTGGTGACTGATAGGGCAAATGGTAATAGGTTTGAAGCTGAGAGCTCTTAGCTTCTAATGCTCAAGCCCTTGAAGTGAAGGATTTAGGGATAAGGAGACTTTACTTAGGAGTTTGGGATTCTTTATTCTCTGCTTGGATTTTTGTTTGTTTGTTTGGCTTGGTTTTCCTATGGCTTTAGTAGATGGCAGGTTGCTTGTGAAAGTACAAATACTTAATTCTAGGGTCTTGAGCTCATAAAACATTTTTAAAAATGCAAAGGCAGCATTCACTGGAGGCCCTTTGGCACCAGTGACACTGTGTCAGGATTATGGATTACTGCCAGTCGTGCATTTCAGTCTGAAAAATTGAGTTTTAGCTTCCTGAGAACACGTTGATTGTAAGAGCAGTCCATGCCACTTAAACTACTTAGAGCAGGCACCCTGGGCCTCCTGAATTCACAGGAGCTATATGTTTCTCTTGAGGTTTGCAGAATAACTTCCAAGTGATTTCCCATAAAAAGAATAAAAATAATGCTGTTATTCTTGAAAAATATATATCCATAAAGAGTCTATATGTTGCTTATATACAATGGATTTCATTTATTGTTCCATCAGACTTGCAAGTAGGCAATTTACTTGGCCAAGAAAAGCTTATTACTGGCGCCAAATAGAATCTCAATCAATTGCAGAATGAACTTTTAAACCCCTGGCTCTTTGTATCTGTATTAAGCACCAGGGCAGAGGTATTAATTGTTATGAAAATGCAAGCAGTCTGCACTGAGCAGGAGCACGATTGACATTTTCTGCATCTTCCTAGAGCTTTGGGAGCCGGAACGTGGCCAGGAGGGAATGGCAGCTTGAAGCCGCCGGTGACGTTGGCTTGGCCGGGGCGGAGGGAGGGCTCCTTCTCAGCCATGGCAGCAAAGGGGACGGTGGTCCTGGGTCCCCCCCGGCTTGTCCTCCTGCCCCGCTGGCAGCCAAGAAGAGCAAGTTTGCCGAAACCTTAAGGGTTGCCACCGTTTACTTCACGAGCAGAACATCATCCCCTGTCTCTGTATGCAGATACACGTGTGTGTGTATTGGGAGAAAGTTGAGTGTAAGATTTTTGTTCTTTTTAATAACATATTTGACGTTTCCTCCGCTCATACTGAACAAAGAGGAAGAATAACACAGGCTGAGGACTCCTACGATTCGTCTCTGTGCTGACTAAATATAAATATCTGTGACAAATTGCACAAGGATGCTTTAATGGCAGTTGTCAGAGACATTTAAAATGGATTAGACCTTTTCAATTTTCTCTCTAATAATGAATATTTAGTGAGACTTTTAAAGCTGTTAGCTATTAATTATAGTATCTAAAAATACGATCATGTTCAGTCAAGGAGGAATCAGGACATGACTGTATGAAAAAGTATGTTTTCTGTCTAGCTTTTGTGACATAGCTCACTATTTTGTATTTTCTCTATAAATAAATAATTTTTAATGATGACAGCTGGTGATGAAACAGCCTTGCCCTTGAAAGATGGAAGCAGGCTGAGAACATTAACACCATAGAGGTAAAAGAATAGATTAATAGATAAATGTCCTGGTTAAAATTAGATTACCATAAATAAATTCAGTTCCATGTAGACATTGATATTGTTTTGATGCTAGAAATTCAAGTGTGGAAATAGAAGGTTAGTGCTTGGATTACTGACAGTTCAGACCATTGTCCTTTTCTAGTGTTGTTATTGCTTTCTACGGGTAAGAAATTGCCTTTCTCTTTAAATTCGTTTATGCTACCAAGGGTTACTTTTGCAGATTGGAAATAAATAGGGTTATATTTCTACAGCTAAAATAAATGTTTCTACTGTTGAAATAAATGACTTTTTCCCAACAATAGAAAGCTGATTATACTATTGATAAAGGGGCTGTCAGTCAAGTAATTCCCATTTATGTATTCAAAAATCTTAACTAATAGCGCAATGAAAAAAGCTCTAGTAGCTCTATTAAATTCTTGCGTTTCAGGGTAATTTTTTTTTCTTTGAAGCTGGAAACCATCTTCTGTCTGCAGCTTGCAGATATTTCCCAGACTAAAGTGTTGCCGTAGAGTGAGGAAGCTTAGGGTCTTGGTCTTGGAGGCTGCTTTTGTTTTATTTTTTGCTTTGCTGTTTGCTTTGCTCTTTTGTTTCCTCCCAATGGGACCAGGGATATACTTGCGTCTGGGGTTTGGGAGCTTGTCCCAGTCTTTGGTAGCCCGTTCTCTTTGGGAGAACTTGGTTCTTCAGGAGGCGCCTGGCAGACCAGAGCCGTGCCGTTGAGCTCGGCTTTGGAAAAGCGTGAGTGGCAACGGACACGGAGCAGAGGGCGCGAGGAACCGCACGAGAGCTTTCGGAGGTCCCGAGGGGGCAGTGCCTGAGCTTTTAAGCTTCTCTCCGATGGTTTTGGATGCTTTTCCCTGCTAGATTTTGCTGCAGGGAGTGGGAGGAAAATAACCCTGGAGATGTATGTAAGGAGACCTTACAGAGAAGAGGGGGGAAAGAGCCCCCTTAATATGAATATCATATTCTGAGTCCAGCCGTGTGTGTGTACGTGTGTTTATTCCTCCTTAGGAACTGGCATTCCTCAAAGTGCTCTCATTTGATAGCTCTGAGGGCCCTAATGATAATTACATTTACGCTAAATGCAGAGCAGCATCAATACTAATATACAAATAATTTAAATCTGCCAGCCAGCAGTTTAACTAATCAAACAGAGATTGCCCCCATCTTAGCCAGCAAAGTCAGGGAAGAATTTGTCATCCTTAGATAAGAGCAAGAACCACGGAGGTTCTTGAAACCAGTGACCGTTTGGTGCTACAGCGCATTGGTCAGCGAGATGTGTTCGGTAAAGGGCTATTTTCAGAATTAGAGAGCTATTCTTCCCCTTTTCCCACTTATTCTCCTTTCTCAAGGCATGAGTTTTGCTACTCTGCTAGCAGAGCAAGCTAGTGTTGTTATTGCAAGAAGCATAAAATTAAGCTTAATTTTTAAAATATCCTGTGCAAAGACATAAAAACTTCTAGAATTCTTTATCAAGAACTTCTCAACTAAGAATAATTTAGAATCACAATTTTTAAAAGTGCCCATTAAAGATGTTCTTCTAGGCAAAAGTATACGAAGAGGAGCAGGCAGGTGTCAGCTGCCCTGGGAAAGCTGTGCAGTCTTGCAGCAACTGGGAGGGTCTAGAGAGCAGTTGTGAAAATTGAAACAAATTGTTAGTTTTAAAAAATATAAATATTTTGTAGCAGTCATCTAATTTTACAGCTTTCAAGCAGAAATGTCTCATTGCATCCCATGGTATAGTCATGCACTACAAGCAAAACTTACTTGCAGTTCTTTTGGAAAGAAAATAGGCTTTAACCTTGAGGTACTGGGATGGTGAGTGAGATACTGTGCCCAGGTAGGGATCTGTGACCTGTAACAGGTGTGAGGGGCTGCGCGAGCGACCTCCTTTTACAGCACAGCATAAAGTGGAGGGAGCCTTACTGAGTGCTAATTAATTGTTGCTTTGATGGAAAAAAATTCTTACCTTCAAATAGCCTTGAAAAGAGTTCTCCTAGTTTTTTTCATGTAGGGAAAGTTGATATTCAATTACAACTCAATAAAATGGGATCTAACTCCAAGGTATGAGCACTTTAAAGCTCTGGATATTGAACTTAAATAGTAGAGAAAGCCTTATTTAATTTAAAACTAATTCTGTCTTATTGAGTGTTTTTTTATGGACGCTTTTTTGTGGAGTTTTGTTTTTGCTGTGGAAATATGTATGAAAATATGGAAATATATGTATTTCGATAATGTTCAGATTATACCTGGTCTTCTGGAGGCTGTGCTTGGAAAGTCTGCTGTGAGCTACTAATGTCATCTGGATCTGTCCTCAGCTTGCTTGGATTTGCTCCTTGTGCACAGGGTCAGAGTGAGGCAGAGACACTTGTTCAGACAGGGGCAGGAGGGGAAGGTTGGGATCTACTCAGGAAAATACTTGTGAGACTCTTGGTCTGCCATACCTTAAAATACATCAGAGCACAGGGGGAATTTCCAAGCAGTGCCAGTGGCTTCAGCATCTATGGAATTTTTGAATCCATAAAGCATCACTTGGCTCTCTGTACTGGAAGGTGGTTTGAGGTTGCGATTATAGTCATCATGATAAAGCACTTAAATACCAGCACACACATTTTCTAGGTTTGTGAAGCTTCTGGCATGACTTTATAATCAAAAAATGCTTCTGGAGCATAATAATGTTATTAGTACATCACCTGGAAATTCACAAATGAAAGTTCAAATCAAGATGAAATTATTATTAAGGTTAAAGGCAAATAGGAAATATGGTTTTCTATATGTGATTTTTCATTAACAAAATACTGATTGAAGTTTGTCTTGGTGAAGATACCTTGATAGATGAAAGTTTTACTTTTGGGGAGAAACTTAAATTCATACCTAGCTTAGTGGCATTAAGTCAAAAAAAAAAAAAAAAAAGTCCTTGGTTATTAGGGAATATTTATTAGCTTACTTCCTTTAGTAGCTTTTTTCCTACCCAGTGTTTTGAACATGTATCAGCAGCTTTTCTTTCCTGCACGGATGGGGTCTATGCTTGTGTGTGTCATCAGTGGAGATGTTCAGTGTCAGCTGCCCTAAAAAGTGTTTGGCCGTTTAAGTATTTGTAGCCTTTCTGAGAAGAAGTGGCAAACAGATGTGTTACAGCTGTACATTTAAATGAATTTGTATTGATTGTAAATCATGTAAAATACAGTGATGAACAAATGTTCAGTGACTGATGCCTCCCTTCTCTGTAACTGAAAAAAAACCTAGCAACAGAAATAATTTATGTGCCAGTTAATTTATGTGCAAGTATTCCAAGCTACCAAAGGGATTTGGATCTCCAGTTAGCCAAATCCTTTTACAAAAATCTAAACACTGAGTTTGGCATTTTCCAATAAGAGCACGAGAGACTAATCCTGTGTCTTGGCTATAGCATCTTCCCTGTCAGTAGAAGTGGCTGCAGGAGCAGCCCTCTGAAAATACGTAGAGCTCTGAAGTGCAGAGCCATCTTATATGGCACATATGTATATATATGTGCCATATACATTACCCTTCCAGTCACTGATGCAATCTGGTCTTGTATCTGTTAAGATGTGCTGAATCATTAGTGAATGACGTAAAGGCTGCTTTGGTCCTATCACACACTAACTCTCGTTATTTTTGGAGTACTTCAGGATCCGCTTAAGAAAGGAGTCCTGGAATTCTTCATTCTATTTGATCACATAGATCAAAGAGTACTTGCTTAAAACTAAAAGCTTGCGTTGTATCCCCTATTTTTAAATTGCAGAAAATTAGTTTGCTTTGAAGGACAAAAAGTTCTGATGAAAAAATCCGATAGGGATAGAAGCATATGAGCTATAAGAGCTGAAATTAGTCATGTAATAAATCTACCAAAAAAAAAAAAAGATGTGAAGATCTCTCTGAATGAAAAGAGTGTTCCAAAATGCCACCTGCTGTGGGTGGATTCTGGAGACCGGGTTGGGTTTGTTGCCTGTACCTGCTTGCTGGACCAGCTGCCACTTGGTGTGCTAAAGAACCAACCAGAAAGCCGAGGCTGGAGAGTGAATCGAACTCGGCTCGGAGAAGGTCAGGCGGTGACTTCTGACCTTAAACTCTGAATCACCTCAGGAAACTTAATAGTACCCTGTACAAAAGGGGACAAACATTTATAAAGGAGGTCAGGAATGTAATTAAACTCCAATGTTACAGTTCTGCTTGTGGTATTTCTGAGTTAGGATCTGAAAAATCTGCTGTTTCCAAAAGGAAAATTAGAGCCTACTTGATATATTTTTTTAATACGTACTTTTTTTTTTATCACTGAAGAAAAGTATCTTTAAAATATTTATTTTAAGTAAAAGCAATTGTCATGTAAATAAGTGTATATTTCTTCCTCTGAAAACCTCCTTTATGCAAGTTAGTGGGAAATTTCTATTAATATTGGTACAGCCAGGTCTTCACCTTGGCTTCTTCAGTGACACTTGCTATTTTCTTAAGATGTGTGAGAATAACACGGATGACAGTGCAAAGACTGTGAAGAATTCGAACAACCTGCAATTAACCTGGTTCAAAAGCACGGATAATATGGTCAGGGGAGCAGTTAGCACAAAATGAAGCCTTTAGATTTTTTTTTTTTCCCCCTTTTCTTTTTTGGCTAAGGCTGAAAGATGAGATATATGGGCAAGAAAACAGCTTGAAAAGACCTGCTGCCGAAGGAGATTGGGCACCACAGGAGAGGTTAGAGCACGTGCTACCTGGTGTAGATGTAACCAAGGTTAAGGGCCATAGCAGACACCTACTCAGTTACTCAGGAACTTTAAACCTCCTGTGACTCTTCTTTTTTTTCTCTTGTGCTTGTAGAAAGACATTCTTGAGAATCAAATGTCACAGACCTGATGTCTGATTGCGCTTGGAATTACTGATTCAGTAATTTTAAGAGGGGTAAATACTGACATGTTGCTTAGCCTGAAGTAAACTTTTGGTTCCACTTTTTTCTTTACATGTGTATTCTCAGAAGAAATCTTAAAAATTAGAAGATCAGTAAGCATTATGAACTGGAGGAAAAGTCTGTAAAACTGCAGTCAAAAGTGAACCTTGGTAAGGTGGAACACATTGTAGAAGGCACAGTGTGGCTCATCGTAGTTGTTTATGTAGTTCTGTATTATTATGTCTGCAAACACAGCAATATTGCTGAAGTGATGGGACCAGATAAAAAGGCTGATTGAAAGGCAGGGGTTTCAGTATGCGTGCATCTTGTTACATTGGCAAGAAAAAATACAGAAAAGCACTGGAGCATTACATGGAGTTTAGTGAAAAATGCGCAGGTGCTTATGGCTGAGTTGTGTGTGCAATTTAAGCATCTGTGCTTACAAATGGAGTGGGTTCCTCTATTCCTGATTTTATTTTTTTACATTAGAAGACCTGAGTAAACAATCCCCCAAACCCTTTAACAAAACAGCTTTGAGTTTTTTTTTTTTTTCTTACTTGACACCTATTGTTTAAATTCAGAAAATAACTAGTAGAGAAAAATGTGTTCATCTATATCATATTGAGAAGAAAGAGTGGTAGAAATAAGGGAGGTTTAATTAAAAACCAAGCTGGATGGATTTGGCTCTCCTCCTGTCATGCTGCTGAGGATGATTCATCTGAAGCAAAGGTGTGTGTTGGGGGTGGGATTTTTTTTTCTGAATTACACACAGATGGGATCTGTAAACACTGAGCATAAAAAAGAAAAAAATTTGAAGTTCATTTTCAAGTACACTGCATCCCCTAGTCCAGAAGTATTCCATAAATAAATAATTTAGGTTTTATTTTTTTTGGCTTGTGTCAGGTTTTATCTGAAGCTCTGAGTAGGTGCTCTGAGTAGTAGCCTGGTTTTAAGGAAACTTCCCTCTTTTATTGTCTTCCCAGTAATTTTTCAGCCCATGGCCCAGCTTTGCTGTCCCGTACCAGGGTTTGCTGGCTAGAGGCAAAGAGGGGAAAAATTTATGTCTCCTACCAAAGGACAAGTCGGTATCATGTCTTGTACCTTATTTGACACCAGAGTGGCGGGGCAGACCTTGCAAGTGCCTTAAGTGCAGGAAACTCCAGTCTGAGCGCGCAGGCAACCCTGGGGGTCCCCGCCTTTGCTAGCATCAGTATTCCCACATCTCCCTGTTCCCTTAGTGGCGAGGGAAGCGTGCAGGGGGCTTGCCCACGACTGCCCAGAGCTGTCGGGGTGCGATCCCGTACCTGGCACCTGCAGAAGGACGTGGTTTGTTCCTGCGGCCTGCCCTGAGGAGTGTCCAAGGGGAAGCCGTACTGGACATGCCGGAGAGAGATTTCCTGTGTCTCCTCTTCCTGGCTTGCATGAGCAACTGCAATTCATCTTATGTTTCTTCAACAAAAATGTTCCCTGTCTTGAGGAAATATATCTTTCTTTTCTTATGTGCGCTAAAAATACAGTTTTGGCACTTCGCATATAGGTTCTGCAATGGAAAAATATGAAAACAATAAAGCTTGGTGTTTGGTCTTCTCACAGCAATGCGGTGATTTTTGCCATCAGCTGAATTTTCCTTCCAGGCTGCCCTCTAATCCCATGACAGCAGTGCACTTAATTTCTATGAAGTTCTCTCTCAAATCTTTGCAATATTTGATTACTTAAAGGCCCATGAGAAAAAGATCTATTTGCCCTGTTCACTTCCAAAAGCTGTTAGAGAGGGGTTGTTCAGTAGACTTTTGGTCTTGCCTAGTACTCCTTTGTTATATCAACACATCCTTAGTTGCCACTGTATTTCAGTTTAAAAAAAAAAAAAAAGAAAAGAAAAAAAGAAAGAAAAGTGATGAATGGATTGAATAGAGAGTAGGTCTGCTGTACACTGGGGTGTGTGGTTTTGGTGCCATCAGATTTTCCTTTGTGAAATATCTAGAAAGGTATGTGTTGTTTGGAGTGTGTTCTTGAATATGGTGCTGGGGAGGTACCTGGTGTTTCTGATCTGCAGACTGGGGGAGGTTGGTTCTACTTGTGCAGGATCACAGGTTAACTGGCTTGAATCTTCTATGCTCTGCTGTTTCTAAGTCGAAATCTGAAGTTTCCTCGGTGCTGGGGATTCCACATGTCCCACATGCCTCCTATCATCAGCTTTAACCTGCTATTTTTTGCAGAGGAGGAGGAAGAGAGGTGTCATAAAATCTAAACCATACAGGAAAAGTATTCCTGGAATATAATAATGATTGCTATCAGCTGACAATCAGTACATGAGTTTCAGGACTCAGTGGCTCCCATCAGCCCTACTTCCTCAAAGTTTCCTGGTTTCATCCCTGTTTTGAGGAGAAGTCTCTGGCAGCAGCTCTCTCTGAAATACTGGAGTACGGCCCACGAGGCGACGTGGAAGCTCCCGCTTGATCCAAGCTGAGAAAAGCCACCAATTTGAACATAAGGACTTGCAAGCTTAATTATTTATTACACATTTGTTTATAGAGTAAGATCTAAAGAAGAAAGGATCAGATGTCAGGGAGTCCCTTAAACGATAATAACGATAATGACGGAGGGAGAGGCCTTGGGCAGGTCTTGGGGCTGCCCCCCTAGCAGACGCAGGCCGGCTGGCAAGTAGCCCGAGCAGCTGTCCGGGGTGCGGAGCTGCTTCTCATTAGACTTTTTGAAGCAAATAGGTGGTATTAGTGAGTGGGAAAATCTGCCTTAATTTTGAACTTAACCAAATTAAAGAGAGCATGAGTTTAAAGTTGGCTTTGGAGGAAAAGATTGCATCTCTAATTGCAGTCGTTTGTGGCAAGTGAAATCTGCATTTGATGCAGATGTTAGATGGTAACTTCAGTCTCAATGTGCAGGATATATGGCACTTGGCAACAAGGTCAAATGTCTGTCAGAGGTCTAATATTGGAGATAATTTACATATAAGAAATTAAGCCTGTTCTCCCACCCATTTCATCTAGCTTCCCTGAGGAATATCTGGCTCCCAAATTTTTTTTTTTTTTTTTTTTTTTTTTTTTAAACTCTTCTGACTACTAGAGTTTCTTCTCCTCCCGTAATGCCATTATGGCTAGTGGTTTTGCTGCAGTCAAGGATGTAAATGTTGAGCTGCAGTAGCATAAAGATTGCGGGTCAAAATGTGACAAGCCATTCCTTTAAACTGCCTGAGATCAGCAAAGGGAATATGAATTTGCTTACTCGATTCTTGGAGAAACGCTTAAATACAGTTATTTTCCCCCAAATGATAACTTGTATAGTATTGCCTTTGATTTCATGCTATAACATGTGGCCAAAGACTTACAGTATGAGGGCCATTAAAGCAACAGCTGAGGTATCTTGAAAACTGCTTAATGAAAAGATTCTGGCAAGGAGAGACCCCGTGTGCCCTGCACCTGAATCCTGGCTGTGTCCTGCCGTGTTTGTTGTGACTGCCTTTTGGGAAGCGGGAGCGGGCGTGATTGGGAGCTGCGGGATGCTGCTGCTTCCATTTATCTGCATGCCACAGAGGGCCTCCCAAACGTTCCCCACCTGCTCCAGCTCCTTTGATAACTGAAGATTAGTTAAAGCCAGCTGTGGGGAGGAAGAAAGCAGCTCTCAGCTTCTTGTGTTTTTGCTGTATTGCAGTGGGAGTTTTCTGTAGGGGTCTTGGCTGCTTGAGAAGTTGTGTCAACACCCAAAGTTCTTGAGCTTCAGCGCTGAAGAGCGGTTAGGGATGGAAGCGATGTTCTTCAAGGAAGGGAAAGTGGGTTGCCTTTGTGGAGATCACTGCGTGCTCTGTGTTTAAATATAGGTATCTTGATTATGTGTTAATTAGTTGGAATTGTTACAGTACAAGCCGTGCTGATTTTAAGTAAGCTTTTTGCTTATTTATGTGATTAGCGCACAAGAGATCTCTGCCACAGAAGAGGCCACACTGGGGGAACTCATGTTGGTGGAAGCGTTGGAGAAGTTGTCCATCTGCGCTGTCCACACGGAGCCGTGCGGAGTGACGGGACACGCCAGACCCCTCTGCTGAAATTGCTCTCTCATTTGCTCCTTGTGTGCATTTTGCAGTGTAGCTCTAAGGTACCTGTGTAATCTTGATAAAGCCAATCAAGGGTAAAGCCTCACATTGTTTCCATAGGAGGGGGGATTGATGAACGTGTCTGAAAGGTGGCAGCCATGTTTCATGGCAAGGAATGGAGAAAGTCCGTTTTCCTACAGAAATAGGAGGAAGCAGCGCACTCTCCTGCGTGCGGCTCCTGTCCTGCTTCTGCTGGGGAAAAAGGGACTCTCTTCCTGGACTTGCATGGGCTATAGCCCCTTTCTCTTGCCTGTCTTTCCAGTTTCCCCAGGCTTTTTTTCCGCGTTTTCTTGTTGGGGGACTGGGGATGCAACAGGATGGGAAAGAAAAAGGCCAGAAAATCCTCCCCATCTCCTGTAGGTCTTTGTACTGCCTGGTGATGTGCATCTGTGCTGCAGAAATAGTGGACAAAATCACACAGTGGTTCCTCCAGTTACTTTTTGGAAGAGTAGCAAGTGCAGATTCTTCCTGTATTTGGGGATTCTTCCTAGCAGCAACTCCTTACTTGACTTTGCTATCAGAGCGTTGCTGCTTCACGAGTAGTGAAGTTGGTGCACTGAGCCATCAATGTGTCTTTGAGTAGCATTATTTTTTTACTTAGAGATTTAGAATAGTTTGAAGTAACCAACAATAAGTGGTGAAAATGGGGTTATAAGCTCCAGAAATATCAATTGCATGAGTTATTTTGAATGTAATTTAGTGCTATATTACAGCAATGACCACAAATGCAGTGATTTTTTTTTTTTTTAAACTTGGCATTGAATCCCTTAATTAGAGGACAAAATGTAGTTACCGCATGTAACTTATTGTAAAACAAGCTGTCCTGGAGTTGATACTGTAGCAAACTAACAAATGTTTTACTAACCAGATGAACTGTCCCCTAATCAGCATGGGCAATCTGGATGTTGCAGGTACGTTTTTTCATATCTCATTGGATCTCAGCTGTGTTGGGCTACAGCTCTATCGACTTTAAGCCACACTGCATTGCTGGAAAGAACATGCTATGTGTCTAAAGGTACTCTTGTATTATGCAGACCTTTTAATTACCCTTGTTGTTAAGGAATTAATTTCTATTGAATTTGAAAAAGTGATAGCTGCTGGGGCATGTAACCTGCTTCTCATGTGTCCTGCGAACGTGAGCCTAGGAGGCCTCTCTGTGCTGTGCCGGGCGCCGCGGGGACGCGGCCAGGGTGCGTGTAGCGGAGGAGAAGGAAGGAAAGATCCTGGACTGGGTCAGCTGGTTTCACTTCTGCATTTGATGAATAATTAGGCGATGGTAATACTATTGTGCTCCGTGACGTGACGCTTCCATGGAGAGTTCTGCCTTTGAATGTATGTTTGCACTGTATACTGTGATGGTTCATAAATACTAGTAGAATTGAGTGTTCTCGTTTGATTTCCTCCCCCAAAATTACCTTTGGGAATGACGTTTCCACTGCTGAGTCACACTTTAGATTTTTTTTTTTTTTTCCCTCTGTGTCTGCAGAAGCACAAGAACTTGTGTTTGGCTTTTTGGAACGTGGGACATACACTGCTTTGTGCTCCCTGAGAGAAAGGCTTAGCCGTGTTTTGGTACTTACAAATAAAGGGACCTTCCAGGTCTCCCTCTCCTCTCTTCTCTCTTGTTGGAGAACAGTTCCTGAGCATGTTCTTCCATATCCATTGGGAGTGTTTGTTGTCTTCGGATTTTTGCTGTCCGTTTTCCCTGCTGGCTTAGTACAGCTCTGTTCCTCTTGCATCTTGAGCCTCACCTTGACTCCCAGTGGCTCCTTGCTATAATATCCTTAATACCCTTCTCCCTCCTGATTATTTTTTGTCTTCTCATCCTCAGAATTGTTTTTTAACTTAGATTTAACTAAACTTTGTTTAGTAGCAAATCTTACTTTCATTAGACAGATGTGCAGCGCTGTGGTGAAGGAGCCAAGTTGTGCAAGCTTGGGGTTCTATTTCCACAGGGATGTTGCACTTACATGATTTCTTCTTGTAACTACATGAATTGAAGTATATCTAGTGGGTGTGTCATTGCTTCTATGTGCCAGATTAGAGTGCGTTATTTTTTTAGTCCTTTCCTTCGTGGAGCAGGGTATAAATCAGCAGTTCTGCATCTTAGACGTGTTCTGTGGCTCAGAGCTCCATTACCGTGGTCAGCACTCCGGTATCTGGACTCTCCTCCATGTGCACTGCCAGGTGCCTACTGAAAAGGGGAAGTGAAGGATTTTGTGGGATATTATGTAATAAACTCCAACAGTTTTTATTCTAGAATCTGTGACCTTTGCTCGTGCTGTGCTCAGGTCACGAGGCACCATGAAGAACGGGCTCATCCTGGAAATGAGGCTCTGCTTTGGTAGGTTCCTGATGGGACCCAAGTCTCAAATCGATTCTTTTCCTTTTCTGACCTTCCTAATGAATAGGAAACGTGCAGGATGCCAGCGTGCTTGAACACTCAGTTCAGTTTTCTTGAATGAGGTGAAAACATTTTGCTCCTTTCTGGATCTTTTGTCACTTTGAGAGTTTAATTACTCCCCTACAGCATCCTCTTGAATCCAAAAGCTTTGATTTAGAGCCGTGGCTAATTCTGCAGCTATTGTAGCTCTGTGAACAGTCAGTGCGACGGTGGCTGGTGTAATTGCAAGTCCCTGGTAAAACATCCAGCGATTAAAACGTTTCTATGGATCCTTTCTGAGAAATAACTTCAGAGATACTGTTACTTTTTTTTTACTGGAATTTGAACTTGTTAAACTATCAAGTTTTCTGGAGCACTAGGGAATATATGCTTGGTTAGTTTTTATTTCATTTCATTCTTTTTTCTTTGAATATGTAGGAGTTCTGGGAGCTGGTGTTCAAAGTAATCCATCCGCCTTGGTGTTTGATTTTATGCAGGCAGCGACGTGACTCAATGATTCCCGCTGTCCCCACCTCCCTCACGGCTCCCAGCGGAGTCCACTTTGGGTCACTTGTCCCTCTGCTACCACTCTTTGTGGGGGCAAATAGAAAAGGTCAGCAACTCGCGCTCGCTGCTACGAGCAGCTTGGAAGGAAACCTCACCGGAGCCCAGGCGTTGGGCCGGGGAGGGCAGAAGTGTGGCTTTTGTTTGGATTTGGCAAGAAGGATAACCAGGTGTCCCAGGCAGTGTTGGAAGGCAGGATTTGTTCCTCCAAAGATTCACTATTGGAGTATGAAGCTGAGCTCGTGTTTAGGAATGCATTGCAGCAGGACAGCTTCTTCCAGTCTGCGTTTCGGATTTCTCCTTTTTCTCCTCTGGAGCAGTTGGCGTCGCTCACGAGACCTGCTGGCCCTCAGGGTTCGGGTGCTGGGAAGGAGACACCTGCGCTTGCAGTTACGTTTGGGGTGGAAATCCGGGATTCAAGGTTCAGTTGAGCTCAGGGTGTCACAGGCTGCATTTCCAGCTCGGGGCCCCGAGAGGTCCCTGCCTGCTCAGTAAGGCCCTGCACAGCAGTGAATACCTGGTCTGGGCTGCACCGTCCTGTGCTCAGCGCTGATTGCTGGCTTAAGCCCCCTCCAGATCTGCTTTCCAGGCTGCAGCAACATGTAGAGTGCTCTTTTAGGAGAATAAATACAGGAGTGCAAGTGACTGTGTCAACCATGACATCCTTGAGAAAACTGCAAAGTAATCCTGAAATCCTCTTTTTAATATTCTCCAGGTTATTTTCTTTTGTTCTATTTCAAGAAATTATACTAAGATTTTTAACTTCTTTCACCATTGCTGGTATTTCTGATGTTTCTATCATTTATGAAAGTTCAGTCTAATACCAGAAACTGGAAAGCAACCTCCAAAATGCCTTCACTATCTCTGGGGGGGAAAAAAAGTTTTTATTCCATATATAAACATTGGATAAATGTGTATATTGCCATTGCAAGTGGTACCTGTAGTTAAATGGCTGTTGTTTCTTTGGAGAACCAGAAAAGGTCTATTTTCCAGTTACAAATGGGAAAATCCACAGGGTGATACTGGATTAATTGACAGGCAGCCATGCATTAGTAATCCTGCACTTCCAAGTGTAAATAACAAGTGCTTTGGAACAGTTAGAATAAAGATTTTTATTTTTATTGAAATTAATCCAAAATTCAAAGCTGTGTCTGTACACAGCAAAGAAATAAATGATCGTTAAACAAAATTGAAGGCTCTGTGCTGCACGGAACTCGGGTGCTGGCCTTTTTCAAAAATCATTGTTGGAGTAATTGGTTTTCCTTCTGCTTTAGCATATAATGGTTTTAACAGTTTAAAATAGGAAGAAAAATGTGCATTAAGTGACGTTACTTAACTAATTACATGGTTAGGCGCGTAATTTAAATAAAATGACTTGATTTGTTAATAAGTTGTTTAAATTAATGGGGGGAAAAAATTGTTCCAGCAATTCTTCTTATACCCCTGCAGTTTAACATGGTGTATTACATACTCCTGCTGTTTAACATAGAATACCATGTTTAATGTGACAGCTGAACTTTGGGAAGTAAAATACCAACAACAAAGAAAGGAAAAAATGGGTATTAAACCCCTGGTTAGATGCATTTTCCTGCAACACAAAAATAAATTAATGGAAATTGCACTACATGTATGTATATTTTTGTTTTGCTTGCTTCTATGCAAATCAGCCTGTGGTAGGTACTTTTGCGGTAGACTTTCTTAGAGCCTAATTTGATATTGTCCTAGGAAGATGTACATTTGAATATTTAACAAAAGCAACAATGCCAGTGAATAGATGACTTTAAAAGTATTACTTTTGCATAATTTATGTTCAGTGGTGCTGATATCAGGCTTCACTTCATCACCCGCTTACGCAGAGACTGCTAGATGTTTCAAATCTCATTAAGCTATTTATTCATTGTAATGAATGATTTTAATGTACTGTATTAAGGTTATGCCACACTGCACTGTTCAAAAATCCATCTTACTGTACATATTTTAATGTTTGCAGCCAAATTAATACCTTTATTACTGTCTCAATGCTTGAGTGGACACTGCGTGTACATTAATCATTGTTGTCACCACTTTATCCCTCTCCTGTGCTTAAGTTTGCATTGCTGTATTCCTTGATAGAGTTACAAAAATCTAAGCTATCCCTGTCTTTGCTTGCAAAGCCTGACATCAGAGGCTAGCAATCGGGTTATTCAGGTGCTCTTACGTCCATGAAATGCCTGACTTTTCCCTGTATTTTGCCAGAAATAAAACCAAATTTCAAAGTAAAAGAATGCACATGCTCTACACGCCCCTCACACCTCCTGCCTCTTCACCATCCCTGCAAAATCCTTCCAGAGTGTTTTCTGTGCACTGCAACGATGGGCACTAACATTTCCTTGCGCACCACTAGGCAATTCAAGTAAAATTCTGTCACTTATTTGTCCAACAAATCTGATCCTGTTTGTACACTGTATGCATTTTCAAGAAAATAAAAATTGCCAAAGCTGATATTAGGATGGATGGCACAAGTTTTGTACTGCGCTAATCACATGGCAAAGGGCACGTGTCAGCTGTTGGGTTTGCAGTGGCAAACAAAATGTGCTCACTTAGTACGGTTTAATAAATAATATCTTTTGAATTGATTATGACTTCTTTCCCCTAGAGTTTTTTCACACCTGTTTTTTTCACCCACTCAGATATTTGAGACTTAACCACATGGAAAGAAATAGCTCAGCTGAGGGTGGAAAAAAAAAAAAAAGTAAATGCTCTATTTTACTGTGAAATATTTGTTAAATCGGCTTCAGATAATGAAAAACTGAATTGAGTTCTAAAACTGAATGTTCTTGGTGGCAAAGACTTTCTAAAAAGTCCAAGAAATCAGAAAACCCACTGCAGAGCATCAGCTTTGGTAACTAAATTGCCCACTCAAATGTTAATTACCTTTGCAAACTACGCTTTTTCTCACAGTATTTTCAGCCTTAATACTGGTAGTGTTTAGCCTTTGATAAGTTGTTTAGAACCTGCAGATAATTCTAAAGTGCCATTATAATAGTAAGGAAAAATTTTTCTTTAGAAGTTGTTTTGCGTCATTAAAAAGCAAAATGGAAACCAACACTGAAATTGATGTTTTGAGTGTTTGATATTCAACAGCAGTTCAAGAAGCGGATGGCCATTAGCTTCATATGGTTATCAACACCTTTGTATATGAGGTTTATATAGGTTGTGGGGTTTTATTTGTTTCTTTTTCAGCCGTATGCTCTAAGAAATGCTACATCAGTCACCTGTAAGAGACAGGAAGAGAGAGAGGCTATAAGACTGGCGAGGACTGGTGAGCAGTGGGGCCGGGGGTCCTGCTGAGCCCTGTGCTCACCAGGGCTCTGCCGGGCGCGCGAGCGGGCGAGAGGCTGAGGGAGGCGCCCAAGCTGGGCGAACATCCTGCAGGTTTTTTGTGCAGTCGTTGATGCAGTTTGTGTCAGAGCAGACTAAGACTCTTGAGATGGCTCCTTTTCAGGACCTCATCCCCAGCATGAAATGTGGGGCCCATCCCTGTGGCAGAGGCTCCCATGCTGGCCTAGGAGGACTGCAAGTCCCTGCCATCTGGAGAGGACCGTGAAGCTTCTGTCATGCCTGTATTAATGGTGCCTGCAGGCAAAGAACCGTAGATGGGCCAAGTTCAAGATACTCTAGCACGATGGTGCTCATGTATTTAAAAGACCAAACACAGTTAAAGCTCGGCTCTTCACTGTCCCCAAATTGCTCCTCATCTACAAACCATCTGGTACTAAGAGCCATGAGGGAAGTTCTTGGTCTCCTGACAGTTTAGAGATCAGGTGCTTCCAACAGCCATGTATGCTGGGCAGATGCGTGCAGCATTGGCCTTCTCCTGAGCAGGCTGAAAGAAATCCCAGCAATCCTAAATTTGGGCCAGGTTTTTTCTTAGTTGACAGAATGTCAGTGAGCCAGGGAAGAAATTTAAAGGGGTTATCTTCTCAAGATATTAAGCCCTTCCAAGCTGACAGCTTTGTTGCAGAGGTCAGCTAGGAGGAACAAGAAAGAGGCCCTGTGATCTAAAGATGGACTGACAGATATGATTTCTTTTCCCTTTATTGAATTATAATGTCAGTGTTTGTGTCCCATTACTCCTGTGAGGCTGGAAACCTCCATTTGAAACTGGAACACATGGGTTGTGTGTGGTAACGACACCAATTTATGGTGGCGAGCGTTGTCCAAGGTAGCCCGAGTAGGAATATAAGCCGGCATGTGGGTTCAGCCTAATTGATTAGATCTAAACGAGCTCAGCATCTTACATAGAAACAACATGAATACAAGCTCAAAGAGTACGAGTCATTAATTCTCCCCAGTGATTGAAGAGTCAACTTTGCAGTCTGCAAATGAGGGGATCTGTTTAGCTCAACTCTGATTTAGGTACAAAATACTATTTATTTATTTATTTATTTTTTCTGTGGACTGGGTCCTGTGTTTGAAAAGAAATCAAAGTATTTTTTTTTTTATGCAGCAATTTTATACATATAGTTGCATGATTGTATTAATTATGGATTGTCTTTTTTAGCTCATATTTTCTGTCTAATTTGTTTTGCTTAAATCTGTTAGATATCTAGCAGAAACATCATCTTGCCTTTTTGTGCTCCACATTTGATTGCAGTGGCTCCATTTTGATAAAGCTGCATCAGCAGCTACATCAGAGCCTTCCTCATGTATTTAAAGAGAAGAAAATCCTTAGGAAAGCTGCCCTGAATGGACACAATTATTTTGGGTAGCAATATATTCAGCAAAAATAACTGTCAAGCTTGAAAGTGCACCCTTTCAGCTATGTGTGAAGCATCTAGTACAGTGTCTAATACAGTACAAATATTTATCATTTAAGCTTTTATATCAACACCTCTGTCTACAGAGGAGTTAGGTTAGAGAAGAGGGAATAGATGGGTCAAAGGCTGGTCTGTGGCTGTGAAGGAACCATCGAACTTTTTTCCTCTCTTGCAATGTCTTCATCTGTCAAACTGGGAAGATCATGCGAGACATTACAAGATAATGTGTTGATCAACTAGTTCATATATAAGGACCATTTTTTACTTCACTTATTCATATGGACCAGCGCTGTGTGGTTGGTGAGGATGGCAGAGCCTGACTTCTTGTAACACTGAACGTGAGGCTTAACGAGCTGTGTCTGTTGGTGCTAATAATGTGTACTGTGGCTTTGGAGCAGCTGAGCTGAAGGCAAACTAATTCTTTAGAGATGCTTATAAGAGAACAATTCATTAAAATGAACTCTGTGTAGATGCACAGTACGTTGCAGTTCTTGAAAGACCCCATATATTGGAATTGTCTGTCCATTGGATATAACAATGAACAGAGAGAGGTTAATTAGAAGAGTGGATCTTGTGATAAAGCCTGAGACCCAGAAATTGTGTAGAATGAAAAAAGCCTGACTTAATGTAATTTTTCCCTCCCCAAGAACTTAATACTAACAGAGTAAGTGTATGAGATCACAGCCTTTGAGAACTCTTCACTCTATTAAGAGGAAAACCCAAGCTTTTTTCTGTCATGTTAATTATCTAATTTTATCCAGCAGTTATGTCCCCCGGACTGACTCTGAATTTCTTGTCACCAGTGATCTAATTGAAAAGTGTGGGTGCTGAAGAATTGCAAGACGACGGCATCTCTGTGGTTGCGCCCCGTTCATTAAACAGAGCGACCTGCGGCTTTCTGCCCCCGACGCTGCACGTCTGCGGTGGGGGAAGGAGTTTGGTGGCTTGTTGGGCCGGGCCACGTTTGAGGTGGAGCAGCCTGCGTGGGCGGCTGTCCCCGGCGCACCGTGGCTCTGCCCGAAGCCTTCCTTGTGGATCTGCCCTCCTCAGCGGAGCGGGAAAGCCCAAGGGCACGAGGCTCTGCGGTTGGGTTGGTGCCTTCCTCGAGGTAGACAGAGCTCTCCTGGTTTCAGAGAACTGAGTATTTAGCTAAGCTCAGCCAGTGTATTGTCTGTCTTTTTTTTTTTTAAAACCTTAAAACTAGTGGTGGCCGTGTGTTGTTTAACACGTTGTTGTTTCAGTGATGTTTAAGTTAAACATCCCCAGAGGGGCACAGGGATCTCGGTATCTCGGCCCACTTGCCGTGCTGATGCGTGAATGTTTCTGCGGGAGCAGTTCATGCGGATAGACAAGAACCATCAGTGTTTAAAGCAGCAGAAGGAGCAAAGAAGGTTTATGAGAAGAAGATGGAAGCTCCGAGCGCCTCGCGTTGCGCTCCGCAGAACGCGTTGGGCCCGAGGAGAGCGGCTGATGGAGGAGGCCCAGGCGCGGCGCGGCGCGGCGGGCTCCTTGGCAGGGCGCTGCCGGCAGCGGCCGTGGCTGGTTAGGCACGGCACTTCGGCTGCTCCCTGTCGCGGGCCGGGCTGGCAGCCTCCTGCGCCCCATGAACGCAGCTCAACCCTTTAGCAGGCGGAGAGGAATTTAGGAAGCGGTGGAACGGGGTCTCTGTCACCCCACCGTCTCTCGCAGCAGTTTTGAGCACTGGCGCAGGGTGCGACCGGCAGGACTCGATGCCCCACGGCCGCCTGGCGCCTTCTTGAGCGCAAGGCGCTGCGTTTATGGAGTTAGGTGCCTGTGCGGGGATTTTACATGAAAAAAGCTTGCCCGTTTCAAGCATAGTTTTCCTGGCCAACCTAATAAGTTTGATTTCAGAAAAGATTAAACGTCGTGGTTTCCTGTATATGCCGAGTTAAAGCAAGCGTGCCATTGTGCGGTGCTGGCGGAACGAGCTGCTTCTGAGCAAGAAGAGTCCTCGCCTCGCTGGGCTTGCCGTCCTGCCCCTGTTCGAAGCTGACAGTAACGCTTTGCTGAGGTGGGCCCTGGGAGCAGAAAGGCAGGTGGCACGAAAGAGGTTAAATCAATATACAGATTTTCAGAAATATATTTCAAAAACAATTGCAGCTGTTCATTTTCTTTTCAACATCCTCCCTTTCCCCCCATCCCACCCACCCGTTCCACCCGTTCTTCAGGAAGGTAATGAAAAATAAATGGGAAGAGTACTTACTACTTCATGTCTCACAACTCAGAGAGCGTATGTACAAAACTGTAGGCAATTCTGAATACATTGGAGAAGCAACAAATTTATGTATGAAGGTAACATGGAAGATGTCCTTGCAATAGTTGGGGAGTCACTGTAATGGCTCATGTACAGTGAATTTTGTTTCTTTTCACATGCTTCTGTAGCTGACAAAACACAAGTTCCTGATTCTTTCATTTTGTGTTCTCTGATCTCCTGTCTTGATACCAAGAGACAATTCTTGGTATCAGCCAACTCTGAGTGTAGACACAGAGAACTGTAACCTGCTATTGAAGGATTGCTGACAGATCATCTTTACAGTGCTAACTAATAATGTGTTGAAATCATAGAGATTACTGGCAGCTTACATTCATAACCTCACTTTTAGAGCATCCTGCCTTTTGACTGCTTGATGTTGCAGTTTTTGCACCATTTTAATCTATTTTCTTTAGATGTATGCTAGCAAGGATGACAGCTTGCTAGTGTTATCCATGAGCAATATTCCTCTGAAAGGAATTAATTTCTCTCATTAGAAAGGAAATTGTTGCCTATTGTGGTCCTGTTTGCATCAGTAGCAACAGAAAAGGGATAATGGGTGAAATCTTGATCCCACTGAAATTGGTGGCAAATTCCTGTTCAGTTCGCTGTGGCTGCGATTTTTTTTCTGTCATACTGGAATCTTCAGTCTATCCCAAGCCATGGAATAATTCAGTGCATTCAGTAGCCATGTGCCAGGATCTTGCACTTACAATGATCTGGTCCAGTCCTTTGATGCCTTTGTTACGTTTGAAATTTGACTTCTATATACTTACATGAATATCACTTTATTTAGTGTTCCCATAGATGTACCATCTGTTTGCTTATTCTATTAGTGTACTCAATCTGCATTATTTTATATACATAATATTAATATACAATAATTAGCTAAGCCTTTAAGGATTATCACAAAATCTTCAGTTATGTGAATTTGGCTCACTAAACAGTTCCCTAAAATTTTATTGTCCATAGTGACTAAAGGAGGCCTTGCTGAGAGCTAGAACGTTTTGCAGATAGCACTATTTCTCCAAAGTCCTATTATTAGCCTAGAAAGAAGGGCTCACCATGCATTTTTATTAAAAATGACACTGTGCTTAACATCTTTAATGAAAACTAACCATTGTGATGTGAATTTAGAAACCCTGACACCTTATTTTATAGAAATGAAGTCTCCTAGTATATTAAAATTAACATTTTTTTAATAACAAAAAGTGATATAGCCTGCTGGAGTAAGGCTAAATTTATCTTATGATTGTACTTGTCATGGCCTTCAGTATTTATTGAGTAGTTTTAAAAGTTCATTAAACTCAAGAGATTAAATATTGCCCTGAGCATTGCTCCATAAAATAAAAAATATAGTGCTATTACTTGGTAAAATGTTGTGCTATGTTGTTAATTTAACTCCTCAGAGTTCTCATCTTCTGATTCAAAAGACATTTCCTCATGCTGTTAAATTTGACATTTTCAAAGAATCTCAGACTGTCTCTCTCCACATTTAGCGAAAACTCTGTATTTCACCTTCCTTTCAGAAGGGGGAAAGGAAGTGAGTGCCTTGACCAGACTGTCCTGAAATGTCAGCTCTGCCGGTCTCTTCCTTTTGACCAGCTCTTATATTTCTGTGTCTCTGTTCACTCCGGTGTGGCTGCTCACTAGAAGCACATTTCCAGGCATAGGTGCAGAGAATAAACTTAGTCTGAGCTGTTACTACTGTCAGTAATTGAGTGTTCTTCACCCAAAACCAGCGGTGGTTTTCAATCTACAGAAAGTTTTATTAAAACTAGATTTTTATAGAAATCTAAACTGCACTTGCTAACATTTTTAGGCAATGATGTCTGCAACTTATTTTGCTTAATTTACCAGAAAGCAGTTTCCTACTGAATCTCCCTGGGAAAATTCTATTTATCAGTTTACTTACTAAGCTGGGGGATGTTCGTTTAATTCAGACTTCTCACAGTTTGTGAGCTCGAGAATGGTGTTGCTACAGGCATAACCTTTTGTGTTCTGACCTGTATTTGGAGAGGAGGAGGGAAGAAGAAATGCGAAGTTTTGCCCTGGTGTTTACACAAGAAAACTATTCCCGTATTCTAGCTGCGATCTCATTTTTTTCAAGACCACTTAAATGAAATTTTGTCTTGCCATTGTGTTTTTTTTTTTTTAAGTGTTTTGTTGCATTTTGTTTGTTTGCATTGCTGTGTTCTCTTGCTTGTTTATTATTTTGCTGTTGTATACCTGCTCACTTTGGGCTTTAGATGTCTAAAGCTTTTCTTGCTTTTTATGCAGTGTCACTGCTATGGCTTGTGACTCAGAATGAGAGAGTCCTAGAAATCAGGTAGTTCAAACCCAAGAAGTCTCATCTCCAGATCTTGGTTGGGTTACGTTGCTCTGGTTTTGTACCCTGTGTTTGTACCCATGCATGGCAGATGTCTAAATCACTGTTAATGTTTTGGTGTTGGATAGAGGCTCAAGTTCTCCTTCTCATTGAGTTTATCATTAGTCTTTGAGTCCCTGAAATTGCAGTGTTATTTCAGACTCTCAAACTGAAACTGAGCTGTCCACTGTGTAAATGGTTTCAACTAAAGTAGCCAGTGTTGCATGTGATCTCTGCAAGCTACGTTTGTGCAGCAATCTAGCAAAAGAATCTTCTTGTGGCAAAATCGATGTGATCTTCTCTTACTACTTTCAAATAATCAGAATAATTTCTAAAAGATTTAACATTGCTCGGAAGAGATAGCTGTTGGCAGAAATCTTCTTGTTCCTTCCGTAATTTATGCAAAATGATTCTAACATGCACCTGTGGATATTTGGCTTCATAGAAATTCTAGAAAATAGCTTACATCTACATTTGCATACTTGCTGGTGTATATTTTCTGTGCTACATGTTGTATTTTCTGTGCTTGTGTTTTCTAGACTCCGAGTTTTCAGTATTACTTTATCTGTAAGCAGGTTGATGAGAGTTTTTAAAAAAAATTATATTTAAACCCCAGGACCCATATGCGCAAAGTTGAAGTATGCTAGATATTTTCCCAATTATGGCTGTTTGCATAGCAGTTATGCCTGGAGACATACGGTTTTCACATTGCACATGAACACCCGTTGGGGGGTGCGTGTGTAAATCAAGGATTGATTTGAAAATTAAACTCGCTGGCCCTGTAGCAAAAGCTGAGTTTACAGTGACAAAACAATAATATGGAATTAGAGAGAAGCTCTTCTAAGATCAAATAAAGCTCTTGTTTTGCAACAAGTAATCAGATTGTAGTTGTGTCTTTTTTCTATAAAGCTTACAAGTAAATTAAACTATCACTTGTCTTGCAGAAATAGCTGCCTTTGGACTCTTTGGCTGTGGCCTTTGGTTGCCCTGTTGCTGCAAGTTGATGTTTTTTTTAAAAAAACAAAACAAAACAAAAAACAAGTATGAGGCTTGCAACTTGGTTGGCTTACTGTGAACTTTGTTATGAAATTGAAGTAATTGATCGTCTGTATGATAAGCTCTGTACCTTTGAGCAAGCTTATTGCATTAGAAAAATCTGCATAGGAAGGTGCATAATGCTGTTGCATAGTTTGCAGTAATGCAACATTTTAGGTAGCTTCACATTAGGTAGTGTCTGAAAGGATGGAAGACTGGAAAGGTAGCATTGCTAGAGCTGCATAGCCAAGTCTGGCTTGTATTACGGGCACCTCTTCAGTGTTATCCCTTAAATTAGGAAGGGCTCCTCAATGGCTGGCTGTCGCAGGCTTATAAACTTCTGTAGCCACGTTTCAGTGGTAAGAGCAAGAACTACAGAACCATTTGAAATTAAAATCGAATTGCAAATAGCATGCTTCCCCTAGAGACCTCCCTGAGCACGCCTGCAAGAATGCTTTGTATATCCTGTAGCTGGGCTGCACTGACCTGAGAAGCCCTGCAGGATGTACAGATCATTTTATGCCCTTTACCCTGAGATACTTCATCTGTTAATGAAATGCCAGGTGTGGTGCTGGTTTTGGTGAGCGCTGCGCCGTGTGGCAGTCACTCCTGCAGTAGGTGCCCATGTGTGTCCAGGTTTGGGAGAGGGCCTGGGGCTTCAGTAAATGACCAGGGTGGTTCTGAAGGCCCCGTTCCTTACGTTGCACATGTGTCCAGTGAAACCTAGAGCTGGATCTCTCCAGGGATGCTGGGGGAAAGCTCTCCAACTGGTGGCGGGATGTGGGCTCTGGCACCTCGGAGGTCTCGCTGTGTCCCTGTGTCTCCTGCCCTTCTGGTCTGCACCCAGTTCCTTGTTCTTCACCTGGGCCTGTGATGGAGTGAAAGGAGACTGTGGCTCTCTGCTGGGATTTGTATTGAAGGAATACACCCACCCACCCCCCACGCTTGTTTTTTGTCTGTACAGTGATGAAATTTGCTCTAGAAACATGAACTTTGCCACTGAGCAGGACATTAAAAATAACATACGGTTCATCTCTTGCCATTATATCCATTTAATGCTTATTTCTCTGAGCAAAATGTATTTAGCAATTAAAGGAGTTACGCAGAACGTTCCATTTATCAGCCGGCTGCCCTTTTCCTCTGTTACTAATGTGTTTTTGAACCTTAAACGTGTTTGTCAGTTGTGGGGAGATGTCTCCTGTCTGTACAGGAAGACATGAGCTTTGGCCTTTAGTGAGGTATTTCAAGACGCAGATGTGTTTAACTTTGGAAGTTAGGCAGAAAAATGACAGAAGCGGATGAGGATGAGCTGCCTTTATACATGCAGGGAAAAGGAGAGACGCAGCTCTTCCACCGCCTGCTAACAAAATGTGGTGATTGACCATTTGATTTTTGAAGTCCTGTGCCCCTCGGAGACCTAAACCGGCTCACAGGTCTGGGGGACGTGTGAGGAGATGCTGATCTGTTCAAAGGGAGGCTTTTTGCAGATCCTGGCTGCTGCTGCTGAGGCTGGAACCGCAGCACAGGCGTACGCAGAAACTCTCCAACATCTGCCCGCATGTCCAGGCTGTTTTCCCCTTGGTCCCTCTCCCACCTCTTAGTGGGGCCCTTGGTGCTACCAGGGTCCTCCTCAATATCAGCAGGAGCGTTAGAAGTTGGCCGTGCTACGTGCCTTGTAGCCTGTGGGTGTGCTGACAATAATTGTTGATGTATTTCTTAAAACTCTAGCAAAGCACTGTTTGTTTTTCAGGCTTGGAAATGGGTTTGGGTTTGCATGTTCGATGAAGCTGGCAGGTGTGTTGGGCAGCATTTGAGCTCCTCTGATGGAGTCAAGCTCTTCCTTACGTGCTGGTTGCTCTCGGTGGCCGTTCGGTTCTGTCTAGCGGAAGTATTTTTTCCTCCGAAATGGCAAAGGGGAGTTTGTTTGCAACTATTTTACACTGTAGGTATTTTGCACTTCAGATATTTGAAAGAAAAAGGGATTGAAATAGAGGCATTAGGATAGCGTGCATGACTTTTAACCTAAGGGTTTTGCAAGGGAGGAGAGTTGCTTGATTTTGCTGCTTGCTTTCTTTTTTTTTCAGATTTAGCTAAAGTGCTTTTTAGAGATGGTCAAAACACCATTGAGATGCTGCAGTAAATTTTGTTATGGTAAAATCAGCGTTTAATAGCAGTTGTAATTTGTCAGCATGTTCACTGCAAGATACCAAAGTATTTGTTTCAGCTGTAGCAGAATATAGGATTGCAGTGCTTTTGAAACAAACCCATGTACACTGTTTGCTATTCTATAACTTGCAGCATAAAACAAACAAAAAAAAAATGTATTTTTCCATTTGCTAGAATGAAATGCTGGTGTAAGTTTGAAATATAATGATTTCCACAAACGTGGAGTGTAATGGTTTTCATAAGTTCGGAGTATAATAATTTTGGAGGTGATAATTTATTTTCAGAAGTGACATTTTGAAGCTATATTCCACTTATGGGCAATCAGTTTTGATGTACTAAATAAGTGAATTATGTCTGCTGGCTTTCTTTGTTGATTTAGTCCGAGTCAGGGCTGGCATTGAGGAACTTTACAGTTGTTCTCTTAGTGGTGCCAGGTCCATGTAGACAGAGCCCAGGTTTGGATAGGAAAGGCTGCTTTAAAATGGGTCGCAATGCTTGCAGGTTCTGACTTTATAGTGTTCATATAAGTTATCTAACCAGGAACTTAATTTTCAGATTTGATGAGTATGTGGATAAACTTTAGAATGATTTTCTTCCCTCTTTTACAATGTTTTTCTTTGCTTAAGCAGTGATTGCGTCATTTTAACTGTTGATTTTGCTCTTAAACTAAGTAAAATTTGAAAATTACAGTATGTAGCCTTTAGAAAATGTGACATTTTCATGCATTGTTTTAATTATATTTTATTGAAGTCCTTAAGATGACTGGCAACCATGGTAAATTGAAGTGATAGGGATATAGTATTTTCACTTATTGACCAAAAAGCTTATGGAAGTGTGACAAATACCAAGCTGTTTTTAATTGGCAGCCTGAAAATGAGGAGATGCTTTGAGGTTCTCTCTTTTGCCTCATTTGATTTGTCTGACTCAATTTGCTGGGTAGAGCTAAGAATAAGAGAATTTTGGTTTAGTTTCCAAAGTGAAATTTATTTTCCCCCCCCATGTGGACAATACCCTTTCAGTTGTGGAGAACGCTTAACAGTATAAGCTCTTGTCAGGATTGAGCTAATTTCTACAATTTTCACAGTTATTACAGTCTGTCACAATGGTGGTTGCTGTCAGATTAAACATCAGAAAAATTCCATGCTGCTTAGTATTTCAGAGATGACCAGTGACATTAAACCTGTATATAGCCCCTGGCTTGGAGGTAGTTCCTTGAAACTTAATTGCAATTATTATGGTTGCAAAAAAGCTACATGATGATTCTTGATGCTGATTGCAGAGGGAAATGGTGATGCTGTCAGGTGTGTGGGATGCCTTGGAGGAGAACTTGTTATTTTGTTTTTCCTCCAGATTTTTTTAGTTTCATTCTTAGTTTATTATACCTTCGGTGCCTTATGTGTCCATAGTACCGTTAGGAAATGAAGCAGTGCAGATGGAATCAACGCCTGAAATCCTTACAGATAGGTGAAACCCCTTGGCGTGGGACAGCTGAACCCTTTCCAAGCCCCCAAAATACTGCCCGAGTGCTTTGGCTGAGCAACACTGGCATAATCTGAATGGAGTCGGTCAGAAGAGCAACACTGAAGCAATCAGCTTTGCAAGCGTGACCCAAAGCCGGGAGATTTGGGGGGCACAAATGGCCTTACGGAGCCCCAGAATCAAGGATGGCTCCCCGGGGGCTGGGGCCTCGCAGGAGGCGCGGGGGCAGCCGAGCGTTCCCGGCGCCCCATGCGCGGGGGACGAGCGGGAGCGGGGTAGGGAGTGAGGAGGATGCCGCAGGCAGGACGAAGCTCCGCGGGGGCGCGAGCGGCACCGCCGCGGAGCCGGGCGGGCGCGCGGAGAGCCGAGGAGCGACGGCGCCGGGCTCGGACATGGCTCGTGGCCCCCGCCATGGGCAGGATCCAGTTCGTCTGTACGAGCCCCTTAGGCAAAACAGGGCCCGCTGTTTTTTTTGGAAAGCAGCCTTTTGAGCAGCCTTACGTGGGAAGTAGCAGCACGATCTGGCAGAAGCACTTCCAGTGCAAAACTGTTAAACAAATAAGTGTTGCAGAAGTAAACCTGTGAGAAAGAAAACATCTTTGTACTTTACTGAGCCAATTAAAAAAAAAAAAATCAGGGAACCCTTCCTACATGTATTAGAAATCTGTTTTAAAATCTGTTTAGTGGATATTTTCAGTTGAAGGAAGTTATGTTGCTGTAATGTTTTCTCATTCGTTTCATCTCAAATATGTGAAACCTGCTGTTTCCTAAATAAGTAAAAGCAGATGGAGCAGACTCAGTGATAGTTTTGCTGAACACTTCATCTCTCTTAGTTCAGTTCTCACCTACTTAATGCCATTATGTTAGAGACCTACTTGAAGGTCACAGTGTGCAATGTCTGACAGGTATAACCTTGCCTGGAAGAGTCAGGGAAACATATAAAAATAGTATTTATCTGATATGTTCAGTTCTTTTCCGTATGTTTTTAATCCAGAACATTAATTTGGTCAAATCATAATATCCTACATCAGTGTTGTACCAGCCTCAAAATAAAAAGAACAAAACTCATGAGTCAGTCTCCAGATGTTGGCAAGAAGCAAACGACGCCTTCGATGCCCGAAGGAGTTCCTAGTTGTGTTTTAAAACTCTTTGTTTGTTCCTTGGTTTCAAGGGCTTCAGATGAATCATAGCTTCTTATTTTCCAGTCTTTTATTGCACCTCAGGTTTCTATGCTTGTTTTAAAAGAGAACTTTTCTGATAACCTGTCACTGCAAGATTTGGGGCTTAGGAGAAATCAGATGTTGCAGGGCTTGCCATGTTGCTGGCAGCACCTCAGTACCCTGTGAAATCTTGGTGTTTTCTTGTTTGTTTGGGGGTTTTAGTGCTTCAAAGTGAGGTTGGCAATCTACATTGATCACAGTTATTGAATTCCCAAGGTTAGCAGCAAATTTTAGTCATGCACGTTATGATTTGTCAGAATTAAATCTCTGGGACCCCTTTGGTCCCTGCCAGTGCCTGAGCAATTGCAGATGAACGTCCTGAACAGAATGTTGTGGAGGAAACTGGAGCAAGGTACAGGGGGAAGGTTTGCAAGGTGAAAAGGGTCTGAGGTCACATTCGTAACTCCAAGCTTCTGAAATCCGTATGTTACAATCCTGCCTTCACCAAAGTTATCAAATTCCCAGTGCTTCCAGTAGGTAGGGATTTAATCCCAGAGCCCTGCTGGAGTGTTTTGAGCTTCAATGCAACTAGCTGCTACAGCCTTATATCAATGGTGTTGTGAATTAAATGAACATCTGTGGAGGGTATTGCATTTTCCATTGTAACTTCTCCAATTTCTTTATGTACAGTAAAAGATCTCCATTGAGTTAAAGAACTGTCTTAGGAATCTTTATTTGCCTTATTGAACTCATATATTGAAAACATTTCAACCCTAAAATTCATCTTCCTTGAGGAGTTAGTTTTGCCATCTGGTAGTCAAGAGTGAGAGCAACTTCTCATCCTGCTGAGAGAGCTGTGAGGGTCTCCCTCTACTTCCCACAATGTGTTTTGTTTAAATTCAATAGTTTTAGTGGGGAAAAAAGTAATAAACAGCCAAGCTGGGACTGAGCTTCCATTAGCAGGGCCCAGAATTTATTTCAAGATATGTGAGGAGAGCAGCAGGGTGGATAGCGTGACACTTTCCTTGGTTGCATTTGTTGTAACTGCTCAGGATCATTTATGTGCACAATGCCCATGGAGCTAATATATTTAAGGATAGTGGAGCAACTTGCATTTTCTTAATGAGACTCATGATAGTCCACAGTACAGGTCTTTTGAAAATGTTAGTGTAATGGAAGCTTTGTGCGACTGCTATTGCATCTTCTTGTCTGCCTTAAAGGCCCTCTGGCAGATGGACTGCAAGGAAAATAGTTTAAATGGGGACATGGGTTCAAAATAACCAGCCATTTAATTGCTCTCTTTCAAAATCATTGTGTATCCTGAAGGTTTTATCACTAGTTAACATTGCGCTTACAGTTCTTATGCTGTTCATTATAGAAACGCCGTCGAGAGCTTTGTCTGAAGGGAGCTGGCTTGAACACTCTCAAGATATTGTAAGCTGCAAGGCACAACTTTTTGTTTGGATAGAAGCAAAGAACTAAGTGCTTTGCAGTGAATTTTAATTGATTCCAGTTGCAGTTAGTTTTCAGCTTGTCATTGTTAAGGAGAGGCTTGTTTGGTGTGGGGTGAAGTATCTCAGAATTTTTCATTCTGACGTCCAGGACTTCATCCTCTCATGGTGTAAATCAGCCTGGAGCCATTGCCTGCAATGAAACTCTGTTGATTTATGTCACTTGACCTCCTCTTTCTTGCTGCTGCTTTCCATAGAGAACAGAAAGGGATTACTGACTATCGAGGGCCTGCAGAATCAGGCCCTTCAAAACAAATTAGTCACATCTCTGTCCAAGCAGATTGCAATAAAACAAGAAATATGAGTAGTGCTCCTAGAATAATTTTGAACTTAAATTTTTCTTACTGTGTTTCCTTTCAAAGGAACTAAAATGTGGTCTCTTACAGATAAATATAAATGAGTAGACCACTGAATTTGAATGAAATCATACCTTTTTAAAGATGCAAATTGAAAATTAAGCCTGGAAACAATAGAATCCTCCTGGGCCTTTCAGAAAGGAATTGTATATTGCTCATCAGGCTCCAGTGCCAGGTTGCAAATTTTATTTCACAGCGAATTCCATGGGAGAGCTGCCGAAGCTTGCTTTTATGATGAAAAGAGAAAGATCTATGGAAAATACACGTAGCTCTTCGCACAATCTGGCTCATCATTTTAGGGAGGATATTATTTTATGGGAAGGGACCAGCAATGTGAAGTGTTGCATTTGCCATGCTTTTTTTGGGCTTTTGCATTACACGTGGTTTGCTGTGGGAACATTCCTATTGGGAAGGGGGAACCTGGTCCCTGCTTGTCCTGTCTGCATCCATGGTAGTTCTCCTCCTGCCACTTTAAAGCTAGTTTCTTTCCATCCTTTAATTCTCCCCTCTCCTTGCTTCTTTCTCATGTTCTTCCAGCGGAGGCTTTTCCAAGCAACTTTGTGATTTTTTTCTTTGACCACAGTCATTCAACTTGGAGGTATCTCCCAAAAGTGCAAATACAGGAGGACAAGATGCTGATGAGGAACCACTCCAAGCGAAAATTAGTAATTACAAAGTAAATTGAAATTAGGCAGTTTTGCAAGAGGTAGACCTCAAGTGAAATAAAAAGTGGTTGAAACTTGAGAGAAACTGTCCCTTTGCAATGTTGAGGTCTTTTAAGTGAGGAGGTAAAATTCTGTAAGCTGGTTCGGGCTGGCAGGACACCACAGGGCTGCAGGGAGGTTGCAGCTGCGGGATCCCCTTCCTGCCATTGACAGCTGCTCTTCCTGGGGTATGGATGTGAGGCAAATGTGGGAAAGATGATGATGGATTTAAAAATGTAAGTCCTAGGGAAAAGCTGGAAATATCTGAGAAACCTCCAGTTGGCTACTTGGTATGTTTGGGATGAATCTCAGACTTGGAGTTAGAAAGGTTTTCAGTGTTTTTGATCCTTTTAGCACATTGCTATTAAAATAAGATATTTAGAAGCAGAATGTTTTGTTTCCAGATGGTGTAAAAAAACCTATGGTTATCCACAGAGCAGCTTAGCTCCAGCTGAAGAGTTAAGTGTAATTCTGATTATAGATTAAATATTTCTATTACTTGCAGTGCTACAGTTGCAGAATATCTTTGCTTGCGGCTTGCTCCAGTTGGCGTGAATCAGGTTTAAATAAGCCTTTTCAGTGGACAAACGTGGGATCAAGGCAGCCGCCGAGATGGCAGAGACTTACTGCGACCTGCAAAGTGCTCACCTCGAATGAACTGTTACAAATGTTAGTCATTGATAGGGTGTCAGTTTGTCAATAAACTAATATGTAACTTTGCTTTGGGCCCTGGTTACAGTAGTTCTCGTGCAGCTGCAGCACTTGCACTAAGCACATGCAGTGTTCCAGGTACAGCAGGGAGCTGGCCTGCATGGCCAAGAGGGAAGGAAATAGCTTAAGATGTGGTCTTGCACATGCTTTTCGGTGCACTAGAAATCTGGTTTAACTTACAAATTTAAAAGTTAGGTTCAGTGATTTTACCAACTGGTGGCTGCACCTTGCATTATAAAGCTGTTTTTTCTTCAATAGATGCATGTGTGAGACCATCCTGGAAGCAGACTTTGTTTTTTCCCTGTAAATTAGTCCTTACTTAATTGCTGGTCCCAATGTCTCTCTGCACCCGTGCAGAGCCTGTGGCTGGGTGAAATGCTCTGTGCTGACACCCAGTCTTGGCTCTCGGCCCTTTCTGTGGGGCAGGTCAGGGGGCTCATGGACTCCTGGGTCCAGGGTGACTTCAGGGAATCACTTTCAGAAAGGTGATGTAGCTTTTAAAATACCCCAATTGAAAATGTCCACTCTAATGCAGATACTACACTGATTAGAATTTAATTGCAAAGAAACGGGGGGATCATCCCTCCCCCATTAAAAAATGTAATTCAAATTATTGAGAAGGTATAGCATTAAGTAAGTGAAATATGACTAATAACTCACAGATTGCCAGCGAAGTGTGTGCTTAGGCTTTTTGAGAGTCATAGTAATAATCTACCTGCTCCTGAAGAACATATCAAAGATTCATAGATTTTTGAGGCCAGAAGGCACTGTTAGATCATGTAGTCTGACAACCTGCATAACAAGCAAAAAACTTCCCCAGTAATTGCATCAAACATACACAAAAATATAGAAGAAAACAATTCTGATTAAACAGCAAGAAACATGCACGGTGGGTGAAGGTATCGCTGTTTCTGGAGGCTCCGGTTTGCAAAGGTTTTGTTTGCTCATGTGGTGCAAATTGGATCTACAGCCTGGCTGATCCAGCAGTACCTGAATTTTGATTCCCAGTTTCATCGTTTGTAGCCTTTAGGTGGTTTAGACTTCGCTGGATAGGGGGAAGCTGTTTGTATCAAAGAGAAGGTTTTGTCCTGGTGGGGAGAAGGATGAGCGGAGCAGCAGGAGCTGCTGAGTCCGTAGCCATCCAAACTTGGCCGTGTCGTAGGTTTGATTTCTGCACAGCAATTGTCAACATTGCAAAGGACCTGGAGGCTTTTGGGAGCAAAATCAAAAAGCAGAAATTTGAAACATCAGCCATTTCATTTTTTTGAGAATAAAAAAGAAATCCTAAATGGAATAGAAAAGAATGAATCACTTTCTCTGGAGTACTGGGGTCTCTTCCTCTTGGAGCCAGTTCCTTTATTTGTTTCCCAAGTAGATATGGGTGGGCCCCTAGTCTTCGTCATGCCATAAGGCAGCCTCTCATTTCCGCTCCTCACCACACCCTCAGTGAATTTTTTTTTTAAATTTGCTATTGAAATATGCTTGTATAAAAACACTGCTAATGGTATGCATATGGATCATTTACAAATAAATCTGTGTACAGAAAATATAGATTGCCAAGTAGGCAAAACATAAAGATGTTTGCGTACTCGTAATTTTTGAGTGTTACTGTGTGCCGCGGTTGAGCAGAATTAAGTGCTGTAGCTTTCTTGCAAAACATACGTTTACGCAGGAGAGCCACCTGCATGAATTCTCATTTTCACCTGTCACTGCACACCAATCTTTCCTGGCTGTCACATTTCATATAAATAGCTGATGTTGCCTCTGAAGATCGCATGTTGGACTTGGAGGAAATGCACTGCAGGAACTCAGATGTTATTAATATTATTATTTAGCTTCTCTGAGCTCCATCTGCTTAGCTGTTGTCAGTGCAGATACCCAAGAATCCTTGGATATTCATCTGGTTTTACCTCTGGTCAAAAGGTGAGCTTAATGCACGATAGCTATCGGATAAAAAGCATATCATATCTTAAATTTCACACAGACCATTTTGCGGAGTGCCTTTCATATGCTGGCGGTGGTGTGTTGATGGCTGTGATGAGCCTCTACAGGAGTAAAATCGTTCAAGGGTGCATTTGTCAACTGTGTCAAGGTAGAAGAAATGACTTCTTAAACATCATCTCCTGCAATTTATGCCCAAATGTGCCATCAGCATAGCTGAATTTCGGCTGGTATGCTGGAGAGGCATCATTTTCCTTTGCGGAAGCGCTAGGAGTTGCTGCCGGTGCCTTCACGTCGGCGCCGTTTCATAGCTCTGCACCATGCCGGGGTTGGAAGCCCCAGCCGCCTTCCCCTCCCTTCCTCCCCAGTTTTGTTTGCATGTTTGACATAATTCAAGCAAAACACGCTGCAGATGGGTGCTGAAAGCTCGCATTTGAATAACACGAACAAAGATACTTGCTGAAAGCGTTTACTTGATGTGGAAGTTGGTATGTGATGATTTGCTGGGAAATGTTTGTCCTTTCTCGGTTAAGGGAGTGATGGTGGTGCAGCTCTCCCCAGCAGCGTTTAATAGTCCATTAAAGGCTCTTAGCAGTGAGACTTTGGTGAAGCTCTGCAGGCGGAGGGGCTTTCTTGGTCTTCTAGTGCTGATTAATATGACCCAGAGCTGCATCCCCACCTTCACCTACGGTAGGTTTTTTACAGCAGAGGAAGGTGGTCCCAAGCAGAGGTCTGTGCCCTCCAACCTCGTCACCAACCACAAGAGAGAAACATTCAGACTCCAGCCGGCTCCATAAAACGAAATTTTATGAGTTTGTTTTTTTTTTTTAAACAAATATCCCTGCATTTCTTCCAGCGCAGGCTGTGCACTTGGTCTGCAATTTACTTGCACGTTTGTGTTTGACAAGCTTCTCGAGGTATTAACTTGATGGAAATATTTGTCACAGTCTTTGCATTTCTGTGTTGACTTCAGCTGAGTTTTTCACAGTCCTCCCTCTCTCTGGCATGTATCTCACTGCCAGTAATATTTTTATTTCCATTTCTGGTGTTAGTCTTATTTTGATCATATCCTTAGATTTATTTTAAACCGCTTAAAATTCTTTTGAAATTGGAGATGCTCTGGTTTCTCATGTGGGGCTTTCCACAACTTTTAGTTAAGAGACTGTGCTCCTGCTGAGAAAATAAACTGGAAATATATTAATATTATTATATGTGAAATTTGTTGAAATTTCTCCACTTAAAGCTGCGGCCAGGTCTTGATTTCAGAGAGCTATGTCCATCAGTGGCTCCTGCTTTCTCTGAACATTTCACCTATTTTTGTCATTCTTTTCTTTGTAGTCTTGGGTGGAGGGAATCCCTCTCTCCCTTCTCCCCCAAATAATCAAAAGCCAGCTCAAAAATCCAAACCATACTTTAATGTCTGTTTCTTTTTTGAATTTACATGAGGTTTCTCTTACCCGTGATGAGATTTCAGTCTGGAGCGACACTTTAGGACTGTAGCAAGGACTCTAACAATGCCACCTAAGAGAAGATGCCAAGAAAGAAATAAATAGTTATTTTGTTATGAACAGCAGGTGCTAAATTCTGTTAAGTTAGAGCAGAGCCATGCCAAGCATGTCTCAGTTTGCAGGAGATACGAGAGTTGAAAAATATCTTATTTTGTGCTGAAAAATGTAGAATCGAAGGCACATGTAGCAGTGCTGGTGCTGAATAATAAGCATTCAGGGAAGATACAGTTCTTGCCCTAGATTAGGTTGCTGTCAGAGAGGAAGTTACATAGTCATGGATAGGTAACATTTTGCCTCTGGTTACTGAAGTTGCCTTCTATGCCAGCGGTTTGCTCCCTTTTGGGCATCTTTCCAGCTTGTTTCACTAATGCTGCCCCTGCATTTTACTTCCCAAAATACTAGTGTTCAAAGTTGTAATTAGAGGATTGATCCAGCCGTTCTGCCTTCCTGTGGTCCTTGCTGGTGACGCTCTGCTTCCCGGTGGCGCGTGGGGATGTTGCCGGTGGTTTAGGAGCTCCACAGGCGCGCGGCGCTTCCGCGTGCGGGGCCGTGGGCAGCTCGGAGCTGGAGGTCGGGTGAGCCGGGTCACCAGCTTGGTCCTTTGCACGTGCTCCCTCTCCAAAGGTCTTTGCTGCTCAGCAAGTTGGAACGTGTTTTAAAACAGACACCACGCGGTCCTGTTTGGGAGGGCTGGCGTACATGAACATGCCTTGATAATTAATGTAATCAAAAAATTAGTTATATGATAAACATCATTAGTTTAAAATATTTTGTAATTCTTTTAGACCCATTTTAGGCAGAGTGGCAGCTGATTTTTCCTGAGCTTTTCCAGCGTCGTAAGTGAATGCTGACATGCACCCTGAGGCGCATGGAGAAGATTCCATGTTCTCCATGGAGAGCCCGCTGAGAGTTACGGCCAGCAAAGGGTGTTTGCTGTGTTCCCTTTGGTGGCTGGATCCTGCCCCACTTCTCAGGCCAACCGCAGGGGTGGAGGGGGCACGAACCATCTCCTCCTTCAGCCCACGGGTTCGCAAACTTGTCTTTCATGTGGCTGCCGTGTCGTTTGGACAAGGTGCAACTCGGGGAGCTCAGATCCCAGCTGGGTGATGCTCTGGTGGAGAAGGACCTTGTGTCTCGTGGAAGTAATGGATTCTTTTCTTAGTCCCTACATATCCAGCCTAAAGCTGGTAATAAGTTCCCTAATACTTTTTCCAGAGAGGACTGTAGGAAGTTGCAGCTGGAAATGCTTGGAGAAGTTTTCTGCGTTTTCCAGTTGTTACTGAGAAATCCGTACGCAAGTGACCATTTGCATCATGAGTTGTAGAGACGTAAGAGCTGTCGTGTGTGATGCAGAGCGAAGGAGCCCCGTGAGGGCCCTGAAGCTCAGAGGGGCGTCGGGGTTGTTTTCACGACCAGCCTCGAGAGCTGCTGAAGGATTATGGCTTCTGCCTCTCCTCTTAAATCCGGGTTGGAAGGCGTGAGTAGGTCACAACTGTCATTTCAGGATGAGTTTCCCCTGGAGGTTGGAGGCCAGAGACCAGTCCCCCTTCAATCTGTAGTACCTGGGTGCAGATACCTGCCTGTGCATCTTGCTTCAATGAATGCAGCAGGAGAAAAGAAGAGTTTCGCTAGCATTGCTATCATGTAAGGCCAGGCTTTTGAGTACATGAAAAACAAACCCTTCTGCCTGTTATTGTGGTCAGTCTGAAATTTCAGGTAACCTTGGGAGGGGAGGGAAATAACCCCAACTCTACTATGGAAAGATATGATGCTGTAAACAGGCTTCCTCCGCAGATAAGTGCCTTGCTCTTAGTGTATGCGCGGCTTTCATCTCTTAGAGGCAGCTCCAGTTAATGTTGATATAAAACTGCCTGTTAATTGGAGTACATGGAGATAATGATAGGAATAATCTCTAAGTAAACTCTTAAAAGCTCTGGAAAAAGGGTATAAAAAAAAAACACCTCTCTCCCCAAAACCTGAGTTTGCAGTCTGCTTTGAAGATAGACTCATCAGTGTGCGAAGCAGACTTCTGCCTTGAGGCCATTTATAGTGCCGAAGCTTGTGAAGCTAAAACAGTTTGATGTGTAATTGCAGGAGGAAATGGAAAACCTGCTGAGCATGGCAGGATGTAGTGCCTTATCACCCTTTATGTGCATCCAGTGCTCGCTGAAATTGCCAGCGGATCCGCAACATCGACAGAACGGTGACATTTTTCATGGGCCGCCGTGTTCTGAATCAACACTGCAACAGTGCGATTAGAGTAGGTAAAGTAGGGGGAACAATCAAAGAGTTGCATGTGACAGATCAGGTTTTAGTCATTCCCTGCTCCTTATTGCCTGCTGTCTTGTGTGATATGCAAAACAGCTTCTCCAGACGCATTACACCTTCACATTACCTGAAAATTGAATTTTATTTGGTGGCCTGCATATAATTTATAGCACTCTTCCAATGCACTTCAGTTCTCATTTAGCTAAAAGTGTGTTCTTTATTTCCTACTGGCAGGGAGAAACAGAGAAATAAAACTGAATATTCAGCACCACTTACGGTATGTAAGAACTAGGCTATTGAAGTTTTAAGCTGCTTGGATCAGTTATTGACAAAAACTGTCTATTCTGGAGTTAAGCACATGATGTATTTGATTCCCAGAGGTATCGTCTCTCCATAGTAATTAATCAGGAAAATGCATTAACTCTGAATACCAATACCTCAAGGTACGGGTCTCTCTTAGCACTCAAAAACTCAAAAATATATGGAAATGGAACATACAACACATAGAGCAGAAATGAGGGTCCAGGCTAAGATCTTGTGATGAAGCCTTGCAGAGAGTGGGAAGAAAAGAACTATTTTATTATTCAAATAGAGTTCTCCTTCCACTGAACATTTCACTGTAGGGAAAAATATGCTGTAAATAATTTAGTGCTTATATTGTTCTGTGTCTGGTACCTGCTATTGGTACAACTGCTGGAGCAGCATGCCTCACACCCCCATGCCTTCTAAAATACGGAATAATGCTTGCAAGGCAGTGTCCCTATATCAACAAGCTGCTTGTGTACAGAAGAGCTGGCAGAGGAAATATCATTTGGAATATAAAATATTTATAGTTGAAGGTTAGGGTCTTCATTTATTTCTCCTCCACCTTTAAGCACAGTGCAGTGGGCCGTAAAAGGCACTAGGAAGTTTACTCAGCAACCAGCGTGGTTAATTACGGGCCAGCACCCATGGAAGAGCTGCCAGTAGGCAGAAGGAGTGTTCAGAAACAGAGAAGTAGATATCAAACTGTGTGAATGTTTCCTATTTTATCAAATTGGAAAGTTTGAGAAAAAGGAGATGTTGACCTTAAATATTCTTTGCAGTCAAAGTTTGCGTCATTTAGGACAACTAATACAATGTGAATTTTAAAGTTTAGTTACAGTCAGCTATGGAAATTATGATGTTGTTTCTGCAGAACTGGAGATTGGCCTAAGTCCTTCTGAAAATCTGTCCCTGAATGCTGCTTTCCATGTTGCATGTAGCCCATGCTGAGCTTACCCTTGACTTCAGAAACCGTCTTTTCCCTTTCTTGTCTTCTGTTCCCTTTGGGCTAGGCTACCCTCCTTCAGAAAAATGCAACACCCAGTAAAGACAAATCCCACTGGTGAAAGTTGGGAATCCAACTTTTGGGCTTATGGGCTCAAAGTTGGTAGGGATCCTGGAAACTTTGTGAACCTTCGTCAGTGGAGCAACTCTCTTTCCAGGGCTATTCTATTAGTTTCCCTTTTCTGTCTGGAGAGTCCAGATGAGCTAGTTTCCCTTTTATCTCTCAGGCTTAAAGGTTTCTGATTTTGGCAACATTTTCAGACTATATTGACTTATTTAGGAAAAGTATTCTTCCAGCAAACACAAGATAATATTCTTTTGCATTCTTAAGGTGACCTGTTGCGCAGTGCAGCTTGGGGATTTATTCTTGACTGGTAGTTTTCTAAGACTAAGAAGTTCCGATGTGCGTGTGCATTAGCATCAGCAACAGTCAAGTATCTGAGTTTGCAGTGCAGAGTGAGGCAGAATTGTCCTTGGAGGACAGTGGGGTGATGTGATCATCATCCATCTGCCATCATAAACATCTCGAGAATAAGTGGACAGGTAGTATCATATCTATAGTATCTTGTGTATTAAAAGTGTTCTTGGTCAGATCTGTAAGCACCCAGAAATGGGCAAATTTGAACTGTACCAGCTAAAACCTTCCTACTAAAGGTCGTCTTGTGAGATTTGTCTGCACAGCAGCAGCAGTTCTCGTGCAGTCTTGAATAGCGCCAGCACAGATGGGGTCTTCCCAAAGTGCAGATGACCTTCATGTTGCTTCATACAGTTAAAACCTTTGCTTGTTGGAATAACAAGAAACAAAAAGAGTTTTTCCCCATATCCATCTATCAGTGGTTCCTTGCACTATCTGGTTTAAAAGCATTTTGAAAGTAAAAATTTATTGAAGAAGTTAGTGTTAAGAAGATGGAGAATAGAATAGAAAGTTCTGAACATGCTCACGTCCTGATTCGAGTCGTATCAAAACAAGGTAAATTATTAAAGAGTTTTGGTTTTCAGTGAACATCAAGCTCCTTGATTTCCTTGTATGTCTATTTATGGCTTTAGATCCTTTTCCCTAATACATTGTAAAATGCATATTAGCAGCTTTAGATTTCTTAAAGAATAAATTTCACTTAAACTGTGCCTTACCCTAGAAGTACTGATTCCTTTGAAGTTTATAGTTCCATTTTTGCCTTTATTTCCTGTTTATGTGAAGTAGACAATGATAGTACACGATCCATCTATCAGAAATTATAAAAAGCTATATCCCTCTCAATATTGGTGTGGAGTTTCCTTTGCTTCAGAAGCCAGTCAGCCTTTCTTTTAAATTTTAGTTTTATGGACTGTGTTTTGTTCTCCTTGAAAGTACGTTATAAATCAATAAAACACGTTTTAGTGTAAAAGAAAATGCTGTGTATGTAGAGTACTCTTTGGAAGATTTTTTATGTTTTATTGAACACTTGAAAAGTTGCAAAGCAAGACACTTAGCCAAACTTGGTTGGCCATGGGTACTGTCTTCTGATTACTCTATAGCACCTGCTATGCAAGATTTATTGCAGATCTGGCTGGACATCCATGTTTTAACAACACCTTGAGGTTATATTTATCGGAGTGAGTTATCTTCTGCTGTAACCTAAGGCAAATACTTGGCTGAGGGTGCTCAATACATACAGAAAGCCAGAGGAATCAAAGCAGTTACTGGGAAAATATTCCATGTGAAATTTTGACCATTGGAGTAGATAGTGAGTTTTGCTTTTGAGTTCCAATATGCTCGGTAGTTTATGAATAGAGCAGGGTGCTCAGATGTTCGTGTACCAGCACCCTGTGAGTCTGAGGCCCACTCCAAGATCCAGCAGCATGATACGTAAGGTATTTATTGATATATTCTTGGTGTTGAAGCGCTGCATGTTTGGGAGTCTTTTTGCAGACTGGGGGGCAGGTCTGGAGCTCCTGGATGGCCTCCCCGGGCAGCAGGCTCTGCTCGGTGGCGTTCCCTGTTTCCTACAGCTCCCGAGTGTCAGGAGCCTTTATGCTCCATGGAGCTTTGGGGTAGGATGTTGCTCTGAATTTTGAGGGAGATGTGATGGTTTGGGTTCACTTCTTCCTAAAAATGTTGAAATGCCAATAAATTCCAGGGAAAGATGAACACTTTGCTGCCAGTCTGTAGTTTCAACAATCTCACGATCAGCCCTTTTAGTTGAATAAGAAACGAATAATTGATTTTACAGCTGTTCTTGAAACAGGATGTGCATGTGCTAAAGGGGAACAGAAAATAATACAGATACACTGGAAAAATTAAAGCAGCTAAATTAAGCCAAAATCCCAAATTACTGGAAGATACTTTGATTAGTATTTTCCCTCTTACTTTGCTATGGTGGATTTATTTTAGTCATCAGTAAATCTGACAAATCAATGTGCTTATTTAAAGGATGTATTTACAGCAGTGGTTTTCTTAGAATAATATGATCTGAAATAGTAAAAATCCCTTTTAGCAGTGTGATTAAAGACAGTTCATCAGCATTTGAATGTTTCGTTTTGTTTAAACAGGGTGATGCCAGCCTTTTCTGCCTTGAAGCTCCATCTTTTGTTGAATGCTTGACCTTTTAATAAACATCTGCTATATTAAAAACTTGTGGTGTTGTATTTTTTCTTTTGCCACTATCATAAAAGGATGCAAAGGGAGGAAAAGCAGAGGCAGGAGCCAGAAACATTTGGAGAGACAAGTCTTCCAGTGATGCTAATGTCAGTGAAATTCAATGAAGCCATCTATCTTCTGTGTTACTTGTTCAGTCTTCCTCTTGGGGCAGTGCGGCTTATCCATACGTGCCTGCACGTGAGCACTGGTTCTGTGCGTTGCCTTATGCCTTCTACTTATGTAGAAAACACTGTGGTCATGCCTGCATTTTCATGTTGTGACTGGGACTTGGAGGTGCTGCTTTAATGCAGACAATAAGAATTAGAACAATAGTAACTACATATCTCAATTCAGAGAAAAAGAGAGAAGAAATCAAACTTTCAGCAGCTTATGGTATATTTTCCACAACCTTTGTTTTCTAAATAAAAATTTACATTTCAATGAAAAATACTTGTCTGGCTACAGTTGCAAATTTGGGGAGCGTTGATGCTATAAAGGAGTGGGCAGTGTGTCCTTAAGGCCTCCGCTTTGCAGGGAGGTTCTGTGCACTCTGGGATGAGCTCCCTGGAGGAAGGGGATCATCAGCAAGGGCCAGCCTATATGTTTGGGGTCTTGTTCCTACGTGCACATAAGCTGCATTGATGAGCGGGATGGAAACACGTGGCACGCTTGCATTTTCCTGTGCTGTAGCATCAAGGTGTGTGTTCTTCAAGTTGCCTGTTGGCTTTTTGAGACGATCTCTTGGGAATGAAAATGCCCCGACCTGCTAACGTCCCTCCTGTTTGCCGTCAGGGTGCGCACTGCGGGTGGCTTGTGGTGCGCGGCCGTGCCGTGGCCCCGGGCCACGTGCCGTTATTCCCGAGGCTTTAACGGAGCTTCCCTGCGACGGGAGCAGAGCTGGCTGAGGCAGAGCCGTGAGGGGCTATTGCGGCTCCGATGGCACCGCGGAGCGATGGGCACCGCGCTGGAGAGGGGAGAATTAAACAACGGCAGCGCTCGCGCGCTGCGCTTGTCGTATGAGCCGTGTTCCCAAAGACACTGCATTACGGGAGGAAATAACCACCGGCTCCCTCGGCAGGCTGCGCGTGTCTCGGATGCCCCCGCGGAAGCTTCTCTGCTCTTGTAGCAATCGTCAGTGGAACTCCAGCGCTCGGCGCTGAGCCGGGCGCGCGCTGACGGGCTGTCAGGGCGCCGGGAAGGAGCTTCCCGCAGCCATTGTTCTCTCAAATTAAAACATTTAAACATTTAAATCCAGCGCTAGGACTGCGGGCTCATTTTAATTATTCCTTTTGTCTTTTGGAAATGCTCTTCTGCTGATGATCACACAGCTGTCACACATACATTACCTTTAGTCAGGATACATGACAGTGCTTTCCTATTAGCTGTCATTATTTTACAAGGAAAGCTGAAAGCCACTAGAGCAGATGTATTAATTTCAAAAGAAGACACTGCTGGCAAAGTTATTAAAATAAAAATATCTGAAGCCTTGTGTTCATTTGATTTCTAGCAAAGATGTGCCGTAATGTCTCTTGGCAGTTGAGGTGACTCCGGTTTTGGCTGTCTCGCTGAGATGCCTGGAGTCCTGTCTGTCTAATCCCGCGCCGTCGTGCTGAGGAGCCGCCATCGGAGTCGTCAGCGGGGCACAAGTTCCCCTCGCGGAATCGGTTTTGTCAGCAAGATAAATATATTATTGCTCTGCTATCTGCAGTAACATTAAACAGTCATGAAAACCAGTACCCCCCCCTCTGTCTACCTTGCCATCGTGGTTCTGGGCCAGCAGTTGCCACTTAAATCTCAGCGTTAAGTCTGAAACAAGGAAGGAATCTTGACAAAAGTCTTAGCTGCTTTGGTTAAAAGTTTATCAACCTATCAGCCTTTCTGGTGGCCTTTCTGGAGGCGTGGGTATCTTCCCGATTACTGGCATTTTTCCTATTGCTAGGAGCGCTCGGGTGTTCCTGCACTGGGCTCCGAACTGAGGAATCACCCGCAGAATGATGGAAGAAGTGCCAAGTTGTTCACCCGGGCTTTGCCAGGGAGGAAAATCCTGCTGAGCTCTGCCTCTGATGTCCCTGCAGTGTCAGTGACACTAACCCTGTTTAAATGGTTTCATAATCTGTGACTTTTATGGGGAAGAAGAAAAAAGTATAAGTGCATGTGTGGGGAGATGTAGCCTATTCATAAAGTTAAACTTTTAAACTTTTTTTTTTTTTTTTTGGCCAAATGGGCACAACTACTCTCCTCCTGTTTTGTCTCATTTATTCTCCTTCTTGACTTCTCGACAGTGTCATGGCTCCAAAGTAACCGGTTATTTGTCCTTTTTGCTGTGTGTTCTTGACCCCTTGGGACTGAATGGCGCGTTGGCGGTCAGAGCTGTTTAGGGGCTTTGTCATCCCTGGTCCACGCGGCGTCGCCAAGTCCCGTGGGCGCGTGAGTGTGGTTGGTGGCAGAAGCTAAAATAACAATTCTTATCAGGGCTCGATTTGAGAGAATTTCTGGTAGAATTGCTTGGGGTTGCTGTCTATAACTCATGTAGTGGCTCCCGAGCCACAGCTAAACAGAAATTTTACTTTTAAGATTTATAAACCTATCAGTTGCTACTTCTATTTTTAGTCCAAAATGTTTTTTTATTAGTGGATTCATTAAATATAGGCTTATTTTTGTTTTTCCCCTAGGAGAGGATTCAGTAGGCAATCCAGTGTTGTGCCACCGCAGAAACGGTGCCTCTATTTCAGAGACGTTCTGTGTCTTACGGGAGAATCTGCAGAGCAGTAAATCAGGAGTTGGAGGCACAAAGGCAGGAGGGACTCAGCTACCATTTACTGTCCAGCTAGATACACTTAACTATACCTCTTTCAAGTCTTATCTCCTAGAAAATGCATACTGTCATTGTATTTTCATTTATATTTGCTATATTGGTTTGGAAATAAACACATGCAGTGTATTTTCTTGGAAGTATGTTTTCTAGAACAACTTTAAAAAGGGCAAAACAAATTGATTTTTATCATTGGTGTTCTTAAAACTTTTTTTTTTTTAATGGAATATGCTGAGATTTTTACTGCTAACAGAATATTTCATTTTTTTTTCGGTTGTTAATCAAATAAGACACCCATGTTCTGAGAATGAATTTTGCAATTAATAAAAAATGAAAACCAAGCCCAACAAGAAACTAACCGTAGAAGAGAAGTTTGTTGGGTGGGAATAGTGTGTGTGTGTGTGAAGAGTGCTGCAGCTAAATGGCTCTCTTATTTCATGATACAGTCAATAAAATGGTTAGGCAATGCAACCCTTTAGATTCTTATTAGTTTGCTAATTGATCCCTGTATCCCCATGTTAGTCAGCTTCTGCCAGCCCCACAGAGTGAAGGGTCTTGACGTGAGCAGCTCTAGCGTCCGCTGCGAAGCAGCAGCCTGGCCGGAGCAGCGCGTGTCCCGCCAGGACGAAGGGGTGACCAGGGGTCACCCTGGATTGCTGCACTCAGGTGCCACCAAACTGGAAGAAGAAACAAGCAAAGCTTTTAATATCCTCTTAGACAAGTTTCCCCTTTAGTCTCGCTATACGGGACAAGTTACTCTTTGGCAGGGACCATTTTATGCTGCTTTTTCCCCTGTTGCGTTAGCAGGGCTGCAGAACCTGAACAGCTCTATACATAGACTCTTCTGTCCTGTATTGTCTGCTTTTAAATTGCTTGGTCCTTGAGCAAGCAATGTTAAATGTATTTGTTAAATGCTGTTTTCTAGCATATTTTTTAAATACAGAGAATGCTCCTCCTACCCTTTTCTGTACCTGAGGCTCCCAAATTTAGTTTGCTCTGCTATCGCTGGGCTTAAGGAATACATCTTGGTCATGGGAAGCAGGTCCCGAAGCCCTTACTGGGCTTTGTGCAATAAGGGAAGCTCCATAAATGGAGGTGTTAGCCCTATTTCTTTACTGGCAGAAGCACCTGACTTTGCTGACATCCATGGGTCAGCCCTCCTGGGCAGCCTCTACCTGTGTCATTGACTTTGGAGTGTCCGGAGCATCTACGTCCACCCAGCAAAGTGCCTGAAGTCCAGGTGCAGCAGAGGTGGCTGACAGAAAAACCCATAATCAAATCCCTGCAGTAAGCTCTAGCCCTTATTCTGCACAGACACGGAGATTTAATTTACGCAGTGCCTGAAATGATGGAGTAGTGACTAATGAATGAGCTAGCGGATGCTGTAGATTCGTGTATTACAGGTATTCGTGCTGATCCTCACCGTGACTTCAAGTAGTTTCTGGTTTCTTTTCACATCCTTGCATACAAATACAAATATTTAAAGAATAGCACTCTTAAGGGGATAAAAATATGTGGCTGTGAGCAGCTTCTGATGATGATTAAATGCCAACATGAACTTGAGATGCTTTCTAAATGGTAAAAGTCAGTTGTTACAAGTGCTCTTCATTGGTAAGATCATTATTCCTTTCATACTGCTGAAGAAAAATATCCAAGAAAGTACAGTGTAAAATTAAGGAAACACTGGTTTCTATTTAAGTGAGGATTTAGAAAATGGTAGTTATTTCTCTGGGTTTGATTTTCATAACTGCTGAGATGGGAGAGTTATGCTGGGGTGGTGCTCCAGAAGAGTAGAGCAAGCACAGTATCTTTTCAGACCACGTTCTTGTAAAGCAGGTGTATCTAAACTGACATCTTAATTCTTAAAGATGCGTGCGTTTTGCTAGTGAAAACACTTGCATGCAAAGATTTTTTTTTATCGTTATGTATTTTGAATTAACTTATACCTGTAAACTTGCAAATGTTGGATCTTGTCTGGACAGTACTGTGCAAATTTTAATGTGATAAATCTTTTCTGAGAGTTGTTTTGTCTTTCTTTTGCTTGTATTAATATATTGACATCTGCACTGGATGTTCAATTTCTGTCTTCTGTATGTGGCAATATCAGTATATCTGCACATGTTTCCCAAGTTCTGAACGTGCATTAAGCAAGGAAGTCGGGATCTGTAAATGATACTTTTTGAGAACTTAACCGTGTCAATTTATAATGAATGACTGAAAGGCACAAAGAAATCAAGAAAGGCAGCTTAGCTGAAAACCAAATTGAGTGTATTAAAATATGATATGCGGTTAAAATTCATTCTGAAATGAGAGAATATTAGTGATTTATAAATGTAGGGCAAGATTCTGATCTGGGTGGTAACCAGAGAAGCTGGCGCTGCTGCCAGATATTTTGGAGAAACGTTTTCCATCCGTTTTTCTGACAAGGCTCCTTTGACATAAAGGAGGAGCCGATGATGGATTCAGGTTTTGCTGTTTTCTTGCAAGGTCCAGGCGCGTTTGCTGGAGGTTGGTGCGACACATCAGCCTGGCTACACACAGGTGCAAATGAGACAGGAGCTTCCGAAACGGAGCCGAGCGAAAGCATCTCACTTGTGCTCCGTAATCCCTGCGGTGCTCCGGTGTCGAGGACTCCTCCGGCTGCTGGCTCTGCTGAGCTGCGCTCTGGCTTCGCGATGTGCACGAGCGCTCTCGCTAGGGACTAAGGCAGAGCTTTTGGCCTAAGGCAAATAGAATTTAATCTCTGGCCCTTGGAGGCTTCCTTTAAAGCTGTAGTGGCTTTTGTGTTGTATCACTGTGCCCAGCGAGTGTTGGAAAACGGGCTTACCTTGCCGTTGTGTGCCAAGTGGCTTGGATGGAGTACATTTAAAAATTGCCAGTGGTAGTTTCTCCCCTTGTGTTCAAAGTTTTCTTTTATGACCTGAAAGAAAGTGCTTAACTGTGCAAAATCTTGCCCTTCCAAAATTTCTTGCCATTAATTACAGCAGTTACCTCTTCCAAGTGTTGCCGAAGTTCTGACCAAGTTGGATGCTCAGCTTTACACACTGGCAGTGATCATAGTAACTTCTGTGGGTAAATAACAGTGTGAAAAGTTGAAATATGTAGTTCTACTTATGAACTGGTGCTGCTATTGAAGTAGTTTTATGCTTACATTTGTACCTCCCTACTCATCCCTCAACATGATCTATGGTTATAAATCCAATTGTTTTCAGTACTGGATAGTGAATAAGGTGCCTGCAATTGAAGTGTGACAGCAGATTTTAGTGGCTAGGTCTGCAGGAGAGAGGTAACGTGCCTGGTGAGTTGGTTTATTTATTAACATGCATCTCAAATTTTATAGAAACTGACCTATAAACCCTGGGTGGTTAAACGTGTAATGGATAAGGAGAATTCTTGTCTATGTGCAGTTGTGTTGAGCTAAGATCTGATTACCAAAATATGAAATGGATTGCTTTGATAGTTAATAAAGCGAGTGGGAAGACACTGTATAACGGTAATTTCTTGTTTGAGTGTAGGATGCTCTTGTACAAAGGGTCAGCTCTAATCCAGGCAATTCCACTGCAGCCTCCGAAGTCTCTCCTGCATCCGAGATTCTTGCGTGCCTTGAGGATAATGCCCTAAATGAATTTCCTGAAGCCAGAGTTGATATGGCAGTAACCATGACAAATCCTGCACTAAACAATTAGTCATCAGCCTCTGCTTTTCTGTCTTCAGCTGAGCCCTTCTCACATCTTCCCAGAGGTTAACAGCATCTCCACCTTGTTTCTTTTGTCCCCACCAAGGCGTAAGCCGCAGGGAGCCGTCTCCTTGGGAAACGGGGCATTTTTATTCAAATCCTCACACCGTGGTACAGCATGAAAGCCGGGGCTTATGTAAGAGTGGGCTTTCTTTGGTAATGACTGCTGCCTCCTGGAGCGGCCTGGTGCTGCGTGTGTCGGTGCTCTGCAGGAATGGGCGCTCGGGGGCTCCTTGGGGCCGTCCTGGCAGCGAGCGCCCCGGGCAGGCGCCTTGAGCTCCTTTGCTCGAGTGCCCCCGAGGCCGGGCCGAGCGAGCCGCGCTTCCCATTGCCCTGACCTGCTGGAGAAGGAGCAGGGGGGGAGCAGGGGCATCGCAGAGGCAACTGCTCCAACAGGGCCGTGCCGGGAGCTGGGAAGGACGTTATGGAAACGAGCAGCCGCTGCAACAGTGGGAAGTACGTTCTCCATGTATTACCTAGCAAGGAGGCTGTTGCATGTAAATTTACATGCAAAACGTAGTTTAATTCTGTTCTCCCTTGCTTTTCATATATGAATAAATAGCCAAATTGAATAATCTTTTTTTCTTTCATTGGAGGCTATATATTGTTAAGTATTGATCTGCATGCATTTCTTTCCAAAGTTAATGGCTCTAAATATGAGTTTTAATTACTGTCTGTTGCCTGTTACCAGTTGAATACTCTTCACATAGAGAAAACCACGAATGCCATGCCTTATGCTGAGAATACTTCCAGCAGCAAGAGACAGACGTAACCAGCTACAGCAGAGCAGCCTTATCGATTTAAACCAGCTGAGAGTCATATGCACAGAAAATAAACTGAGAAGTTGATGACTTCTGTTGGTATGTGGCTTTTAGGAGGAGAAAACAATTTCTTGCCGTTATGTCTCCTCAAGTAATGCCCAGCATTCCAAGGAGTCCCAAGCATAGCCTTAATATATTCCCACCCTCTGTGTTAGGTGGATCTTTTGCCTCTCTGCTGCTGCTTCGATTGACAGCAAAAAAGCCTCTCTGGGTCTTACAGGAGGCTGGGGACATGTTGGTCTCCTACAGAAGGATGAGCTGGGTTGGGTTCCTGTGCCCATGTCCCACGTCATCCCCGAGAAGCGCTCCAGTCTGGTGCGCTTGCTGTGCGTGGAAAATAATAGAAATTCTGTTGGAGGCTTTTAGGAGAAAAATGTTAAGTTTGTGTAAGCATTCAGCTGGTACTGCCGGGGGACCCATGGAAGGTTTTCGACTAAAACACCTGTGGCAGTTCCCATGTGCTTTCTGATCTGCGTGGGCAGAATCCCCAAATGAGGGAAACCTTTGGGATTTAGGCAGCTTGCAGGAACTTTAAAGAAAAATTAATAATTTTTTTTCCAACTTTTCTTTATGTTGCCACCGAGGGATAAAATAAGGCATGTAAAATTCACCGCGGCTGAATTAACGGGAGAGGAGGTTGTTACATTTAAGCTATGCGTTTTCCTGTAATTATATGGGTTTCACAGAGAGAATGTTGCTTCTTGAGGAGAAAATCTCTTAATTGGCAGTTAAGCAGGACTAATGAACTACTTAAAGTAAAAATAAAAAATTAAGAAAAAAAATCATATTGAGTGTCAGAACTCACAAATCCGTTATCAGTGAGGGCTTCTTCAGAGGATCTGCCAGCAAGGGAGAGCAACTCGAGAGCCAAGGCAGCTGCTGCGAGGGCTGCCTGGCGGGGACGCGGCTCGCCTCGATTTTATTGACTCTGCAATGGATGCTGGAGGAAGAGCCGGCAGTACTAAGGAGGACTTAAGTAGCAAAATGTTAGCTCGTAGAAAGGAAGGCAGGGGCTGCAGGCCTGGAGGGAGAGGGTAGCTTGGATTGCTTGCTGTCTCCATGTGCTGCTGGGAGGAAATTGGAGCGGTCTCCGCTTGTGTTATTTCTGCATTTGTGCCGTTGTTCACTTAACCCGGGCGCTGACCTGGAGTACTCGGTGCCGCTGACACAGAAAGAGGAACGGGGAGACTCGCGCGCTCGAGCAGGGATTTTATTGAACAGCAGCAGATTTACTTCACACTTGAGTAGCAAGTGGTAGGGGAGGAATTATCCAGCCTGCCTGCTGCTCGCAGGCCCTGCGAGGTGCTTGGAATTTGGAGGGCACAGGCCTCAGCATGATGAAAGGGGGGCCTGTTTTAAAATTGAAATGAGGAATGCCACATTTCGTAGATGCTGCTTAAGTTTCTCTGCCGTTCCTCCTAACGGGAAGTTTTTAAGTCGTGGTAATGGCTTTTGACAAGACGTTTGGACACGAACAGAATGCGGAAGTGATAAAGGGAGGAAATCTGAAATTTACTTAGAAATTTCAGAGGGCAACGGTTTTGGCAATATACATAAATACTCGCTACCATGTGTCAGTCTGTATTAGACCTTGCTTCTCCTATCTTTCCATGGGCAGATGTTGCTTTTTTCAGTATATAGGTTTGTTAAGGATTTTGGCCTGCCTTTCTGGCACCCTCAGGCTTCCCATCAACCCGAACAAAAACTGCATGTCATCCAGGATTCACCTTTTCCCATTAGATTAGATCCTCCTGGGTGGTCAGCTGGAAGCTTGTGTTTGTTTTTGGGGGGAGAAAGATGAATAAACGATGGGTTGCTAGAACGTGGCCTTCAGAGCTGATAAGACGAAAGAAGCACAAACAGCACAGACTGTTTTAACTAGATAATCTGGTGCTTTCATAATTAAAATAATGGCTAATTTGAGATGCACACACAGAGTGCACAAATGCCAGTGTTTTATTTCTCCACGTGACATTCCAGTCCACGTAGCTTGTAGTAGTTACAGAGCTGTACGTAGCCCTATGCATGGAGGAGATATTTTGGATTAATTCTTAAACAACAAAAAAATCCAAATGACACTTTGCAGTTTCCTTAATGAAGTCATTTGTACATATATGTAGCACTTTTGATTTTTCCTGTTAGAGCTGAAATGTTTTTACTAATGAACACAACTGATAGATCTTCAGTAAAGCACTGAAAAATCTCTTATACACGTGCTAAGGGGAGGAGATTGGGTAACCCTTTGGGCAGAGGGAGACCTGTTCTTGATTGTGTGTAGACATTGCTGCAGTGCCTGAATGGTACTTGAATTTTGGCCCCCTGTGCTTTAGACCGTTTTAATGAAATCCGGCGCCGGTGCGCTCGGTTCATCAGCTCCAGCCTGCCGCCCTCCCGCGCCTCTGCTAGCTATGGGACCCGTGCTGCAAATACCAACCTTTCTCTCCGGCAGTTTTTATCCCAGTGTTTGAACATGCCTTGAGCACTTGTTTTGCAGCAATTGCTAAAAATGTGTTTACAGTTTTCCCTTTCTATATGTCTGAATAATGAAGGTTTATATTTTTCATCTTCTGAATATTAAGTACACTGTTTCTTTTCAATTTTTATAGTGTTCTCCTACCCACAGTATTAGGACATACTGTCTAGCATTGCAGCATGGATCTTTCTAAAGTAGTGAGTGTAACCGATGCTGCTCTGCCCAGGCATGTTGAGTTTTGAACACAGACTCAGAAATTGGGTGTAGTATGTGCCAAGCATGCATCTTCTCCATGCATCTACACACCTTTATTACCAGTTTCTGAAAGGCTAATGATACAGATGTGCATTGTTAGCCTATACATACATGTATTTCATTTGAAATTTTTTTCTATGTACATACACACACACACACACACACGCATGCATGCATACGTACATATACATGCATGTGTTTGGGATATGTGACCTGTTTCAATATGTAAGATGTAGGGATTTCTTTTTCTTGAATTATCAAATGGCCGATGTGTTTATTTTCAACTTTATCAATAGAAGAACTAGCTGTGATAGAAGAAACAAACTTCAGGGTTTGGGTGCACTTTTTTGGAGCTGAGGGAGTCAAATTTGTACCTTAAAAAAATATCACAGAACAGCAGAGTAACATGCTGTGACTCAGTGCATATCAGTTCATAATTACCTCTGAGAAACGACTCTTAGTATGAATTAAACAATACTTTAAAAATGTTTTATTATATTTAGTTCTCTGTAGTGCATAATGCTGTCAAAGGTTAATTGGTTTGGGTAATGCTAGAAACTACAGTCCTTGATATATCTACTAGTCTGCGTTAGCACAGGAGCTGCAAGATGTTCAGACCGGCTTTGCTCGTGATCTAATAGCTGACTCGAATGTCTGAAGCTTCAAAAGGGGCGAGGAGCGAGTCTGTGTCTGTGCGGCCAGGAACCTCTCTGGAGCAGAACTGGAGAGCGGAACCAAACTAGGTCGGGTAATTTCGTGACGTGGCTTTTCATCCATTGGGGACAGAAGTGTTACCAAAGTAATTTTCCTAAGAACAAAGTCTCCAACTTCAAAAAACTTAGGAACGCAGCAGCAAAGAGTGGTTCTTTCATCCAGGTCATGCATTTTACATTTTCCCTATTTAATAAGCTAAAGCCTGGAGATGTAGAATTCTATGCTTCATTTAGGCACAACATTGGAGTTGCTGTAGGTCTTCAGAACATGAGTGTTTTGGTTTGGATTTTTTTGTAAAATGTTCTTCTATATCTAAAGATTGTGCTTCCAAATCCCCACAGAAAGTCAAGGGAAACTTTGATCATAGACGCCAAACATTAGCAGGAGCGTTTGCTGAGGGAGAAGTGGGCGTTTTCTTGTGGAGCACGGAACTGAATCCCCAGCAAGAATATTCAGGACACAGGGTTTTTCCTGTCTTGTTTCGGTGGAAAAACCCAGCTTACTAGCCTCTGATTATTACTAACTTTAGGTTAAAGTTAATAATGTATATGTGTGGAATACGTTGGGGTACTCTCCTATGCACTTACCAGAAACGGCTGAGATCCCAGTACTGGCAGGTATTTTGCTAATTTGAGGACCCTTCTTAATTAGGACAGAAATTCTCCTGTTTTCTTCTAGGAGTCTCTCTGGCTGCTCATTCCTTGCTGAGCTATGTACACCAGGTTAAGGTAGCTCTTTCGACCTGTTTTCTTTCACCAGGGTGCTTAAAGCTTTTAGCATAAGGTGACTTAAAGCTACTGCAATAGTTGGTTGACTCTTGCTGAATTTAAGACCTGATTCTTCTAGTGACTATTCTGAGTAATTTCAGATTGTGGGAACACAGCTGTGGGCAGTTCAGTACAGGTGAAAGCAGTTGCTTTTGGCAGGAGGATTTTGAAGTATTGTGTGTCTTTGGATTCTTTTTTCCCAGACACTAATGCAGACCAGCTTGGGCTCACCATGTATATGTTAAGGAGGTGGCTGTTCTTCCCAGAGATACTTGTACTGCTCTGCCAACAAAAGTATTCATTCAAACACGAATGAATTTATGAGGCCAAAGGCAACAGGTACAATGCACAGTATCATTCAGGTGCTGAGATGGTGACACAAAACTGAAGATTTCCAGCTCTGCGCAGGCATGAATGCTTCTGTTAAAGGAAAAGTGTCCAGGTTTGACTGCCCTTGACCCAAGGCTGGTGCACATCTGGTGGAAGCGGCAGCCATTTTAGAGAAAACAATCATTTTTGATTCTATCTGTCTTTTTTTTTGACCACTTTTATCTTCAAATAATTAGAAAAGATTTAAATGAGTAACAAGAACGCATGTAGCAATGGTTAATGTGATCTACAAGGCTGTGGTCAGTGTTTAGGTATAAAAGCTCGAAAGGAAACTTGAGTGGTCATTATGTGTATGAGTGTAGATATGCATGAAGTTTCCTAATATAAGCCAGGAATTAGAAATTATTAACTGGTATTTAGCCTATGATTTACTTCTGAGGTTGTTTATTTTAATCTGAAGGACTGTGTCTTCTCGTCAAGAAGTGCCATGAGCATTGAATCAGTTTTTCCACTCTGACTGGAGTTTCTATTCCTGGTGATTTCTAGGCAAAAAGTCACCTGCTGCAGCTGATATGATCCATGCATCTAGTTCTCCACTGTCTGCAAATCTGCACTTAAAGGCACCCTTAGGCAGTGCTTTTTTAGTGAAAAGGACTTCACTTAATAGGGCAAAATGTGCTAATCTTACCTGAAGCAGGGGAATGACTTTATTTTCACCATTCACATGCCATCATTGTGATCTAGTGTTTTCCCTTCATAAATGAGAGCAGTAGCCTTGTCTCTGACCTCCCTTAATGTATAGCATAAAGGCTGCCTTTATAATGTGCTTCCCAGGAAGGCCTCGTTCCCTTGCAAGCCATTCTTTGGTGTGACAATTGAGGTGCAAGTTACAGATCCCTGTGAAACTTTTCTAGCGTGTATGATCATCTCAGTGTATGAGACTGTGTGCACCATTATTGAGCATGTATTAGTCAATTCATTATTATTTAAGCGCTTTAAGATAATGCAAGTAAGAAAATAAATGCTGTTATGATGTGCAAAATACGCAACGATCAGAATTGGAAAAAGGCTGCTTTGTACCTAAGCAGCATCAGATCAAGGTGTTTGGCTGTCGTTGCATTTATCAGGGATCTTGCATCCCTGAGCGCTTCTAGAGAGGGAGGAAAATGAGGATACAAGCACTGCCTGCATGCAACAGCATCGCTTTGTGACTGCACGTACTCAAAGTGATGGACACATTTTGTGTCTACTTCGAGGCATAAATTTACAGCCATTTGCATGCTATTTCATATTGCAGAACTTCGTGGAACAGTGAAAAACGTAGCAAATCGGTACTGAACAACAGCAGGTCCGCAATTGTGGATGCAGGGTCGATACATACATTTCCAAATAGGAGCCTTGAATTTTCCCTTCAGTTGTCAGTAGCTTGTTGGCAGGGTGGCTAAAGCTAGTACGATTTTTTCATGCGTGCTGTGTGGGGGGTTTCCTATTGCTGTTATTTTAGGATTTTTTAGTTCTGTTTTATGAATGTGTCATCAGTTAATCCTATCCTTATGGCCTCGGGAAAATTACTTAATAAGCTCCCTCCAACTTTCCCCCCTGTAATATGGGCAAAACATTCTTTCTTTCTCAGAAATATTGTGAAATAACTATTATTTATACAGCAGTTAAAAAGATTAAGACACTTTCATGTTATTTTCTCATAATTTATTTTGTGAGAGCATTGAGTGTTGTATGAGTAGTGAATCAGCACTCACTGGACTCTCACTGTGAGGGCCTATTAAAATGTAGGATGTTTTATCAATTTATTAAATTAGATTAAATATCAGTACGTGGCCAAGCATAATAATGCTAAAATGCTAAAAATCTTTGTGTACCTGGTCATGGTGCGTGCTGGAGGTCACGGGCTGGCAGAGCAGGTGAGGGTGGGAGGCACCGCTGGACATGGTCTATTCAACCTCTTGCTGCAGGCAGGGGCGGCTGGAGCAGGTTGCCAGGGCTGCATCCAGCTGGATTTTGAGCATCTCCAAGGGTTGAGGCTCTGCGGTCTCTCTGGGGAACCTCCTCCAGTCTTTGACCACTCTCACACCGAGAGCAGCAGGTGCATGTCTTCAACCATATTTTGATGGTTCTACATCTTCAATCCATTATTTCCTACAAATAGTTCTAGTCATAGGCTAGTTATACTTGATGGCCTTGACTGTCAAAATGAAGTACAAGCCATTCGTAATAGTAACTTTTTCACTAAGCTCTGCATTTCTTGGAGAAGCTTTTCTATTGTGTCAGAAGCACTGGGCATGGAAAATCCTGCTTCGGTAAGTCAGAATGAAGTTACTGTGGAGCAAATCTTATTTAATGCCTCAAAACGTAAGAGCACATTCCTACTTGATGCACAGGGGCGATAAATCAGGAGTTGTCTGTCTGCCGTCTGTCTAAGGGTAGAAGAGTGCAGAAAGAAACAAAATGAATTTATGTTGCATAGAGATTTCACTGTTAGCCCCTTTGGATATCCAGTTCTTTCTCCTAAGGGTGTAATGACTTTTCACACTTGTACTTCACTTGGCGTTCAGGAGGCTAGGGCTACACTTTGTGTTGCTCACAAAGCATGGATTTGTTACCTTTCCTTCCCTTTCGCATGTTTATTTTACCCTTTGACCTGCACATTTGACATAAGAAAACTGTGGTCTTGGAGATCAGGACAAGCTTGGTCTGACTATCCACCTGTTGAAGCTGGTCAGAAAGGAGATTCCTCTTACTTGGGTGGGATGAGTCGACCCCCTTGCTAAGTGCATTCCAAAGTCCCTCCAAAGTAGTGCTGAGTAGTTGGAAGTTGCGAGCCCTCGGATGCGCACCCGTTGTCATGGTAACGGAGCCCGTTGTGGTGCCCTGCTGGCTGAGATCTTTGTAGGCCTTTTCTCTTGGCTGTACTTCGTATAGTTAATGCAGAAAGCAGAACACAAAAGAAAAGATCTCACAAAATTAACATCTCATATTAACAGTAGGGTAGGGATGTGTTGTCCTCCATGGCATCATCTGCTGCTGACTTTTAAGCAATTCTAATTACTTTAATGACTCCCATAGGTCCCTCCGTAACTGCCAGGAGATGCCGGAGGAGATTTTTCATAGGTGAAAGAAAAAAAATCCAGGGAGCACCAAAGAAGGAAATACTCTTCTCACAGGCGAAAAAAATGCTACAGTGGAGTTATTAGGCCAGATGCTTGCCTCTCTCCTCGGATAATCATGCATTCTCATTCTGCTCCTGGGGATTGCTCGTACCTCTCTATTACTTTGCCTCTCAGAGTTGGTGCAAGCTCTCTCCTGGCTTCTGCTCATTACTGTTTTTTTAAGCAAGTCTCTCTTATTTGATCTGAATGCTGTTCTTTTTTAGCAGAGTTAGGCAATAAAGCTTTCCTGTCAAACTATGAAAAAAGTCTGGTTAGCTCCTGGTCACCATTTTCTGTCTCATTTTTGCATGGTGAGCTCTAAGCACCTGAGATTATTTGATCATTCCTTCCAAGGGGAAAAAGATAAGCGTGTTTTCTTGGGCTCACAGATGCGCCAAGTTTAACTTTCTCCTTTTTCTTAATCTCAGAAAGTGCTCGGTTTTTTTGAGATGCACTTCCATAATGGATTTGTACATTATTATTGGTCTCCTTTGATACAAAAGAAATTCAATACCTCCAGGGCTATAAATATCATTGATTCACTCCAAACAGAGAAAGATACTGTAATATTTTTTAGATTATTAAGATGTTTCCATTTACTCTCTGATGGGAAGAGTTATGAATTTAGTAATCATTATGCCCTAGGTGACTGAGGCTGGGCAATCAAAAGCTCTCTTTAAAACATAATTATGATCGTTTCCAACATTTAATACGTTTTTTCCTCTTTCAAAATATTATTTTTTAATGCCTTGAGCATTTTTTGTTTACTCTTTCAAAGAACTTCTCCTGTGGCCTGTGTTACAACGAAGAAAAGTCTTAGTAGCTATATAGCAGGTTACATTTCTCCCTTGCAAAGCTTTTATGGAATTATTGAGCACTTAGAGATGTCATAGCAGGAATTCAAGCTCGCAATAAATGTATGGATTTCTTTTTCCCCAACTGAATGAGTAGGATGAACAAACCTAAGTCGTCTCTTTGTGAATTTCAATTTCTTGACCTGCATGCTTTAAAAGGTGGGAAAAGTCAAGTGACAAAACAACTTCTTAAAGATGCTGCACTGAGTCTTATGCAATTGGATAGCTGGTTTAATAAATGATATAAAGGAGTGTGAGGTAGAAAGGTAACAGAAATGTGTGTATTTATACATCAGTAAATAATATATATAGCAATAGGTTGAGGGAAGAATTGCATACATGAAATGATGCACATTATATGTAAAATTGAAGTTCTGAGTATCAAAGGCACTTTGTCTTTTATTCACTCATACTTTCAGAAATTGTAATGGAAACAGGTGGCCTGTAGTGAATGCCTTTCTTTCCCATACTGCTGAAGGGGGGTATGCAGTGAAGCGCTGCCGGGGTGCAGGGCTGACTTCCATCCCGTCCGTGTCCGATTCCTCTGGAATTGTGTAGAGCCAGAGGTATCGCTCCCATTGCAAGCTCAAAGAATTCAGAGCTCATGACTCCAAATACTCTGCTATCCGCCTCTCTTGTCTCAGAGGAGTCATGTCAGGCAAAGCATGAAGTCCTGCTATTTTTTATTTAATTACTTAGCTGATGGTTGTGAGGAACAGGCAATGGAGAGCTCTGGCTGGCTGCTGAAAAACAGCTTTTCAGACGTAGGCATCACCCATGCTTTGCTTCTGTTGTTATTGCCTGCAGGAGGCATCACTTGTGTCTGAAGGGATTCACGGATTCACAGGAATCCCGGCCCTGTGGCTTGGGAGCGATGCTCAGCTAGCCCGTGCACAGCATCCCGGAGGGCAGGCTCTTTGATGTGTTTTATCATTATAGTTACACTGTTGTTCTAAGGGCAGTACGAAAGGGTTATGTTGGGAAGGAAACCAGAAAGCTCTGTGCAAGACCGGGAGCTAAAGCAGGGAGTCTGCTAGGGCTGCTTGCTCTCGCTTGCATCCACTGTATGCAAAGCAACACCTTTACTGCAAAATAACGTTACCATGAGCAGCTTAGTTGTGTAGTAAGCAGAAGCAACAGTGGTGACATGTATACCTACATTTGCATTAAAAAGTCCTAGAAATTAAGCGTTTCAGTGGTGAGTGTGAAACATAGGTTAAAACACATTAAATGGTGTGTGGCTGTTGATGTTCAGGAGAAAAACAGCTTTTAAGCTTAAGCCTAGGAGGGAGATTGTGCTCTCCAGTGGGAACATTCCCGCTGGGGTTTAATGTAGTGCAGCTTTCGTGCATTGACTTCACAACGTTAGCTGATGTGCCCCAGCTTTCCTGGATGTCCTCCTGTTGATGTGACCCCTGTTCCTACCTTATATGTTGCCTTCAAAAGTAAAGCGGCAGCTTTCTGCAGTCAGACTATTCTACAGGTGTTGTCTAGTGTCCCCCCTGCGTGTCAGTCATTTACTTAACCTTTCAAATTGTCTCTTCAGTCCCACTTGGAAAGGGCAAAGTCCTGTTTTAATATTTAAAATGAGGAACTGCTGTTCCTCACTGATGCTTCATTTCCTGTAGGATGATGCCTCAGAGCCCATTGATCCGCTGGACCTGTTGCGCATGATGATGTCTCTGCTACATTAATGCACATTTCTGAGCAGCTCTGTCCCTAGTTTAGGCTGATTAGGTTAAAAGAAGATCATCCAGAATGTGGTGATGATTCAGCGGTTACGGTTTTCTGTTTATCCACTGCAGGCTAAATATATTCACAGCAGGATATTTGGCGGTAGCGAAGGCCAGTGAAAATACTCTGCTATGTTATATTTCCAAGAGGTTTAGCAATGCTCAGTATGTAACTTCGGTTTTCTTGGTGCAGACATAACAAAGTGCCTTGTCCTGTCAAGACAATTAATTGCCTGTCTGATGTGCTCACCAATCATCAGAATCTCCTGTTTAATTGTGAGCGTGATACTGCGGCTCCCCAAAGGATCAATTTTTGATTTCCTAAGATATTTAATGGAAGAAAGTGTTATGACTAGGAAAATAAGCCTACAGTCAGGTTGAGCATTTTATTTCCTATTTTAAAGTGGTAGTCAATGCTATGAAAATATTTATGCAGAAACTAGTGTTTTAGTTGACTGATTACATAAAATTGAGAACTTGTAGGATTTAATAGTGTAGAATGAGATTTTTCTTCTGAAGAGATCTAGTGGTTTGGGACACATTTTCCAATTAATCCAATAGAAAGGATGGGATACTGACACTAGCTGAACACAACTGTCCAGTTTAGGAGTCTGTTGGGACCCTCAGCACTTTAGGTAGTCCGTAAAGTTTCCAGAGGACTCTGACTAATCGTTTGGAGACTCCAGTAGTTAAACGGAAGCTTGGATTCCTGATCTATGCCTCCAAATTAAAGACCTAGTAATAGGTTGTGAATACGTTGCATATGTCTTAGAGCCACTTCTTTGGACTTTGTGTCTGCATGGAGATAAAAGGATTGGTTTTACTGATTGCTGGAGACAAAATAAACATTGTCCTAGAGCATGATAGTTAAATCCGAAGAAAAAAATATTTGATATATAGCAGTCTGTTATAAAACTGTAGGCTATATTATAATGGGATTTCACAGGAAATTTGCAAGCAGTACACTAAGAATTAATTTGCTGCTAGGTTTGAGGATAGAGCAGTTTCAAAATTAATAATAACAAACATGAGGGAGGGAATTTGATTTGTAAGTGCAGTATGATCTAATTTCCAAATAGGATGAAATCCTTTCTGCCTTTCAGTGGTGTTCCTGGTGATGGAAAGTGTGTGCACAATTATCCCAGGCTCAACTAGCACATGGTACAACTGGTTCTACCCAAACTGACACGAGTCAATGGTGGAGTAACCAGGCTGAAGCTGTGGAGGGGTGCTCAGCAGCCCTATGGCTATTCAGTAAAGAAAATGTATATGTTTACCCAGTTAAAGCTCCAAAAATGAATAGGCACTTTAGGCACAGTCTAATTAACCAGTCTAATTAACCAAGATGCCAGGAAGTGACAGGCCTCGAGTTAAAGGTGTCATATGAAACTTAATGGCACAGTGCACAGAGTGGGTTTGCATCACGGTGTGGGGTGGTACTCAGTGCCCATCACCGTGATCTTCGCCTTTTGCCTCAGCGTGCATTGAAATTGGCATAAGATATAATTAAGATAATCTTGAGTTATCATTAAGCCCTGCTAATGGCACCGTTTGAGACAATGAGGTAAAATAGTATCTAATTTTTCTAGTTAATTTTGTCCTTTTAATTCCTGGCATACCACAGCCTATTTCCACATAAAAGAAGCTCTTGAGGGGGATCGTGCTGCACTGCGAGGTATCACAGAGTTCGGATCTTCGTCTTCCCGTCTTTCAGGAGGAAAGAATTTCTCTGAGCTTCTTTGTAGTGGGAATCTCTGGATTAGAAAGTCGTTATTTTTAAGAAATAGTAGCAGGTATCTGTGCTAATACTGCAGTGTTTGCTAATGTTTTTCCACAGAGTGGCTCTTTGCAGTTATAGCTGTCTCCCAAAGAGCAGCTCAATTATAAAGGATAAACTGGCAAGAATCAGCTTTAATGTGATAACTTTGGCGAGAGTTTTATTCTGTAGCAGTGAAATGAGCACCTGTGGGCTCAGGGGACATGGGCTCAGCAATGCAGTTTTAAAGTTTGATTCTCCCCTTCCTCTCTGAAGAAGGCAGGCGAGAACAGTCTAATGCAAAGGATGAGATGTTGCTGGGAATTTTGTTTAGCTATTTTCACCCTTTCTGGTCCATTTTTCCTTCTGTCTGATTTCAAGAGTCTGTACGGGCATGCGCTGCTTGGGCACCCTTTTGAATTGCAGCATCGATGACGAACGCTTGCAGCTGAATTTGTACACAGTGGTCATCAAATACAATTCTGACTTGCCCAAATAGCAGTACAGTTTAGAAATGAATGGGCATGTCCTTTAGAAACCTATTTACTTGACAGCTACTGATGGCTTGAAGTTTAAAATGAAAAAAAAGGTTCTATTTTTGCCTTGTCTCAGCAAACAAGACAAAAAACAGATTCCTGCCTTTCCTAGCTCTGTGCCATAGCCTATGGCTTGACTGGTAAAGAAAACACTTTATTGCTTGACTTGCTCTTCTGTGTTTCTGTGTGAGACTGGTTTGATTGGGAGGAGCCCTGAAAGACTGTCTCTCTCTGTATACGTTTCATATTAAAATTCTGTATAGCCTAGGAATGAACTTCTTATAAAGTAATGTGATGCAGTGAACTCATTTACTCTTTTCCCCAGAAGACGAAAATGCATCAGTACAAGAACAGGGATGGAATGGCCTGGCCTGGGTTCTTATTTTAGATTTTGCCCTCCCTTATTATATATAAAGAGTTGCCCTTGGGGACCGAGGAGCTTTGCTTTCCCCAAATGCTTTGATCCCTCATTTCGGATCCTGGAACACCTTTGTAATTGCACCACACATGGCTCTACTTCATGTCAGAGCCGGGTACTTTAATGGCAGGAAAGCTTGAAAAATACACAGTACAAATGGGAGGTGGGGGTTAGCCGGTGGCCGTGTCGGGGGAATTGCTCCCCTTGCCTCCTGCTCTCCTGACCTATTTTATCCCAGTGGCTAGAAATGTTCTCACTCTCTTAGCGTACAAGCACCCAGTTCATTGCAGTCATTATAAAAGGAGATCGTGTATTTCGGTGTGCATGGAGAGCTGCACACAAACCACCTTCTAGCAGAAATAAGAAATTCTGTGAACGTGGGATGCCTTTAAAACTTTTCCATATTGTCCGAACACCACGCAGCAGTCCAGGCCGTTACGAGGGGACCGCGTCCCGCGGAGCTGCAGCGTGTGGCTGCAAGGCCGAGAGACTCCCCGTCACTGCGCGCTAAGCCTCGCTGCACTTCCATCCACCCCGGGCAGCGGGCGTTCCTGTGCTCTCCAGGGTTCACCGGGATGCTGCACACAAATCCTTCGGCAAGTTTTCAGCCTGACAAGCTTGAGTGAAGCCGGAGGGATGTCGGAGAGGAGGGGTTCAGCGCCATTTGCGTTGCTGTTGAGCTGTAAACTCAGCTCAGCTGTTTCTCGCTCGCTCGGCCCGCGTTGGCTCTGTTCCACGCAGCCGCTCCTCCCAGTGGGGCTCCTCTCAACAAAGCTGCACGCGTAGCCGGCTCTCTGGACACGGACCTGTTTGTTTTCTCACTTCTGAGTCTGTGGTCAAGCTCTGTTGAAGAGGAAAAAGCTTGCATGTAGCAGCCGTCGTCTTATAAACACCAAAAATGGGGGGGAACTGCTCCATCAAAAACAGATTTTTTCTTTTCTACAGAGCACAGCAGCTTGCTCTGCTCTTTGACACCGTTACCCTTTCACCGTTGCTGTGGTATCTTGCCTCGCTTCTGAAGGCCTCAGTTATTTTACCCTGCAGCTAAGTCGTGAAGACCGTGTCAGGCATCCTTCAGTAAACGGTCTGAAGGCCATTTGAAAAAGAAGAAAAGCCCCAGCCAGCTCTGCCTTCCCCTTTGTGATTCGGAGTAGTGAGTAGTGTGCTCTGGCTCTCGCCGTGAGCGAGGGCGGTGCAGAGATCTCGGAGCTGATTCTCGGCAGTGTGAGCACAAAGGGCTTCACGGAGAAAGCACCGGCAAAGGCCGCAAAAGCGGCGGACGTGGGGCAGCTCGCCCAGGCCGCTGAGCCTTCTCCGTCGCCACGGGACACTCCTTGGCTCTCCCGCTTTGGGGCCAGAGCTGCCTTGCTCACATCTGCCTTTGCTGCTGCGTGAAAAAGGCTCAAACGACCTCCAACGTGGTAAAACGCTCAACCCTGCCCTGGCTGAGGAGCTCGGGCGGCTGCCGGGAGGTGAGAGGTGCTGCCGAGGGCCCCGCTGCTTTTGCGCCCGTAAAACAGAGTTGAAGCGCTCGTGTGTCACTCCAGGAAGGCCGGCTGGACGTGGGGGCTGCGCGCGGGGGTCCCTGCCCGCCTCACGCGCCCCGTGGTTCTGAGGGCGGCGAGGAGACCGGAGGAGGTGGCCAGGGTTTTCCTGAGGAGGTTGCAAAGGAAAACAAATCTGTGGGCGCGGGGCAGGGAGGAGACGACCTCTGAGGCCGAGCAATAGAGTTCGAGCGAACAGAAAAAGAGTCGTCCTGTAGAACTGGGACGTTTCCGGGTGGTTCCAGTCTCCGCCTGCTCTAACTACGTGTTTCATCACCTTTGCTGGCATGAGGCTGTTCCTTGGAGGCCTAACGGTCTCCTCAACAAATTATAGGCCTGTCTTCTGGCTCCTGGTTTCTGTTTATTTTTATTTTTCTTTTTTAAAGTGAATTTACTTTGGTTTTGCACAGGGTACTGTAGGTGGGGTGTTTTTTTTTTCCCTGTGTGCACAGAGGGTTATTTTAGAGATGCTCAAAGTGGACTGGAGTATCCAAGGTCTGGATAAATCTCTCATTTGAATTTTTGTGACTTCTTCACAAATGCATCATTATTCATCTTCACCTTTACGGATGTTGCTTGCTGTACGAAATGTAGAATAACCAGCTGCTAAGTGAGTTTCAAATGGAGCTTTTCATTTTCTTCTGAGGAAATAGCATGAGCTGCTCTGGTAATAGATCATATGTATCAGAGGCAAATCTATTTTTTATGAGCCCGGTGCTTTGATGGCAAGTGCCAAAATTATATAAAAATAATGATACATACTGCAGATAATTAGTTCTGAGAGGGTTTTTTTGAGTTTGTACTAAACTCTATCGAACTTCTGCGTGTGCAGAGACGAATAAAATGCAAACTGTAGATTGTCTGTGGGAATTTCATCCAAATGGGTGCAAGCTAATTGCCCAAGTTCAGAGGATTTGTCAGGAGGGTAAATGCAGAACAGGGGAAAATCTGAGCCAGTTTTGCAAAAGCAATAAATCCGCACCGCTCCGGCTGCCGTTGGCTTCGGGATGAGTTGTGTTGGGCACCCACCAACTGCTGCAGCCAAAGGCAGAACTGACTTTTGTAAATATTTATTTCTTATTTTCTCATTTCCCTGCCACTTTCCTGACCTTGTGGCCTCGGAGGCCGTGTAGGGCCTTGGGGGTGCTGGGTCCCTGTCATCGCAGGAGAAGAAAGCCTGAAAATCCTTTGCCACAGCCAATGGAAAATGTCAAAAGTTGCTTGAATGCAAAACTGAAAAAGGTACTCTCCAGACAGTGACATTTTCTGTGTATGCCCATTTGTAATTCGTTCATTGTAATGTTTTTATTTGCCAAATAATGAAAATATTACTGCCTAAGTTTGAAAATGAAAATTAAATTTCTGATAGGATGTGCTGTAGCAATGATGAAAAAGAGAACACAAGAAGGATTCTTCTGTGATAATTAAAAATTATAAAGTCGTTACTTAAAACTTGCTTTCTGAATTACAGAGAGAATTAAACTGCTTGTTTCAGTGGAAAATCCTTGTAGCATTGCTTCATTAAAATTCGACATTGTCAAAACAGATAAAAATGCATATACAATGACTAATTTTGTTCAAACCTTGCCTCTGCTTTGGGCCTTATCTCTCTTCACAACAAAGCTCACCTTGAAGGGACTGAAATAATGATATATATTTGCTGAGCTGGAAAAAGAAAGAAAAAAGCATCTACTTTTTGCAATCTGTATTCTTCTCCCTCCAGATATTGAGAAGGAAAAGGCCTGTGGGGTACTAAAGCTCTCATGTACCATAAAGTGGTTTTATAATAAAAAGTATTATTTTTATGGCATCTCTACAGAATTAGGGGAAGGCATTTTTCTATAAATGTTAATCTTTAATCTTTATAAATTGCACTCTGTAAGACTAGAGGGTCTGTAGAGCATTTCTCCTGAAGGCTTGCAAGAATAAAAATAGTTCTGCAGACCTTTTTTTTAAAAGTTAGATATATTAGCTTGTTTGGGACAGAAATGCATGAGGGTGAAGTAACCTATTAAACTTCTCTTTGGGAGAGGACTTAAAGCAGATTCAGGTTTAAATACCTGCTTAGGTCCAGTTGATGTCATCGTGACTTATGTCTGTGTTTAAATTCTGTCCTGATTAGAAAGAAAAATGAATGAAAGACACGACACAAATGCTGAACTGCTCTCCCAGATTTCTCTAAGCCCTAATCGTGAGATGAAAAGAGCATGATACTCTGGCTTATGAAATGCCCCACTGACTGATATGACAAAAAAGCTCTTCCCAAGTTAAGGCAAAATTAAACAGATTTGGCAGATTTTTCAGATTGTTTTTACTTTTCCACCTTCCAGATTCTTCCTCACTCAAGCACCATGATCTTTGTTTGGGAAAAGGCCTCCAAACATAGAGCTGTTTCAGAAATAGCTGATTTGGGTTGCATCCTGAATTGGAGAAATTTATCTGTTAAAGCTTTATTGTGACATCTATTTGACAAATATATATGGTTTACTAAAAGTCAGGGCTTGGAGTTTTCTTCACCAGTCAGAGGACAAGGGATTGATGATACTTAATGAGGAGTATTAATAAATCACTCCTGAACAGTTGTGTTAGTTACAAGGAGCTTCCTGTTTTTTTGAACTCTTAAAACAAATTGATTAGTCACTGTAAAATACTCATTTATGATGGATTAATATTTGATATCATTTGTCAGTGGAACCTTAATATAATCAAGTATTTATAATATGTAGTCATAATCTATAGTAAAAGTTTGGACAAAGCAATTTCATCATTTAAAAAGCAAAACTTACCCAGAAGTTGCAGCTCTGCCTGATGTATTCTTTCTTTTTTCTTCTTTCCCTAGGTAAGTGTCTCCAGTCTTACGGCAGAAAAGTTCTCTGAATGCTGGAAGGTTGGATGACCGGTGGAACAAGTAATGCTTTTATGTCTTTTAATTTTCGTAAAATGTGTTACAGTTTTGCAGTGTTTTCTGGGTTTGCAAGCACATTCTTATCTCCTTGTAATTTGTGTGTGTGCTTAATGGTGCTGGGGGGCTCTTGAAGGGGGAACTAACGCTGCATGCAGAATGGATTTGCAACTTCAGATTTGAGTTTGAGGCTGACTGTAGATAAAGACTGAGCTGAGCAAAGTTCAGCATCACATCTTCCAGGGGAAATTCACTGTTGCAGCATCTGCCCTTTTCCCTAAGATGGAGGAAAGGTTGAAAAGTTAATTTTTTCATCCATAGAGATGCTGTACTGAGGGGAAAAATGTGAGGGGATGGTGAAAAAAAAATACTTCTTTTCAAATAAGAACATAAATGGCCACATTCCTAGAAGATAGCACGCCTCCTAAAACGTGCTCATGATGACGACAAAGTTATGCTAAGCGTACGTTGTGTGTAACGCACCCTTGTCTGTGCACACACAGACTGGAACCCTAACTTTGAAAGGTGGGTTTGGTGCTTGTTCATCACGAGAGATCCTTGATGACGCCTTAGAAACGTTATGGTGTAAATATCCCTAATAGGAAGCTTTGCAGTGCTTTGAGCCAGCAAGGGAGCCTGAGGGACCATCACTCTGCTTTTCATACACACAGTCTCCTTGGCAAAGCGTTTTGCTTCGGTGGTAGTAGCGGTGGAGATTGGCTTTTGAGCGGAGCACAGGAAGAATCTATCTCCCTTGTCCCCAAATTAAACCCTTCCCCAAAGCAGGGAGGTAATGGGGGCTGGCCAGCAGGGAAAGAAAGTATCTTGGCGCTAGTAAATTCTTTCAAGCAATTGCTCCAAATCTGGGAACTTTTCTTCCCTTTCTTGTGAGAAAAAGGTTTTTGCTGCATCCCAACCCCAAAGGCTTAAAGAGGCTGCTCTGGTTTTACTCCTGAGCCCAGACTGCTGAGGTTTCACAGCAAATGCAGTTGCACTTTGTTTTTTTTCTGATTCAGCTCCAGTGGCTGAGATGCACCTTGCTTCCAGCTTGAAATGATGAAGGAGATGAGGGGAGAAAGGGGAAATAAGTCAGGCTTGTCTTGTTTCTACCTGAGGTTGAGGTAAATGCAACTGCTCAATGCAGATGTAAACTGTAATTGTGGCTTTATGGTGCATATATTAGAATAACGACCTGAATTGGTACTACAAACATAATTACATTGATTCTTTACTGATGGCTATAAACAGTGACATTTCTCTTGATCTCTGAACAGAGTTAGTTATAAAACACATGCTCTGCTCTTACATTCACACACTGCATTCTCATCACTTTTGTCTCTTGGTCCCCAAGGGCTTGATTTAGAAGTGTCTGATTTAATGGAAAAAAATGATGAAACAATGCAGGCAGCAGTTCAGAGCATTTCTAATGTAAAAGCTGATGTTTCTTTTTGATTATGTGCCTCAGACTTCGTTGTTTATATTTTAATATTTTGCTTAAGAAAATTACGATGCCAGACTTCTCTTTTGGAATTATTTTGAAATGTGTAACTGCTTTCATTTATCTCAAAATGACTTTTTACTGATGCAAGATACATTGAACTGATTTGATTTAACAAATCGTGCTCTAAAGTTCCCATCAAGTTAGCAGACTGGAAAGAGCTCTGATTTGAAAGGGCAGAAAATTAGACATAGGAACCTTGGACACTGCAGTTGTTACTAGTGGCAAATGTATATGTCATGAAAATCAGAACTAAGCATTAGAAAAATCTGTTGGAATGAGTGCCCTGAATGTAGCCTCATACTTCAATTCACACCAGTGATAACGTAAGGCTTGTTGGTGTCTGTGCGCAAGGTCTTAACATTTCCACTAATCTTTGCTTCCAATAGTCAGTAAAGCCCAGTTAATGTGCCAGATCCCAGGGTTTGATGCCTAGCAGGCCCCAAACATGGCAATTTAGTGCTTTTTCAGGTCTTGAAATGGGCTGCCTGTGAGAGGCCAGGTGCAGGTTTACAGGTTAGTCGTTAAACTGGGTGTTGGAAAGCAGTAATTTAGTAGTCCTTCGCTTTTTGCCTCAAAAGCCCCTTGAAGGACTCGTGCTCCTCCATCTCACGTGCAGCCACCCTACTCCTTTGCTAGCGGAGTGGGAAACCAAAGCAGGGAGATACTCAGGCTCATCTCACCTCGACCGAAAAAGTAGTGACATGAAAATAAGTAGTTCTGCTCCTGTACCCACTGAAAACGCCTCATTTGCGAAAGTGCAGAAATGTTCCCGTGTCTGTTACGGCCCTTCCTGCCTCTGACCGTGGGAAGAGCCTTGGCCAGGGGGTGCCCACACTCCCAAAGTGACATGCGGTCCGTGTTTGACGCTCACCCCACAGTGCTCGGACTCACGTAACAAAGGGGAGTCTTCAGGAAACCCTCCAGCCTCTGTCTAATGTTCTGCAAGACAGGTATCCAAAAAAAAAAAAAATTGAAAATATGTTCCGGAACTGTAGATTTGGAGAAGATAATTGTTCCTTTAAAACGAGTTTTGTTTGCTTAGCCTGTGCTGCCGATTTGTGGTGTCATCTCTGGAAACGGCTCTTGATTTCTGTATAACGTTGTCAGAATCATCATCCCGAGGATATCGTGAAATGAGACCAAAGTAATTGTAACTGAAGATGCTAAATATACTGTCAGTGCTAAGATTGTAAGTGCGATTGTTCTGGCAGTGTGCTGTGATCAAGCCTCCATATTGTTTATCCTTATTTAGAGAGGAGTTTTTCTGGAATCTTATTTTAGTAGGCTACAAAAGCAATGTTTGTAATGTCTTGTTTAAGGAGACAAATGTCTCCAACAGCTTCAACACAGACCCGTTTTGTGCATTGCTCTTGAAGAAGCAGTAAGTCAAGAGAGATCTCGGTCACAGCAGGGAAAACAACAGGTAATGGCAGCATATTAAAACATTTTTAAAATCTCCTCTTTTCAAGAGTTTCCTGTTTGACGGTTGGCAAGCAGAACCAATAAAGCTGATGGCAGTGTGAAGTTTTTGTGTAATCTAGTTTATACATTAAAAAAAAAAAGGGTAAAAATAATACAAGGTATTCTTCTCCCTCACCCTAAATCTGCAGTAACACTTACCAGTGCCTCTCATTAGGAGGTTGCAGAGCTGTCTTGATTATAATAACCATTTATCCGATAATGCAGCATTGCGTTAGCACTTCGCAGTTCTGTTTTATAAGTAGATTTGCGTTATTTTGAATTCCTAGCAGAATCCAAGTAAAAGGGGCTTACACTTTTGACCAAAGCAGAGGAATTGCACCCAATCTCCTTTATCAGTTTTAGGTGCTACATTTAGGAGGTGATTGACAGCGGTGGGCAGATGTCACTGGTACCTGGTGCTGTCGGGGGAAATGTTGCCCGAGCCGCTTACCCTGGCGAAGGAGGGAGCTCCCTCCCTGGGTTTAGGAATTTGGCTGCTTCCCAGGGCTGGGAAGCGGGCTCGTGTTTCCATGGATATGTGCAGGTCCAGGTGAGCATGGAGTGCACGCTCCATGCAGATGTTCCCCCAAATCTCACATCCTGTTCACTATTTCTGTGTAAATGTAAATGGTTAAAGAGCATTGTGGGTTTTCTGTGGTTGTCTGAGTGCCATTTTGGAACTCTTCTAAGCTATGATTGCTCGTTTTTTGGAAGTTTGGGAATGCTCCAAAGCTGAATGTTTTCCTATCCTCATTTGTGTTTCAAGCCCTCCTGGTGCTGATAGTACCTATAATTTCTAAGGCACTACCAGGATTTGACTCCCTGTGTTTTAACAGTAGCTTGATTCTGGGTCTGTGTTACAAATTTCTCCCCGGAAAGAAGGCAGGTGGAGAAATTGGGTCTCAATGGGATTGACAGGAACCTGTTTGGGTGTAAAGGTTCATGTTGACAGACCACTGCTCCAGGAAAGGACCCACAGCTTTGTTCTTCAGAAGACTTTGTGGGGCCATCTTGCACAGGTCTGCATCCTGCCAGGTAGTGTTTTCTAGTTTTGCTCTTGATATGTATTTAATTTTGCTTGTAATTAATCACTAGGAAATACTGTTAAGACAGTGAAAGCACTTGGAAGCTAACAGGTGGGTGTATATTCAGTTATCTTACTGGGTTAAGTGAAGACAGGTCAGCATCTTTCTGTATCACATTCTTGAATAGTGAGGGGAAATGTATAGTCTGATACGTATTTCAGATACAGCAATGGCTTTCTTGCTCTGAATGCAATACGGGAAAATGCTGCTGTTGCTTTAAATACCTGGGGCAATTGTCATTGATTTTTAATATTGCCCACTACATTACTTTGCTGTGATTAGCTTGGTGATTTATTCCGTAACCTTTGGGCTATTCCTTTGAAATGTATTTCCATTTTAAATGTATAATGCTATGACCATACTAAGGGAAAAATTACCAAGTTCAAATGTCATTGGTGCTGAATATGTTTAATGGCACGTATAACACTGTGCTGCCGTGTATGCTAAATGTGCTTTAAACAGGCAGGTCTCGTCAAACAGATCCTGTTGTCTTCCATATCGTGTAAAAATATTGCCCTTATTCCTTTGTTGGTTCAAGGCAGCTTATGTGCAGGTAGCTATTTGATTTAGCTGATCAGAAGGCACTAATAGTGTACTTGGGTATTTAAAGTATTGTATCCGAATATATCATGTGTCAAATACACTTTTCAGTCACACAGGTATTCATGAGGTTGGCCAATTGATTTATCTGGTGGAAGAATTCAGCTCTTTCAGCAGCCACAAAATACCTTTCTCAGTAAATTGCTACACACAAAAATACCTGCATTAGAAGAACATTAGAAAGGCTGCTAACCCAAGCACGTAGACTTCAGGAAATCCTCAAATTAAAATTGTCTGCGCAACCTTTATTTGCATCTCGGTGCATCTGCATTACAATGCACTCTGTGCTCTCGTGCGATTTTTGCCCAAGATCTGGCCTCATTCAGTGCACGGAAAGTAGGATCCTCAATTAATGAGAGGCCATTCAATATTTTGTTTTCTTTTCATTAATCAATGTGTCCCCTGTGCCTTATTTCTGCACATAATTCAAACCATGTTCTGAAGACAGAATTATTCATTTCTTTCTGGGCTCCTCTCTAGTGCTCAGCGTTTTACTGACTGGTTTATAAGCATTTAGGATTTTTTTTTTCTAGAATTAAAACTCCGTGCCAAGTAAGGGAGTACCTGCTTTTCCTCACCTCATAGGATTGCATGGACAAACACAGATTAAGGTCAAAAGTATCCACTAGTTAAAGGTGTCCCATTTGGGATGCCTTGGACCTGTTTTTTCAGGTGGCTTCGCAAGGGACCGCCCTTCACACCACGAAATTGCAGCTCCTGCTGTGAGCCCATTAGCAGCTGTGAGTATTTAGCCCCTGCACTTAAGCTAATAAACTCACAGACAGGAGAGGAGAGCTGGAATTCCTCTCTGGATGGCCCTGAGGAAGATGAGGCAGGAATACTGTGTCCAGGAGCTTCAGGGAGATCTGTTGGAGGCCATTTGATCAGGGTATGGAATCTGTAAGTGCCAATTCCCTGCATATGTTCCCTCACCTATGCACCCCTGTTGGCTTTTTCTAGCCTGACTTCTTTCCTTGCCCGACCTGTTTCATCTTCCCCATCAGTCACCTCTATTTCCCCCAGCACCACCCCCTGTTATGTGTGAAATATGAAGAGTTAAATAAGTTTTTTCTGGTTGTGAGAGCAGAGGTTCTGGTTTTTGCAGGTATGGAAAGGACAGATCTTCTATTCAAAGACTAAAATCTGTTAAGTTTCCAGTCATTACTCAAAACTATGCAGATGCTATGACTTCTCAAGTGAGAGGAGGGGGAAAAAAAAAAAAAAAAAGCCTGATTTATTTATAATGCATGCGAACCCTGTCCTTCACTTGGATCCTTAAAATGAGTCACCTGTCTCAGTTTGGGTGTTCAGCCTGGGGCAAAGGACTGGCAAAAGCAAATCCCTACCATCCAACACGTACTTAAATTAAAAATCTCCAGAGAAGTAGGACTTCTCCATAAAAAAATAACTTAAGCCATAACACTCATAGTGTTGAAGTGTTAAGATTCAATCTTAAATGTGCTGCGTGCACAAAACACGAGGTGGAGTTTGCATTATATGAACATTTCTTTTCCTAATGAGTTATATTGCACAAAAAAAAGCGCTCTGATAATAACCTGACTTCAGTAAACCATGGCAGCAGATGTTCTGTACGCATTAGTTTGTATGAAAATTAAATATAATTGTTGCTTTTTCTTTCTTATGCCTGTGACAAAGGAAGTGTCGTGTTTGCCGTTGAAATACAGAATTTGGGATTGCATGATGGTTCCAGCTGGAAGAGTTATGTTTCAACTCCAAACTAGAGACCAGCATGCAATGCCAGTTTTTATTTCCCTTCGTAATGCAAAGCTCATGTACTCTCTCATACCTATGTTGGCTTTACTTGGTAAGTGAGACAGTTGCACCTGTAGCAGATTAGAATTGATCGTGTGCAGCTCGTACTCCGCTGTGAACCCTGGTGGCATCATTATTTCATGAACTTTGCTGCATTGTGTCATGCATTATTACTGGTTTTTAAAGAACACCTGTAGCATTCATTTTTCTCATATGTCTGGTAATGCGACAGCACTCAGAATTTGTTTGGCTAAAATTGACTTTCAAGCTAAAGGAGGGAGCAAGCCATAGCATAAAACCCAGCTTTGCTAATCAGCGCTTGCTGCAGTGAACAGCTGTCTTTGTTATGCTGCAGAAAAGATTGGTTTTACCTTTAAATAAGTTGATACAGATGAGGTGGATGGCTCAAATTCCAACCTGGAATTTGTTCTGCCTACCTGCCGTGTAAGGCACTCTCACACTGCGTCTCTCTGCCCGGTATTTTAAGTCCTGAACTACATCTCTCTGCTGAGTGAATGGATTTTTTTTTTTTTTTTCCCCATTTGCTTTACTGAGTTCTAGAGAGGGACTTTTGAAGCTATTTCATAAATTAGAGATAAAATGAGGGCACCCGGTATTTCCATGCACTCAGAATATCTTTTGTCACTGTGGCTATTCCCTGCTACTTGGGGACCTGCTCTAGTTTTAACACCACGAGAAGTACCGCGAGCAGAAGGTATTAGCACGAATTACGGACTTTTGCCAAGATTGACAAAATAAAGCTGATGGGATTTTCTCTTTCCTCGAAGAGTAGGTTAAGTAAAATACCTCTGTGTGGTGCTGAGAAATAACATTAATTTTAATCAGATAGAGATAAGTGCTTTTCCCTGTGTATCTATGATCTGACAGAGGTGAGAAGCGCTGCGGGAGAGTCCTGGCTCCTGGCGCTGGAGGAAAGCCGGGTCTGCAGGAGGAGCCGTGGCCGAGAGGTGCCTCCGTGGGATTGGGAGCAGGACATGTTGCGTGTGTGGGGGTGCCTGTGGATGAGCTGCAATCTGTTCTGCTCCTGGTTTCAGGAGCCCGGACGGTGGTGGGGGAACCTCATAGGTACAAAAATTCACACCGCTCTTTTGTATCTTCTACCTTGTCCTGCCCTGGTGGGTGTTTGTGCTGAGATCTGTTGGCTGCGTGCTGAGAAAAACGCCCTGGGAAGCGGGTCTGTTTAACAGCACTTCCACGGGACCAGAGACGAGACTGGCGGATATTGTAGAAATGCTGTATTTCCCACTCAAAGTAAGCTCTAACTGGTAAGCCTGAAGAAGACAGCAATCCCTCTTTCAGTGCCATGATTATCTAGTATCATCATGGCATAAAATTAAATACCGAATGCATTGGTGCAGCAACAGTAGCTGAACGCTCAGTTGATGTAAACTAGGAGAGTATATTAATTTTAGAGATAGCTTTCCAATACTGTCCTTTAAATTCTGTCTTATAAACTGATGAATGTGTTCAGTAATACTTTAAACACGCAAAAATATGCACTGAAAGATCCTGTAGAATGACAGTCTCTCAATGAAGCAGAAAGTTGGATGCAAAGCTTCAACTTAAAGGTCTCATTGTGCAAGGAGGGCTAAGTGGTATGAATGCCTTTTTATTAGCCCTCTAAACGGGGTGAATTCACCCATGGTGATGAATTTCTACCTGAAATGAAATTCAAGCAACTTCTGAATAACAGCCTATATATTCCATCTCCCCTGTACTTACTAGGTTAATTGAGGTGGATCTCACCTGGAAAAGTCTTCAGAAGAGTCATGTGCTGATTTTCTTAATAGTATTCACAAAGACAGAATCTATAACCAAAGGACATTGATACTACAATAAATTGGAAGGAACAATTTTCACATCTCATGTATATTGTATATAATGAGTCTCTGCAATGTCTCTACGCTGCTGATAAGCAGCCTGCAGCAAAGTAGATACAGCTCGTTTTATCTTGATTTCAGAGCTGCAAGACTTGGCTTCTGGGACTCAGGAACTAGACAGTAAACCCAATAATGCTCTTCACGGGCTCTCGCTTAACTTTTCTTCCACCTCCAGCCCAAAGTTTGGTGTTTCCTTTCCCTGTGCCTCTTCTGAGAGCTGCCATCAGGCGGCTCTGGCCGTCATGGTGGTGCCTGACTTGGTGGGGAAGGGCTGCATGAGGACTCCTGTTTGGGGGGATTCGTTTTTGGTGCACTGAATGTCAGGATTAAGACTGTAAGAATTAGGTTCAGTCAGTTCAATTGACCATGCTTTATCCAAGCAGCAGAAGTCCAATCGCTGTAATAGGCTTCATTTTGTGCAGAGCAGAGAGGAATGAGAGGTTTAATAACAGGGTTCACTAAAATGTACATTATTACTGTATTACTTACATTATGACCCAGTTCTGCTATTGTGAGCCTTATAAAAGATAAAATAGGCCATCAGATGGAGATAAATCAATGGAAGTAAAATTGAATGTGTTCATAATCATTTTAAGATTTTTATATGGGAAGAAGATTAATTAAATAGACAAAAGTAATTTTCAAAAGGGCCTTTCTAATACTAAGCCTCAGATAAAAAGGTAAATGGAGAAATATATCATGCAGCTTATTTTTTAAGTATGGTCCAAAAGTGCTTATTTATATTTGCTAACATGAGCAGCAGGACACTTTCCAAAGGTCAAAGCAAAGCTCAGACCTGCGTTATTAGTTTTGCTAATGCTTGTAGTTTAGCCCCAAACCACATCTCTCCTCCGTGCCCCTTTTCATCCACTTAGGAATTAGAGCTGCTTGCCCAGTCAAGACTTCTGAGGCTTGTTTGGATGGTGTTTGGGCAGTGCTGTTTTCGTTATGAATGCAGATTTATTGTGAAGGGGAGAAGAGAATAGGACAAAGCCCGGAATCCGTTCGGCAGTGATTCTTCAAAACGTGGTGCCAGGCGCCTTGTGCTCCACAGCTCCGTTTGGGTTGTCTCTGGTGTCCTTAGTCCTGACGAAGGTGCCTCTCAATGCATCTTGCAACTCCCTGGAGAGGATGTGTGATCTTTTTTTGTAGGAATGTGTGGTTGCATCTCCAGGTGTTCTGCAGTTTCTCCAGCAATCCTGCCCTTCCCCAGCAGAGCTGCGCTGCAAGGGCTTTCACTGTCTCCATTCTACCCACATACCTCATTCCACAAAAAAAAAGAGAAGGAAAAAAAGAAATGCAGAAAAAGAGGACAGATAAAAGACTTCAGTTGAAGCCGGCATGGTTGTGCAGATAAATTTTAAGGCAAAGTCTTTCCTTCAGAAGCTCTACTGCAGTAACAACGCAAAGCTTTGGAAGCAGTGGTAAAACTACGTGATGATTCATAACAACAGTACATCATTATCTCAACGTGCAGTAAATATACCTGCATATTCTGGCTCTTTCTGAGCTCCAAGGTGTTTTGGAATTGAAATCCTCATCAGCTAACTCAAGCTGCAGTTTTTCTGTCAGCCCAAGTCCCCCAAACCTAAACAACTGTGCTGTGTATCAATGAGCGGTGATTGCTGTGATTCCTGCTCCGTTCCCAGTTGTCTGCAAACGCCAATTGTCGCTAGTTTTGCTCGGGCTTTGCATATTTGTCATGCAGATGTGATTGAGCTGTAAGCTGGAGGTGCAGATGCCACTGGCACTGAAATTCCATGGGCACATCCACAACAATCCGGCTGCTCCAGAGCCAAGTGAGACTGCCTGGCTGCTGTATGTCACCCTGTTCTTTATTCTGTCACCACAAAAAAAAAAAAAAAAAAA
>VZSV01000029.1:4966108-5064041 GCA_013398735.1 Nothocercus julius
TTTTTTTTTTTTTATAATTATCTGCTTGCATGCAGCGACAGTGACAGTTTTCCATGTACTGTTTGTGAAGTCATTTGAACATTTTGCGCATTACCCAACGTGCCAAAGCAATGATTACCCCCAATCTCAATCCTCTTACCCTGGCATTAAACAGGTCTGCTACTATGCTTAAAGATAAATACACTCTTCGGGGTGTTTTTCTTAATTTCCCTATTAAAGTCAAATCTCTTAATAGTGTATATGATGTGATGACATGAAATAGTGTGTGTTGTATACATAGCTATAAAAATGAAATTGAGGATCCTTCGATCATTTAAAATGGTGCTTCTTTCTGGAGGGAGGAAAGCAAGGTGAATAGTGCCAAGAAACTGCTTTGCAAACATTCATTGAAGTCATAAATGAATTTACCGTGGCCAGGATTGCATTGCTCTGCTTTTCCCTTCCTGCAAACACTCGAGCAGTCAACATTTATTGCTGCAACTCCAAGCCAAGCACCATTTGTTAGGGTGCAAAATTGATGGCAAGGTCCCCGGACGCCCATGGTGGCCATTTCCTTGTCATTCTTGGCGACGTGGGGGACGGAGTGGGAGATCTCCCTTGGAGGGCTTGGGGGAAAGACATCTTTGTAGCAACGGCGAGTGCTGGCAATAAAAAACCCGAACGGCATCACCTCACGCAGCTAAATTTGCAGCCTCTGCTGCTGTTGTCAAATATCGCGCTGTTTGCACCCCAGTTAGCGTTTGCCTGATGTGAAATCGTGCCGTTTTCCACGTGTTTGTGACTACTTTTTCCCTAGTGAAAGAATTCCTCCACTGTGCTGCCAATGGGGAGGGATATAAAACTGCACCTGGTGTTTAAACAGCAGACTCCTTACGTGGCTTTGTGTGTTCAGTATATGCAGATTATTACAGTGCATCTTCAGCTGTGGACTTCAAAAAATCGAGTATTTCTGGTATTTGGAACCTGCTACCCATAGCAAGTACTTCGGGAAGCTGCTTTGTGGCCATGCAAAGAGTTTTGGTGCCAGTCCTCTCCCCCGTCCCATGCAGACCCAGGCAGGCCCATGATGAAGCGCAGAAAAGAGCGCTCAGGTTTCTCAAGAAAGGCTTGTAGGGTGCGTGAGAGGCAGAGGGCTGGGAAACACCTTGGATTTCCATGGGCAGTGCTGGCACCTGGGAAGGGAAAGGGCAGGGAGAGCTGGGATGTTCCTTCTGCCTGCAATCCTCCTTCTGCCTAGGCCAGGGAAATCCTTCCTCCCATCCCTCTCCTCCTTATGCTTCTGGCACCCAAGAGCACCTTTGCTGTGAGGCCGCTACCTGCATGGGGAGGAAATAAGTAAGGATGGGGAATGGGTGCAACTTTTCTGCAAGGAGCAGCACTTGCATGAGGGCATTGTGTCCATGGGACTGCTCGGGGGCGAGCCGCAGTGCCGGTGCTTCTGCTGGGAATCGGCGCGGTCAGAAACGCAGGAGCGCTTGAACGGGAAGTGGCAAGGGAAAAGCCGTGTCTGTTAGTTAGGAACCGCAGACTGCGCTCGCAGAAACCGCGTCGGCAACGAATGGCCTGTAGCACTTCAGTCGGTGAAAACTGGTTTCTTTCCAGAGGCTGTTTCATTTGCAGCGGTGCTTCCCGGGGCTAGAGCAGCACAGCCAGGTGCTCCCGGTGGCTGCGCGCAGCCGGAGAGGCAGCGGGAATCGCGGGGTTTGGAGGCGAGAGCCAGGAGTTAAGATCCGGATTTCCTTGTGCTGAGCACGGTGAAAATGCGTGCAAACAGCCCCATCGCCTCAAGTTGCTTATGTTAGTAGGAGGCAAATGGCGCAGTTGTCCTTTTGAAAAGACTGTCGGGGTTGCTCAGACTTTCGTCATGTAGCAACAAGAATATAAATAAGAAGAATTCAATAACCCTGGATGGGCTGGAGGGAATATCAGTGAAGATAATACATTAATAAGATGAAAATGGGGTTTTATAATGTTAAAAATAAATCTGTATTTTTCTCTTCCTCCCTCAAAAGAAAATTTTTGCCTACAGTAAGAATTGTAAAGCCCCCCCCTCTTTCTTTCTTTTACAAGACCCAGCAAGCAAAATTGGCCTGGCAATTAATTGTATTTGTACATTTTGAGGCTTGAAGGCTGATATTAAGCATCTGCTCCATTACTATTTAGCTACCAAAACAGCAACATTGTAGTGCCGAGTGCTTTATTAGTGTTTGTTCAGAGTACGTGCAAAGAAGGTTAGATAGCCTAGAAATTTTAGATGCTGATTTGTCATCACAGATTGTTTACCTACTTTTTTTATATTCCCGTTATAAGAGCGTTTTTATCTAGGCATAAAAGAGAGATCTTTATTGTACATGCCCCTTCTTGACCCTAGCCCGTAATCGCTGTTGTAGAGTTGAATATCCAGAACCTGCTAATTCACAAATGGAAATATTGACAGGATTTTATAGCTCGCTTTTTTCAGTGGCACTTCTGACATCGTTTTAAATAGTACTCTCTTCCAAAATTTCCTAAAAATAATTTCCTGCCAAAGTGTACAGCTGTACTAAGATGACTAGTTTTCTGCAAAATTGGAATTACTCACATGCTTATTTCAGTGACTAACTGCAAAATTATCAAATGATGTGTTTTAATCCAATTATGTTCTTAGGAGAGTGAAGCTCGGCTGGCGCTGAGCGTGTGGCCGGCCGGGCTTGGCTTTGTGGCATGAGGTTTCTGTTAGGAGCTCTGCAGCGGGCGCAGGGCTTGTCAGGTTATCCCTTAATGCTGCTCGGAGGTCTCGGGGGGCCCTCAGAGCAGGCAGAATCCGACAGACTTAATATTGCACCAAAGGAAATGAAGAGTAACACGAAAATGTGTTGTATAAAATTATTCGAATCATGACTTTTGTGGCGTATGTGTGAAAATGCTCGGGAGGGACCTGTGGCTGGAGACGGCAGATTGTGGCAATGGAAGCCCTGGATGCTGCTGGCTTTTCGGAGCAGAGGAACCTCGGGGAAACACGGCTTTGTGCAGCCCTCTTTAAGCAGCGTGTGGCTCTTGGGGATATAGGAACATTACAAATTGCAGGGCACCCTACAAGGGTGATCTGTGGGATCAAAAACTTCCTCCGGAACGGTCGCACCTAGTTGTATCACACTCTGCACGCAGCGCTGCGTGGAAGGTGTTCGCAGGCGTCCTGTGACCCTTGGGGGCACGACACCCCGGAGCCTCCGAGCCCCCAGGAAACACCAGAACACACCGGGTGCCGCAGAAGGGGCTTGTTAGCACAAACCAAACACACCTCTGCTCCACATTCTTCTATACGTGCCCTTTACGTTATGAGCTTGAAACATCTGAAAGAATTATAATGAGGGAGAGCTAATTATAAAACAGGTAATAAAATAGCTTATTCAGGTGATGCTGTTTTATTACCATCTCATTATGATTAAATAATTCCTATTAAGCTCCGGATCAAAGAGAAATTTCTCACAGGAGAGTTTACAGAGTAGTTTAATGGAGTCTATTTATTGTGTAATCCCCGGGTGGCTACTGGCTTTTCTGCTGTCACATTAACTTGTTGTGACAGTCCTGCTCCTGCAAGAGCATGGAGCCTGTGAGGGTTGGTCTTTCAGCTCAGGTGTCCCACAGGCTGCTCCGGACCCGTCCGGGCCGCTCAGGTTGGAAGCGGCACGAGGCGACGGACATGCACCGTGCAGCTCCGATGCGGGAGGAATTTGGGGTGGCTTCTCACGTTGTTTAGCGGGTGCTCGGAAGGATAGAGGCGCCCGTTCAAGAGGCAGCCCGTCAAGGAGTTAGGGTGCATTTGACTTTAAAAGTAAATAGAATTCATGCAGGTCTGTGCAGCCACCTACTTCATAAGCATGATGAGCTCTTGGCAGTTTTGTTTGATTGAGAGGTGAGGTGGGTTTTTCTTTTCTTTCCTTTTTTTATTTTTTTCCCCTTTTTTTCCAGCTTGTGAAACCTATTTCCAGGCTGCAGTTTCACAGTTTTGCAGTTTGATGTGTTCAGGCAGCAAGGCCATCTCTGGCAGTCTGGAGTGGCCAGAGCCTGGGCAAGGCCAGGCACAACGTGGGTGTTGAGAAAATGCCAGGAACAAAAGTAACACGTTGGGATCTGAAAGGGCGAGCCCGGCCCGAAGGCGCATCCCGGGCTGAGTGGGAACAGCAGCTCTCCCAGGTATGTTTTTGGGGATTGATGTCATCCTAGGTATCCCAGTGCTCTAGAGAGAAGGCAGCGTAAAAAAAAAACTCGGAATTATGTCTGTGTTGTCACTAATGTCTCTGAAGTGATTTTGAAGGGAGCTGATTCATGATGTCTGAATCCTGCAGACTGAAACACTGGGCCTGGAACCAAAGCCATGTGATGGATCTGAACCATCTTCGCATGAGGAAGAGCTATTTGAAACACTTGGCACAAACATTTTGCAGTCATCTTGATTATCGGAAATGTTTGTACACATTTTTTAATGCGGAATTTCAAATGTATGTGCAACTTGCTCCCTTTGGTTCATAAACTGAGAAACAAATATGTTTTAATGGAGAAAACTTTTAATGCTTCTGCTCTGTAGATGAGTTGGTTCTGGAATAGAGCTTGCCTGTCTGCTTATAATCCGCGTTTCTGAATATCTGATTTCCCTTATTCCCTAAGGTGGAGAGGAATTAGTCACTCATTTCCCTTCATTTTTTTAATTGCAGATTGCAGCAAGGAGATTGTTTCACTGTGCTCGATTTGTTTTCTTTCCTCCTCTGTGTGACACCAGCAGCTGCCGTTGCCCGGGCTGGCGGGGCGGCTGGCCAGGCAGGGCTCTGCACGGGTGATATTTGCTGCGCGTCCTTGTGCTTTTGCACGTGCGTTTCCCTGACTCGTGCTTGTCCTGCCTCGCACTGGCTGCACTGGTCAGGGCCAGGGCTGCGCGAGTGGTCGGGGAGCCGAGGAAGCCACTAGGAAATCCTGCTTGGATCAGAAGTCCTGCACTGCTCTTGGACTGGCTTCCTCCAAGCAGAGCCAGCTGGAATGAGGTACAGAGGTTCCCAGTTACTCTTCTAAACAGGGCAGAATATAAAAGCTGTGGCCCGGCAGTGTTTCCACAGTGCAAGTGTTTTCCAGCACCTCTGCGTAGCCGTTACAGCCGCAGCGGGCAACCGCAGGGCCCCGCGTGCCTGCCTCAGCCAGGGACTCGTGTTCTCAGCTCTCCGGGACCCCAGGAGAGGCCCTTGTCGGAGGACAGTGTCTGTGCCGCCCGGCGGGCAGTTCCCTGCGCTGCTTTCAGGATTGAGTAGATGCCTGTGTCTGGATCGCGCTGTCCTTGCGGCTGCCCGTGCAAATACCCACATCTCTAGTTAGCTCATCATTCTTGACGAGCAACCTACCATTATGTTGTGTGAATTAGCCCTCTGAGCATTGGCTTGATCTTCAAGATAGCCCCTGGCTCCTTCTGTTCGAGGCAATTCTGTGCTTAGTTGGCCAAGTTATGGCGCAGGGCTCGGTTACTGTCCGTCCCAAGCGTGGTGAAGGTGTGAGGTCTCTGTAGCTTTCGGAGGGGTCGTGCTACAGCACAGACCTCCTGGAGACTTCCCTGTGTGCGTTTGTGAACTCCTGCTTGTGCCGCTGCCTCCTGCCTTGCCTGGATATACGGAAAAGCGGGAGGTTTTTTTGTTTGCTTGTTTTGCTATTCTCTAACTATGAGGAAGCACTTGATGGGAATCCAGGAGGTCCCATGGGAAATGTTCTGTGTGCAGCAGAAAATGTCCATTTGGAACATCAAGAGATTGACATATTTTGGATGAAACGTTGTTCATCCAAAATATAAATATATATTTAATGAGGGATTATAGATCAAATTGCTTATTAGTAAAGTGAGGATTATCTGGGATTATCTGTCTTTTCTCATCTCCAGTGTTGCTCAAATGTGCTAACTTGAGGATGTTTCAGTCCTTCATCATGGGCCCTCAGCTGCAAAAAGCCACCAAAGGTCTAACTGGACTGAAACCTGTCCGTAGCTTGAAGGCTTTTTCAGCTGTGGAAGATTCATGATAGGAAGAAAAAAGGCTACAGACTTTGTAGCGAAGAGAATAAAATTATAAGCAGGGGCATCTTTTTTTATTGTTCTTCGATTCTCTTTTTCTTCTCTTCTTGTTGGCATCAGATGGATTATTACAATTTTAAAGCACATGAGTGAAATAGACCTTTTATAATTTGAACGTTTTCTCTTCCCTTGAAGTGTCTTTCACTTAAATGATCAAATCCTGACAGGTTCCCCCCGCACCCGCTTTTCCCATCCCCACTCGTGCCGTGTACTTGACATCAAACAGACCTGGGGGTTGCTGAGCACAGGAGCCTGCGCTGCCGCGTTGCCTTCGAGCCGCACGGAGCCCTGTCCCGCTCCGGAATCCCGACACGGAGGGGGCTCTGCCCTCCTCCTGTCCCGTTTTGTGGCCACACTTTGGAGGTGCTTGTGCAGCCCGGGCAGGGATCCCTGTGTCTGTCTGCGGAGACCAGGGGCTTTGGAAGGGCTGAAGGACGGAGCGTGGAGGGCAGCGGCTCTCTGGGCCAGCGTGGCACTCAGGCTGTCCCGTCAGAAGAGGCAGCTGAAGGTCCGTCCCGGCTTGCGGATCCGTCTCCGTGAATAACTGATTTCCCAAGCCGTCAAGCAAAGCAGAACTGCAGCTCAGGGGCTGTGTTAAAGCGCCAGCCTTTCCTCCTCCTCTGAGCTGAATCAAGACCCCAAGCGTAAAAAGCTTGATGTCGAGTGGCAGTTTCTGTTAGACCTGGTACGAGGTACTTCCCTTCAGACCCGCAGAGGCAGCGAGGAGCTGACTTGGAGGGCCGGAGCTGGGGAGCAGTAGGGCCCTCCGGCTGCCCGTCCTCCCCTGCGGAGCTCCGAGCGTGGGAGACTCCAGCCCGGTGCCTTCGCCACCTGAGGGCCCCTTTCCCACCCCTCAGAGAGCATCCTGGCTTCATCCTCATTTGCACATTGGAAGGATTTGGGGGAAGACGGTGCTCCTGGTTTATCCTGCCTGGATAAAATGATGGGATATTCGCCGAGTGGCACGGGCTCTGCTGCGTCCCAGCACAGCATCCATCCCTTCTCTCGGCCCTTCGATGTTGCACTTGGGTGCAACTTAAACCACATTGGAGGGCCAAATTTGCCATTTGCTGGAACATTTTTGCAGAATTGAACTAGCAACAGATTTGGCTTGTGTCTCCCATCTGGCATGAGATTGCAGGAGTTACCGGCACTCTCTGAAGCGACGTGGTGCTCGGAGCGATGTTATTTTAGCCTTGGCAGCAAAGCAAGCTAGGAAGTTAGGAAAGGAAATACTAGGAAAAGGGAAAACAGGAGTGTGTCTTTTTAAGGCTCCTACTGCCACAGCTGCTGTCGTGGTGAGAGCTGCTATTGCTGCTCCGACTGTCTCTTGCCTCGAAGGATGAGCGTGGGGTGTCCCTGTCCTGCAGCGCATCCTTGGGGGGAGCCCTTCTCGCTCCCGCCCTCCTGCCTCGCGCTTCTGCTTCTCGTCTCCCTCTTGCCCTAAGAGGAGGGTGGTTGGTGGCGACGCTTTTCCCGGCCTGGTTCCGTCGTTAGCTGCCTTCCCTGCACGTGTGATTTCTGTTTCCTGTTACCTTGCTGAGGAGGCGTCTCGTGAAAAGGTCACAATTTTTTGAGGTAGAAGAATATGGTGAATTTCTTCCTTTCCCGTGGCATAGCCTAGCCAAGTGAATGCCGCGCAGCCACTGTCACCTGCTCGGGTACCACTGCTCAAGGCATGGCAGTTCTAAAAGGAGAATTTTTGGAAGAGTGTTTTGAAATCCGTTTCTCTGCTTCTAAAAAATCAAGCCTGAATTTTTACTTTTTTTTTTTTTTTTTTTTTTTTTTTTAAACACAGTGTGGATTTCAATTGATTTAAATGCACCCTGCTTCAGCTATAGGAATGCACGGGAGAGTGTAGGCTGTTGTCTTTTCTGTTTTTTTTTAATCATTGTTTTATTTTGTATTTGAACATTATCATCCTGTTTATACTTCCAGCTGGTAATACTGATTTTCTTTTTTTTAAGAAGATGTTTATATTTCATATTGCATGCAAGTGTATTTGCACTGTGCCAATGCAGCAGTACTCTGTGGATTAGGAATATTATTTAGATTGTTATTCAAGCAAATGATAGGTAGTGGAAACAAGCGCCCCATTGTCTCTCCTGGCTGCATTAGCAGTGGGTTTCAAACCAATACTACAGCAGGAGTAAAAAGCAAAATGCATAAACTGGCTAGGAGACCTAGTGCAGGCAGGATGGAGGAGCAGGGGTCAGCTGCCTCTTGTGCAGGTGACCGGCACAGCCCGAACCAAGGCGAGAAATGAACTCCTGAGTTCACCGTGAGAGGTATTTGGGTTTGTAGGGGCAACTGTGTGCTGCGTGGGTTGTACTGTTGTTATGAAATCTTACATTTTAGCCTTAGCTTCAGCTCTTTTCCCCTGTGGTATGCATTGCAAAAATGAAGAGCGACCGTAAAAAGTGATATTTCCTGCAGGTGACCTCGAGCATGCAACCATGTTAGTGAAGTTGGTGTGTAAGCCGTGTCCTCTTCTCTCCATGGTGTCTTTGTGTGTCCTGCAAACTGATCTCAGAATAACAATATTTCTCGCCTTACCCCTCCGTCTATCCCTTCGGCTCCACAGAACAGGAGCAATGCCACTGCTTGCGTGTCTGAGCTCAGCGATCGCTTGAGCTTGCGCTTAGCATGAACCATCCCTAGGTCCGTCCTCAGGCGTCTGGGAGCTTTGCTGTGGTCCCGGTAGCTCCAGCGGGATTTTGGGCTTGCCGAGCGCCTCGTCATGGGCGCTCGGAGCCTCTCGGGGAAGGAGCAGCCGAGCGGCTCCGAGCACCGCCGCGCACAGCGGCGTCCGGCAGTACCACCCTGCCCAATGCTCCGAACATGGAACAATAAATAAAACATTCCCTCCGTGAGGATTGTCCCGTATCTCCCGTATTCCTAGGAGGTAGCAGTTGCTATGGCAACTCTTCATTTACTTGTTTTTTTTTCCTTCTTCCTTTCTCCATATGTATTGGTAATTACATTAAGCAGAAGGTAGAAGCGCTGGCTGGCGCAGGGCTGCGCTGTGGGAGCTGCCCCGACGCGCTCGCCGCTGCTGCTCGCGTGGTCCAGAGCGGTGTCCGAGCGCACAACCGGTCTGTGTCTGTAGGTCGTGCTGTTCACGGAGCCCTTCCTGAGGGCTCCCCAGCACCTGCACGCTCCCCTTCCCTGCTCAGGTGAGGAACAGGAAAGCACTTTGGGATATTTCCTGGGGCGTAGGTGTCTGCCCGGGCTTCCCCAGCAGCCTTCATCCTTCAGGGACCATTGGATTAGTGCTGGCCTGGGCGCCTTCCACTTCAGTGCTCTGGCCCGTGGGTGCATATGGTCGTTAGGGGAGGAACAGGGGGTCCTGGTCAGGGATTTGTGCCGCCCCTGCAGCCCCAGTTGTCCAGGAGCATCTGCTGCCTTGGGCACCTCCTCTTCCAGGCAGAAGGTGGGAGCGCAGGAAGGAGGCGTGAGCGCTTTGCTTGCACAAGGCAGCGGGTTCCTGGTGTTCTGCTGGGCTTCGAGGTGTCTTTTCCAACCGGTCGGGGAGAAAAGGGGCATTTTCAGCTACGCAGAATGGGCAGCTGTTTCTAGATACTTACTGCTGTAGCCCCAGCCATGGTCCGATCCCTTCACGGAGCCGGGGCGAATCCCAGGCGAGGGCAGCGGCGCCCGGAGCCAGAGCCTCGCGCTTCCCCCGGAGTACGGAGAGGAGGCCGGCCTGCTACTCATTGGGAGATGGACTTACATTAAATGCATTGGCAATTTTTATCTAACTAATTATATATATATATATATTTAATATCATAGTAACTCAGATAAAAGTGTTCTTTTTCCTTCTCCTGGTTGTGAAGCCTCTAACAATAAATTAAAATAGGTAAAAGAGACGCTAATTTCATCAGTGTCGGAGTCTTTTGTTACTTTCCCGGCCATAATGCGTTCCCTTTATGAAAGTGTAAACCCAGGACTATTCCCTTTAATTTTAGGGATAAAAGAAATTATAAAATGCCTGTGATGTTGCTGCAACGAAAAACAGCTAAGATATTTTAGTGAATGGCCTACTTACAGCTATATAGCAATATAAAACTATACTCTGAAATAATTTCCTAAACATTGTGTGATTGCAAGTGGTGTTGGAAGTGTAATTTGGCCTTTTGTAATGTTTATTTCAGCTGAACCACAGAAATGGTACTTTCTTTTACCCTAATCCTGTTACATTAGAGAGACAAACAGGAACCCATTTATCATGGCTTGCAGTACTAATTTTTCACAAGCACTTGAATTATGCTAAGTGATCCTGTGCAGTTTGAGGAGCATCAGCAGAGGTTTTGACCTTGCTGCTTTCTACGATCAGCAAAGTTGAAATTAAAATATCAAGAGAAACAATTTCTGCAGCAAAATTGCAAAAGTTAATAGAGTTGAATCTACTTCTGCATTCATGTTCCCGTTAAGTCATTGCTATTCACATTATATTTCTGAAGCACATGAAAAAAATAAAGCCACTACTTTTTTTTGATATCTTTGATGTAACAGATAAAAGAAAACAGAAGAGCTTTAAATTGAAATTCTTAAGTACATATTTAATTTGCGTTTAATGCAGCAGCTACAGTCTGTTAGTAAAATTGAAGATTACTATTAAAAATTATTTATTAAGTAATAATTGCTCTGTGCTTGTACCAGTTATTGCCTGATGTGTTTAGATGGGCCACGTCGTGTTAGTTGTGCTGACAACGCGGGGTACAGCTGTTGGCTTGAGCCTCCTCTCCAGCCTGTGTCGTCTGCTGTATGACCAGGTGTGGAAGCAGGAATGTTGTCAGCCCCGAGTTGTAAGGGAGAATAAATTTTAGATCGCAAATAACAATCTGTCTCTGTCTTGCAGACACCGGTTCTCAGTGCTGTTGAGCTGAAATAATGCGGAGCTGTAGCGTATTAAGCTGCTACTGATAACTGCAACAGGAAATTCAAAAGAAAATGCATTTTAATAAGACTTAGTAATCTGAAGATATGTGTTTTTAAGGATACGCACAGTAAGAGAAATGGTGCTTGTCACCATTTGGATCGATATTTTCAACAAATCATAGTAAATGGTACTTACCACTATTTAGTGGAGCATAATTAGTACTCAGTAAACCAATATTAAAATGTACGCTATGCTTTAAACTGTTTGACTGTATTAGCATTTAAATACCCTATTGTGTGTTTGCTATTTCTTCTAAAACTCTATTCTCCAGAGTTCAAAATGATTAATTTCCTTTAGAATCCATACAATGCAAGCATTTAACAATTCCTTGTATTTAATAATTACTCAGTAGCCAGGCTTATTATTTCTCACAAGCACTTGGGTGCCAAGTCCTCCACTTTTAGGTCAACCAGGCTAACGATGGGATCTGCGCGCCGTGCGCCCTCCCGCCAGCCCGGGGCTCATCCCCTCCTCCTGTCCTCCCGCTCCTTCCAGTGCGAGGAGAGCCGTGAGCATCGGTGCATCTGCCCAGGGTTGTCCCTCCCGTGCCGTCTGCGGGTTGGCAGGCGATAGTTCAGTGCTGTCTGACAAGCAAAAATGTTGTTTTTCCAGCAAACAGGCTGCTCCTGTCGTGCTTCTGCTTTGCAAGCAGATCCTGTGCATGGGAGGCATCAAGCACCACCAGGGTGATTTGAGCTCCAGGTTTGACCTGGGCAGTGATGGAAGGGCTCCCCTCCATGGTGGCTCTTCCTCTGAGGATTTAAAGTCCCCTGTAACGTTAGTGAGGAATTTTCCCTCTTGGTCTCCCCCCCATATAATCTGGCCTCTCCCCCCTGTTGCTGCCACTGTGGATAAGTTATTAAACTTACAAACGCGGCAGCTGAGCTGGTAAAGCGATTTCTGTCCTGCTTGCAGGCTTGGCCTTGAGTGGGATAAGTGGGTCTGCCTGGAAGATTGAGCTAAAGAGGAAAATTCACCAAAAGGTTGTGAGGCAACTTTGCTGTTCAGCAGGATGTAGAGAAAATCCCTATTTTCCGTTTCTGGGGCAGTTTGTTGTAGCCTCTGGCTGTTTCTGGCAGCAGTAACTTTGCTGTCTCGGTGCGTTCCTTTTCCCGAGGCGGGGACGGAGCTGCCCCTGCTGCCTCGCTGGTGCTCAGCGCTGGGGACATCGAGGTTGTCTCGTGTCACCCCAGAGCGTCATCATTGCGGTCTGAAGTTCTTCTGGTTGTGGTAAAAACGCTTTTCATGCCAGCGCGTTAATTGGTGAACTACAATTGATTTTCCATGGAAGCCTGTGTTACGTTCTCAATAATGCCGTGTTATGGCCCGTAATTAGCATTGTTACAGTGAATTCCAAATTAATTAATAATGCCTTGCTGCGTGCGTTAATGCCTTTGTCCCAGTGGCAGCACAGGCCGTCCCGTGCTAGCACCTGCTTTCCCCGGGACCCAGCGGCCCTCAGCTGCCGACCGGCTCCGCAGGAGTCGAACCTTTTCCTTTCCGAAGGAAAAGGTTACTGAAGTCCTGTGATCCTTCCCTGCATTGATGAGAGGGTTGCTGGAGGTAATGGGCATTTTTAGAGGTGGTGAACTGCAAGGAACCTGTGTTCTTGACTGGCCTGGGGCATACCGGAGCCGTTGGTGGGAGACAGGGAGCGCAGTGACCCGTTCCTGGTTGCGGGCAGCACGCGATGCCCTTTCGGAGCTCTGCTCTTGATACAGCCCCTTTCCTCGCTCACGTGCATTCCCCAGGGATGATAAGAGGAGAACAGTGAAAAGGCCAGGAAACTGGAAGGAAATGAGGAGCTGGTGTGTGGTGGCTCTGATGGAGTTGCCTCACTTGGAGCGGCTGAAGGTCAGACCTGCTCTCTTCTAGGCAGCGTACCCGATCCTTTGGGATGGGGAAGAGTAGTAGTTGTCCGTCAGAAATGCTTGAAACTCTTCTGGTTTAACCTGAAATGTGAGTGTGTTTTCTGTATATCAAGCAAAAGAAATTGGTATGAGAAACGTGACTTTAGTCTTCTCCCTCTTCTTGAGAAGTGCTCTTCATTCGAGCTGTTTCCCCTCCTACCATCCTATTTATGATAATCAGTGAGATACTAATAAAATCATCTGTATTACAGCATAAAGTGGTCTTTTACTCCCTTTTTTTCCTGCCTTTTTTTTTTTTTTTTTTGCTATACAATCCAGGAAGATGAGAGAAGGCTTAACAAATATAATAACTTCCTTCAAAATGAGCTAGCTTGTGAGATCCAGACGTAGCATTTACCTGGCTGTACCTTGATTCAGGAAATGTTTTAATGACCAAGAAGCCCAGAACCATGCAGACAGTTTGGGGATCATATGCACTCAACAAGGTGATACTTATAATAATGAATAAAAAGTAAATACAGAGATCAGAAGTGGTCAAGATTTGCGTTACTTTACAAATAGAGCCAGTCTGCAGAGGCAGGAAGAGTTCAGGCTGCATCAGCGTAATAGCAAGCATGATACAGACTGGTAGATTTTTATAGACTCAAGAACATTCTATATCAGCAGGAGATTCAAGGAAGTCCAAATTGGAATCTTAGTTAGCTCATCTGTCAGGTGACTTACAAAACTTAACAACCTTAGGGCAATATACTTTGAAACAAAATCTATACAGAAAGCTTTTTGAAAGAATCTACCATAAAATGTAAAATAGTGTCATACCAAAACCATACTGTGAGTTAACATTTCTGATTTTAAAAAGTGAAACTCTTATAATTCCTTATGAATCTTTCTAAGAAGTGTAACTGCTGTACTGAGTTAACTAAAAATCCAGCTAGTCCAAAGCCTTGTCTTTGGCCATGCCTTAGGGAGCATGAGAAGTTTGATGCTCTGCGTTTTTTTCAGTTATTTGTACTGATGCTCTTTCCTAGTGGTTCATACTGTTGTAAGACGCCAGTCCATAATTCTCTTTATACCTGGCAGTGAAAATTCTCACCACTTGTCCAGAGTATTCGAGAGGTAGTGAATTGAAAAAAGGAAAATATGTACTTGGTTATTAAGGATGAGTAAATGAGATATGCAAAAATACTTGCCTTGATAGTTCACCATTAATCCCATTAAATAATCAAGCTGTTTAGTTTGAGAGCAAGACAAGAATCCATCTTTTTGCTAGAACTCTCTAACTACCTAAAGCTTTTCTATTTTGCTGCTGCAGCAATTAAGTTTGTCAACGTAAAATTAGGCTCCGAGACATTGTTAGTCCTCGATGTTCTTAAACTTGGTGTCTCAAGACTCAAAGGCCTCATTACCTTTCTGGTCTTTGGTACCAACATCAATATATAAGATTAGACCAAAATATTTTAATTGCCTGTACTTCAGCGTTCCAGTGTTCTGTTCTTTCCCATGGTCAAAACCGGCAGAAAGCGCAGCTTGCTTGTGTGATGAGCTCACACACTGTCAAAAGCTGAGCAGGAGCTCTAATTATAGGAAATAATTACTATAAGGGTTTTCAGAAGCCCTTTTAAGTGCATCTCTATGCATGTGAGAGAAAAGGCACAATTTTGATCAAGTGTGCATCACTGTTTGAAGAGAAGTATTCCTCTGCTTTCCGAGTTCACCGTGTTGTCTGACATGAGTGTCAACCACAACAACTGGTTGAGTCTTGAGATGAGTTAATGGTCTCGGCCTTTAAGGGAGGCCAGCAAAGCAAAGCCCAGGTGGAGCCCAGCGCTGTCTCGGCATCCACGCGGATGGGCTGGTGACACTCGTTGACCTTTGAATCTCCACCCGCCCACGAGCTGCTCCCAGCCCACACGCGGAGACGTGGAGGGACAGGGGCGGCCAGCCCAAATTCCCCAGGGCAGGTTGCTCTGCAGGGGGACAGCGCTCCGCACCAGCCGGCTTCGACTCGCCAAGGTGCCGGTGCCACAGATCCTAATCCTAGCTTGAAGATTTCAGCTTGTAATAGGGGAAACCAGTTCCATGTTCTTAACAGATGGCAAATGTTTTCATCTGCTTTTTTACTAAGTAGATTTTATCCTTAAAAACAAAAGCAATTTTGTATATTATTTCCACCAAATTTTCTTGAACACAAATACTGTGTTTTTAGTTCACTGGGATTCTTACTTGGCTATAAAAATCATCTTAAATAATGTGTGTTATGCTTGTTTTAATTTTCCACTATCATTTTAACAGTGGCAGCTTAAAGTATATTTATGATGCAATCCAGGGTTGGAAAATGAGCTGTAATATACATTATACTCTGCTTTGTACAATGTAGAGAAATATCTTTGCAGTTATGTTCTAAGCAATAACTGTCCTTAGGGGCTAAAAAGCACATGCAGTTTACTTGGTTTCTTAAAGTTAATCATCACAACTCAAATGTTAAACTTACAAAGCATTAAATGTTGAGAGAAAATGTACAGCGTATTTTGCGATATAAAGCCATCAAAGATAACGCAAAACACTTTATATTTCCCTTCGCAAAAATCGACTCGGTCTAATAACTGATGGTCAAATAGCCTCCTGCACGGGCCCCACACAAGGCTGCAAGGGCAGAATATGAGATTTGGGGTGGCCAACTGCACCATTCTGCTGAATCCCTCATTTTCCTCCAAGCGACTTGTTGCTTTTCATGCTCCTTGCCCTGTGTCTTATCTCAGATTGTCTTATATGTGTATGTCTTATATGGAGTTGTTGAGAACATGCATGTTACTACTATGGATATTTTCTTTTCGATAAATTTCAGAAGTAGAAAGGAAACAGTAGAAAGATAAAACAAAATAGAGACTTTGCATTCGTTGTGTTTTCAGATCAGTACGTGTTTAGTAGAAGTCAGATGGCAAAATGCCCATGCAGCACTTAAAATGTTGGGATGCCGGATGGGACTTGTGTCCTGCTTCTTTCATGACAATGTCTTTGCTCCCCAGTATAAAAATCTGAATTCTGCTCCTTGCAAAGCAGGTCTGGGCTGTGTCTCTTTGGAATGGGCCTGATCCTTAAATGGGGAACAACCACCGCTAAAAGCAATGACTTTTTGATCAGGCCCAGCAGAGCCCTGTGTCATCTGTTAAAAAATAGTTTTCCTTGTGCTTGTAAAGAAGCACTGTAATAACAGTAACATAGATAATTAAGTTGGCTAAAATATATCTGAAATAGTATATGGGAAAAGGCAGGGAATCATCTTTTTCGTTGAATAAACCCAGCAAACGAGGATGACATTGTGAGTGTGGTAGAAGGGATATTTTCCATTATTAAGTATATTCATATGGCATGAAATGTTTGAGTCTAAAGGCAATTTTTGTGTAAGTTAAGGAATAATCAATATTGATTTCGAATGAAGAATTCTGTAATCTTATTTTGGAAAGATCCATATGACTTGCCCTGGTATGACAACTTGGTTATTATACCTTCCCTGCAGCAACAGAGCATGAAGATTCATTGAAAGCCATAGCTGTGTGTGGGGGGGAAGCTGTGTACATTTTGACCGCCTTTTCTCCATCTCCAGCTACTCCTGCTTTTTTCTTTCAGAAATGCTAGGTGAATGTTTTTAAAAGGGACCATATGCAGTAGACTGGCAGCAGCAATAATACCTAACACTTATGTAGCAGCTTACACCTTTGTAGCACTGTATAAACAGCAATGAATTAATTCTCTGAGCAGTTTTGAAAGAAGAACTGTTGAATGTTGCTTATGAAAAGGGATTAATCAGCTATCATATTTGTAACTTATTTTTCATTTTCCAGGAATACTTGTTCAGACAATTTCCCACTTATAGTGTTATTCATGAATAAGAAAACATTTGAAATACTCCAGCAAAATATACTCTAAGCACAAGCTTTTGCATCAGTAGAATTTGATCACTTTGAAATCTCTCTTTTGGAGGAGAGTGAGCAGGAGCAAATCCTGCTTCAGAATGTAACTGATAAAAAGTCCGAGGTATAAACTGTATATGTTCAAAGTAATAATTCTGGCAAGTAGTTTATATTGGTAGTTATGGCTGGAAGGATACTTTTTTCTTTCCGTTTGTGCAGCAGCTTATGCTCCAGAATTTACATTTTTATTAACTGTACTAGAAACTCTCCCCACTGACAAAAATGCTATGTTTTTGTTTGAAAAACTTACCTTTAGAATGTGAGAGAGAAATATATAACATTTCTGCAGTCAACTGGAGAGGTAAAGCACCTGGGAAGAGCATATTTCCTTGCTATTTCCTGGTTGCTCGTTCAGAAGCCAAGGATGGACCCATCCTGTCGCTGCCACCGGCTCTGTCGGTGCCGAATCAGCCGTGGCCGGAACAGGGAGCGGAGCGATGTCCCTGGAAGCTGCAGATCGGGGACGAGTGGGATTGGTCTGCCTAGTTTGCAGTTACTGGTGCTGGTCTTTTTTTTTTTTTTTTTTTTAATGGGCTTCCTTGAGATGAGGGTGACATCCTGAGGTTTCCCGTTCAGAAGTTCAAATCTTTAATTTTCACTGTGTTGAATTCCTGAAGAGTCTTTTAAATTCAAACGCTCCATCTATTTTGACGTAAATGTGTGGATGTCAAAATAAATCAACAAAAGAATATCAAGGAATAGCAGACATGAGGAAAAGATCCCTATAAAATGGAAACCAGTGAAACCCTGTTCATTTCCAGTCGACATGGTTAAGCTCTCAGTGAGGCTATACGTACGCTAAATTAAGTATGCATGTAAGTGTTTGCAGGATTGAGATCTGACTCAGTAGTGTGTCACAAAAGTGCATAATTAAATGCATGCAGAAATCAAAGCACATATGAGAAAGCAGATTAAAATGGAATTGAGTAAATAAGACTTAAATGTCCCCAAACTAATACTGTTGTTCAACTTATAATTGAAAACAATTAGGAACCTATTTTTGGCTATATAGTACTGTATCTAAGCAACATGTACCTGTTCATTATAGAATGTCATATTGAGAGGAAATAAGATATTCTTCTTTGAAAGCCTAAAATGACTTGATACACTTTCCATTATTTTTCGAATTCCTGAAGCAAGTTAGTGCAAAGGGTCGCTTGCTGTTACAGTGCTGATGGTTTTGGAGACGGCGAGACGGGGTGAACCAAGACCTTATCGCTGACTCTGTTAGACATCTACATGACCTTCGGCAACTTCCGTTTGCTTTTTATTCTTCTTCTTTTCATCTACTCTGTGCAGGCACGTCTGGAGGGCACAGCTTCCTGGGATTGGTTTATTCGGTGTCTACTGTTCGCTTGGCTCTCATCCTTAGTGTAGTTTGTGCTCTGCTATAATGTTACGAGACGTGGTGTTCAGAATGACTGCTGTGCTAGAGCAGGGCCTGACTCTAGTCCTGCATCACCTTTACCAACAAGAAGTGGTTTTGGTGTAGAATTTTATTGCAGAATAGAATTTATTTATCGTTATCTTCCTCCTATGTTAACAAAATGCCATGAAAATAAAGAAGAACACAAGCTGGAATCGATACAGACCCGTCACCTGTCTGGGCCCTCATTTTTTTAGGGCTAATGAGCATCACTTGCAGATTCACAGCTGTCATGATGGGACTCATTTCTGGTTTATGCCCATGTAAATTCTGTGCTGACCAGGTCAGTGTAAACACTTCTCCTCCAGCAGCCTCAAGGGAATAAGTATATATGCATATATATATATGTATGTGTGTGTGTGTGTATATATATATATATATATTGCTGTGGATGTTAATGGTTGCACAGCGGTAATGACAGTACCGTGGTGCTGGAGTACCCGCTTGCCTTCTACAAGGGGACTAGCTCTCCAGCACATTTAATCTCATCACCCTCTGTTCTTGTTTTGTCCTTTGTGTTGAACATAATAACCAGATGAAAGGGGGTGGTTTTTGTCACACTGATCTGAGGCTTGAGAAATGCGAGTTGTCACTGAGGCAGTTTGCGGGGGGAACTTTGTTCTGGTTTCTGATCATTCTCTTTCCCCACCTCGGTGCGCACTCCGTTTCCTTCAGAAGCTCCATCCTGAGTGACCCAAAGCCAAAAGTGATGTTGTAGCACCAGGCAGTGAAATCACAGGGATATAAATTATATATCAGGCAAGCTCTGGCTTATACTGCAGAGAGGTCCGAGCGCGTAGGGTAGCATTGCCTGCGAGTCACCCGTCTATAGTGGTCTGCAAAGTGCTGTCCCCATGGCGGCTGTGATAGGCAGCCTCTGGATGGGGTTTTTGGGCAGCCAGCTGACTGCAGGCTCCAGTACTAATCTCTGATCAGTACCCATCTGTTCAACGCGACTCGAACGACTAAGCACTTCGCGAACTGTCAAGGATGACCTGGAGAAACTCATTGGGGAAATAAAAATATCAGCAGCTGATTGGAATACTGAGAGCCATTGTGGGATGTTGTGCTGCAGGAAACCAGGTTGTGGCTCCCTTCCCTGCCTTGCTGCTCAATGATGCTGTCAATTTGAAGTTAAATCTTCTTGATCAATTCGGGCTCAATTTTGCCACCTTTTGTTATATTGAGTTATACTTACTAATGGGAATAGCGTCCTGTAATCCACTGGTGTGCATCGTGCTGTACAAAAGTGCAGCGATGTGCCATGGTGTTTAAAAAACAGTCAGTCTGCGTTCCTCGGACTCTGCTCTGGATATTGGTTGCACTCATGTGAGTCTGGGCTGACTTTAGTGTGAAAGGTGTTGTGGTGGTTTTGCTGTGCTTTGCTTGGCTGCAAATATGCAGAGGAGCCCAGGTCACTGGAAATCATTGCATGTAAAGGAGAGAATTGTGTTTGATTTGTCCTGCTCTTGCTTTGCAAAGGCAAAACACAGAGGCTTTTGCAGTTACTCGAAGCAGAAAACAGGTTTTTGGCTGTGGCCCACCTAAACCCATGGAAGTCAAGCACTTAAATATGAATCCTTTGTCAATCGTTATCAGTCAGTGTATACAATTTCCTACACATCTGTTTAGCTATTGCTGTATTAAATCTGCATTACCACAAATGCCAGCATATTAAAATAGAGATCTGTATTTTAGATACCCTAATTAAGAGTTATTTCATGACCTAGGTCAATAGGATACAGCCATGCAATGGTTTGCGCAAACTTTGAGCCAGATAGGCAATTCTGTCTTGATGTTTGCTCAGGTAAAACTCCAGTTGTCTCCTGCTGGAGTTCAAATTCAGCCACACGATATGACCTTGTATGTGGGTAGCAGTGATGAGAACATATTGACACTACGGTTCTGCATTATCAATATAATTGATATTGATGATGTATCATATATCATGATGTATTGGTAATACAGTGTCATGGTGATACCAGCCAACACATCATTTTTTAAGTCTTTGAGACCCATCTGTCTGACCCCCTCTCCCATGCCTGGTGTGATCTGACCTGCAGTGCAAAAGTCAGGTATCCTGTGTTAGGGATAGTAGGATATTAAAGAGTTAAAAAGAAGTAGCAATGTCATTCAGGCAGGAGCTTTCTTTGGTTCTGTTCCGTATTCCTCTGCTGGGTTATGGCTGTGCTAGAGAGCCGAACAGTGAGTCTGCTACCCGCTTGTGCCAAGGCTTCCCCGTGACTTGTGTCCTGCCGTAGCATCCAACCCATCTTCCTCCAGTGAAATCAGTTCACCTGGATGTAGGAGCTGGAAGAGGAGAGATCCGGCCCCAGCATCCTCACAACTCCACTAAGTGCATGTCTCAATTTTTAGTAGTTTCACAGTAGCTTCATGCAACTTTGATCTTGGTGATGTGAAAGATTCAAAGGGCCTCGTGCACCTCCTTGAGCTGAGTGCGTCAGAAGCAGTGGGCGACTGCTCCGTGGTCCTTCTGAACCGCCGCGCTCCAGCTTTTACAGATCAGTCATGGATAGGAGTGTGTTTCTGATCATGTTTCTCTGGAAAATGCAAATGGATTTGTCACACTGAAAAGGCCACAGGAAGGAATTGGAGCCCTGGCAAGGCTTAAAAAAATAAATGATGTTTTGAAAAAGGTATTTCTCTCCTGTAATCTAATTCTAGGTGTGCAACTTGAAAGCTAAGTTGGCTCAAGGATTTAGGGATCAACTTAAAACCATGCCAGCTTGCTGGTTCTTATTTTCATTCGTGGATGAGCAGTGGTTACCAAAAGCATGTGAAATACTTTCTCTTTCATGGTAAAGGATCTCTTGCAACTTGTGCAATCACTTGTACTCTTGCTATACATATATATCTCAAGATGCACTTAATATATATCTATATATACAGGTCCTGTTTAGTCTAAGTAAGCCTGTAAATGGTGGAAAGGATACAAATGCCTCTTTTAAACGGACTGTTTCAGGGAAAGAGATGGAATATTGAGCTGTAATTTTTGGATATTTGGATATTTGATGACTACCCAAAACTGCTCAAAACTTGCCGTAAAATGCCTAGGAAGGGAGGGAATACATGAGAAAGGGGAGGTATGGAGATGGGATGATGCAGTTAAACCAGTGAGGAGAGATGCAGCGAGCAGGAACCAGGGAGATTTGTGCAAGGGAATTCAGGCACTGGGCTAAGGAGAGGGCCAAGGAGCGCGGCTGGCGGGATGGATGACGCCGATGCTGGCCTGGCTTTCCCTGCGCTCTGCCTGGTGGCCCTGCTCCACGAGGAAGCTCCCGACGGGCTTTCCCGGGCAGCTCCCGGCACGCGCGGCTCGGCCGCGGCCGTGCTCAGGCTGCCCTCAGATGGTGGCTGTGCTTGTGGCCAGCGGCGCCGGGCGCCACGCAGGAGCCGTTCGTGAAGGGCGGCTGGAGCACGTCCCGGCGTTCCCGGCGCCGCTGGTGGCATGTGCCAGAGCAGGGGGCTTCTGGCTCGGGTTTCCCGTGCACGGAGACACCGTCTGCGCTCCCTTCCCGGCGCGAGGCCGCTCCAGGCTCAGCTGGGAGGAGACAAGGCCGGGGCTGCGGGGCGAAGGGCCCTTTGCTGCATCAGAGCCACGTCTTGCTCCTGGCCCTCGCTCCGAGGATGTTGCTCCGGGCGGGAACGCCGGGATGTTGCGCTGGGCCCTCGGCCTCTGCGTCTCACGCCGAGCAGCTGGAATTTAATCACTCAAGCTATCCTTAATTAAGCCTCTGAATCCCCATCTCTTCCAGCCAAGTTAGTGCTAGCCCAGTCCTACAGATGGTGAAACTGAGACACAAGGAGGTTAAGTAACTTGCCCAAGGCTGTGCAGCGGATGGTGACAGATCTGGAATTAGAGCTCGTGAATTCTTGGCTCCGAGTTGCTCCTGCCTTCTGCTGGGCCGCGCGGCCCGCGCGCCCGGGGTGGTCAGGCGAGCTGCTTGCAGCTGAGCCAAGCCAGCCAGAAAATCTTCTCTTCCATCTCCAGGGACAGTCTCACTTCTTCTCAGCCCTATCCATCATTATTTTTTCTTAATTCATTGGTTTAGTTTTAACCACTACTTCAGCTTCTCGCACGGTGCCCCCGAACGCCCAGCAGCAAGTGGCTGCTCAGAAAGGCGACGTGGTCCTAGGTCCTTCATTGGCCTCCTGCTGGGAGCCCTGTGAGCGGAGCAGCCTCCCCTGCGTCGTGCCGTGGAGCCGAGGGGCGGCTTGTTTGTGTCCTTCGCGCTCAGTAGAGAGCTGCTTTGGAAACGGCGAGTCGCGCAGCAGTTTCTCAGCTGATACTGACCCAAACACGGGTCCTGTCCAATGTGCTGGTGTTTTGCGGAGATGCCTTTGCCTGAAAAGGCCACCTCGCCCCACTGCAGACACTCGCGTTTTTTTCCAGCCGCTTTCACAACTCGTTGCAGCACCAGGTTCCTGCCGAGCCACGTGGGGAAAGGGGCCATCGGAGGGTGGAATTGCAGGTCCTGGCTACCAGGCTTTTACTCCAAGCCCTGAACTACGTCGGGAAGTTTGCTTCAGGGTGTTCAAGGGGTTCTCTCCTTATTCTCCGTGTTGTGCCTCTCTACGCTTCCAGCTCCCCACTGCTACGACGACATGAAATGTCAAAAGAGAAGGATTATTCTTGATTATTCTTGCAGTATCTGTAGCCCAACTGGAAGCAGGAAGTGCCAGGACCGTTAGGCCAGAGCGCATTCTCACTCGCCTGCCGGCTTTGTTTCACTGGCCCAGAAGGTCCAGGTAGTGGAGGTGGCCCTGGCTGAGGGCCCGCGCTTGGCAGCCGCACGGCTGGGGATCTGCCCATGGCTGCGCGACAGCAGCTGCAAACCCGTGCGGTGCTCGCGGGGCTGCCGGCAGAGCCGGCGTGTTTGTGGGCTCCTCCTCGACTCTTAGGGCGATATTAATAACTATTATTTAGCAATATTCTACTATTTTGAAAGCAAGTTTGGAAGAAAGATTTCCATTTAATTATTTTCATCTACTTTGCCTCAGATCCACTGATCAGGGCTGAGTAAATATTCATAAGAAGTATTTCCTTTGAGAAATTCCTTATTAAAGATTTAAGCATGAAATCCTTAGAGTGATTCCACATTTGGAATTATTGGTAAAGGTCTTGGATGCATCATTCAGGGATTTTGCTTTCTTTTTCGCTTGCCATTACTGCCAATTTTGTGTCGTGTTGGTTTTCTCTGTCATTCCTTGCTTTGCTTTCCTTTTCGGTATTTGATGGTTACACAATTACCTGAAGCAGACTGAACTGAAATTTCAAAGTGAATACACAGTCAGAAATTATTTGCAAGCTTAAAATCTGTTGTTGTCTTTTTCCCCAGTGTTTACTACAAAACCAAATGCTTGCATGTTTGTCGAAAGTGGTAGCAAAAGCTTTTATGAATATGGTGGTGCCAGCTCCAAATCTTTCAAATTCAAGGAAGCTTTTTCAACTCTCTGTCTCTAATTTTTATTGTAGCCCAGATTTACACAGAGTTTTTCAGTGTTTTTGTGAATCTGATTGTGTTTCACCCTACTAGAGTTTTCTGCATCCTCAGTCCATAAATACATTTTTATGCCAACAATATGTGGATTCCCTGTGCTCTGCTGAAGATGAGAGGGGAGGATCACGGGGCCCTTAGGCACCCGCTCCTGATCCACCCGGGCTCCTTCACTGTGTATTTGCAGCGAGTAATAACCCAGCCGTGCCAGGGGAACGCATAAAATTTCCTATCCCCCAAATAATACACAAGCAAATAAAAATGCCTGTTTAAACAGCTCGAGATGAAAGCAAGTACAGCATGTAAGAGAAGTAAATTCAAATGCTCGGTGGGCTGCAGGCAGGGCAGCACAAAGCTGCTTAATTCCAGGTGGGACTTTGGGAAAGGGAGGTCCCCCTTTGATGTTGTCAACACTTGGGTTGAGGTTTAGAGGGTCTGGAAACTTCTCAGAAGGAAAGTGGTAGGATTGCTTTTTTGGCAGAGCAATAAAAGGATGCTCAAATGTACCAATTAAAAGGTGTGAATGGCATTTTCGTGCTTTGTTCTCATGCAGACTTTCCACAGCCAATGCGTCCAGTATGGTAAACCAGCTTTGGTCAGAAATGATTCACTCTGATTTATATTCTTTAATTAAAGGCTTTTAACATTTAATTATTTGGGGAAAATAGCATTGCTGCTTAGGTCAGTTTGTGGCACAGGAAACAATCTTACTGTTATTTCCTAGGCTGAGATTGCAAAAGGGAACGTTGGCTCTTCCATCAGTGGGCAAAGCTCCCAGAATATTAGGTGTGCAGAACTGTGCGTGTACTTGCACAGCTTGCATAGCATCCCAATTATTGCGCTTACCTGCTTTGCATGCATAATCATGTTAATTTCTTGGGCAAGTTAGCTATGCATTATGCATATTTTACAATCACTGGTTGTTCCGTGCGCTTGTAAATATAACTGAGCTTTTTCTAACTGTAGTATGTAATGTAATGAGAAAATTATCTGTGGAGTGGTAAAGTGGTAGCTGCTATATTGCCAGGAAGGATTTCCAGCATACAGCAATTCTAGCTGTGAACATATCTGATTAAATTACATGAGTTTAGAATGAAAGTTGAATCAGTAAAATGTGTTTTCATCTCCCTCCTGAAGGCTGGAATTTTCAAGTTGGGTGTTCAACATTCTGCACCAATTTTCCTCTTGTTCAGAATAATTCCCTTCCCCCCAGTAAGATAAATAAAAATGTTGAAATTAATATATTTTTAATAATAACAAACCAAAAATGATCCCACTGGTGACACTTGGGTAGTACAATACTTATTTAGCTTGCAGAAGATAGATGTCTTCTGCAAGTCCGCTTAGTTTTTCATCTTGCATTATTGGAGAGCAGCCCACCCTTCCAAAACCTGCCACAAACCTTCTCCTAGGCTGTCTCTCTCCGCCTGCCAAAAGCTGTTGAAGCAGAAAGGGGATAAGATGAGTGCAAAGAGTAACCGCTTCTCCTGTCGCTGAGATGGACTAGCATGTTTATCTTCTCCTTCTTGCCCTTCTCTTCTGTCTTTGGCACCATTCTTCCTTGCTGACCTGCAGTTTTTGTCTCAACACTGACCACCATGGGCCAGCTCCTTCTGACAGTTTGCCCCCGGCCTTGCTGAAAAGACACCTGTCTATTTAACCTGCATTTTCTTAATTGTTGTCGAGGGTAGCGTGTGTTTATGTTGCTCTGATACTCTGTAAAGGGGCTTTTCCTTTTGTGCATCTTCATGTTGCAGACCTGTGTGTTTGCATTCACTGGGCAAACGTCCCGTGAGGAGTCTCTGCTGCTGTCCCTGCCGAGCGCACCTCGTGGGCACCCGGACCCAAACGGATCCCGCGGCAGCAGAAGGCTGAAGGCAAAACCAGAATTATATTACACACAAAAAGTTGAAATCAAAATGATTTCCATGAGAGTAACTAGATACTCATGTATGTGTGTTTCTCCTGAAACGTATTGGAATTTAACTGTTGTGGTAGTATACTGGAGAATTGGGTTAAAAGAGCTCTGAATTGGAGGAAATAATAAACTGTGGTTTGTAGACCGTGCAAATATTTTAGTACTGACCCATTTCCAACACATTATTTTTAGTGTATGACATTTCACATCACTTTGCATTGAGATTTGATGTGACAGTACTAATAAACTAAAACAAGGAGAGGGGTAAAAAAAAAAAAAAAAAAGCCAGTCATTTTTCTCTATTCAAATACTGCTTTAAATCCTATGTTCTGAAAGGGCCAGGAGCCGGGGCCGGGGGAGAGCCACCCTCAGGGGCTGGCATTTCCCATATGATACCTATAAAAAGATATCATATAACAAGATGGTGCATTTAACCAAACCTCTCAAAATCATTTTATAATTTAACAGTCGCAGCCTGCGAAGCCCAAGAGATTGAAGCACAAAGAGCAGCAGAATAAAGCAGAACCCTGTTCATGCAGAGGGCTTCATGTTCTGCTTGTGGGTTGCTTTCCCTGAGCTTGTTTTTTGTTTTTTTTTTTAATTTTCTTTGGTGAATGAGCTACTGAGCAGAAGTGACTCCAGTGTAATCATGCAGTTGGGTTCAAAAGCCAAAAAGTTCATAGAAAAAGTGGAGGGGAAGGAGGGTATTTAGAGATTTATTATGTTATGCAGAACTCATGTTGATGTATGGCTCCTGGCTAGGTGTGTCCTTAGAATTGGAAGTAACAGGTAACTTTTACTTCACTTGCCTTGATTCAGCAGTCACTTCTCAATTCACTCCCGTGGTTTTCCAAAGCAACTAGGCTCTAAATGCGCTTCACTCCCCGAGGCCCTGATCACGAGCGAAATCCAGCACTGAAAAACAGCCATTATATGTTTTTTTGTCAAGATTTTTTCCAGAATTTTGAACGTTAGCTTTGCAAAGGAAGTAACAGAGCCCAGAAACTTGACTCTGAAGAATCCTGTTTTCGGTGAGAGCGTTTGGTTTGCAGTCATTGCCCAGCTAACCACAGCTTTCCCCCCAGCAGGAGCTGTCACCAAAACAGAGGATGGATGCTGAACTGAATCAGAAAACTTATGGAAAACTTAGGGCAACAATTGAATTGCTGTCATCCCGTTCTGTTTTATGGCTTTTGGACTAAGTGCTAGTTACTTTCTTCTGGTGGCCTCGTAAGTGGGAGATGATGTATAATTTTAAAAGTGATCTAGAAAGTGCCCATGCACAAAGATTGCTAGAAGTCTGGTTCTGTTTATAGGAAACATTTTGTTGTGGATAGTTGCAAAGGAGAAGGAGCTTCAGTGCTGAGAAAATGCATAAGATTAGCTAGAGAACAGGCCAGTAAATTCAGTATTTCAGCATGTTTTTAATTAAGCTTGAAATACTACTGTCTGTTTTCCTAAATTCAATTGGTTTCAATGTTTTATATGATTAGTTCTCTGAGTAGCAGGAGTGTGTTAAGCGTAGGGATCCAAGGCTCTTTCAGATGGGAGTTCTTTCGTTGCTCTTGGTTCTTGGTTTTTCTCTTAACGTTGACCAGGTGCATCTCCCTTTGCTGTATGTGGGAAGCTGTTTGGGACAGGAATGTGCAATCAAAGAGATTTTGAGCTGGTCAAACACATGAGCAACTTGAAATCAGGATAAGCGACTTGAAGACTTGTCCCTCAACTCATGGTTTTAGTGATAAACACTGTTGAGTTCCAAATGATGGAACAACTCAGTCTAAAAGAAGTATTAGAGGCTGTGGGGGACTGCTGGCGGAGTGGGTAGTGATCAAAGTTTTGAAATTCAGCATCCATTTAAATACATTTCTTAACAAAAAAAAAAAAATCTTGGCTTCTGAAAATACAGAAACCATAAATATAGGGCGTTACGAGACTCTTTCTACTTGCTAATGGCAGTTTTCAACGTAACTCCTTTTGATTTCCCCATGAACTGCAGTTTTAAGTGCAGCTTTTGTCTAGAGGCAGCAGCGATGTTAGAGCAGTCCCACTCCTGCCTGTGTCTATCTTTTGCAGTTAGCACTGGCCGAGCCAAATTCAACCATACTGTTAATTCCTAACGGGGGAATTGCGCTGTACGAGAGGAAGGTTTTCAGGCTGTGGCTTACTGAGATAAATACCCATTGCTCTCTGGCAAGAGGGGAGGCTGCAGAGCTGGGGTGGGCTCAACATGTAGAAAGGCATAGGATGTAGCCCTGCTCCTGGCATCCTGGAGGAGCACCTGGAAGCAAAGGTTTCGGAGCTGTGCTTGGAACTTCGTGCCCCACATGGTGTCCTGGGTGAGCATAAATGTCACCTTTCACAGAGCCAGTGCATGGGGACACTGTGTCCCCACTGCAGGCCTTGCTGCAGCAAAGGGTTTGGCACCAAAGAGGACCCCATGCCCTGTACTGGGGAGAGGGATCACAGCTTGGACTGATGTGTTGCCTTTCCTAAGCTTCTGCGTAACAGCAGAAGCAACAGAGCATCCTCGGGACTGCAAGCAATATCAGGCTTCCTCTCCCTTCACTAGATCAAGTTAAATTCACTTTCTACCTTTAAGTAAGTAGGAGCCATGTTTTAATTGCGGCTGCCTGCGGGCCGGCTGCAGCTTGGGCTTGGGATTGATTGGGCCCTCCGGAGCAAGCCCGAAAACACGAGATCATCAGCAGGAGTAAACTCAGGCCAATTAGTTCCCAGTGCTATGGGCAATGCTATGGGAAATCCATTTTTTTTATCAGTAAGACTGCAGCTTGCATCAGCACTCTCTGTTCCTCATAAGCAGATCATTGACTTATAAATTCTTCTGGTATCTTTGCAATGTTTTTATCCTCCAGCCTATTGCGTGTACTAAATTTGAGGGGACATATCACTAGTTGTAGCGGTGGCAGTGCTAATATTTTCTTCCAGAATATTGTGTTATGTGTCAGCTGAAACAGCACATGCATTTTTATGGTGTGTTTTGCTGTCACAGAATTGCATATGTGAGTCAGAACATGCTCCCACTAGCTGCCCTGTGTTTTTCCAACTGATTTAATGGGTAAATGAGCGAGGTTTCTAAAACTCCTTTGAAAGTTGTGTTTTGTGTTGCTCTTCATTTAGAAAGCAGTAAAACTTAATAAATCAAGGCAATTGATTAAGTGTCTATACTAAATTACATCAGCGCGGATCTTCGTGTGCTGTCATTGGTAACGTGCTGCTGGGACTGAGCGTGCGCTGCCGGGTGCTCCTCTTTGAAGGTGTGCTGCTGCGTGAGGGTGCGGACGGGGCTCGCTGCTCAAAATCGTCCTGCTTGGTATGGCCCGGAACTGGCCGTTGAGCTTCTGACACACGCAGCTAATTGCACGTTTAATGTCATGTCTCTGCTGGAAATTGGCCCTATTCTGTAACCGCTCCCCAACAGTCTGTGCTGAGAAGGGTATCGGGGAAGCCCTGAGCGCAGTAAAGCACCCGATCCCTGTGCCGGCCGATGGCCCTGGGCCGTCAGAAGCGCCTTGGTGTGGAACAGCCTTGCAGCGAGGCAGGTACCGGTGTGGAACGCGCACGGGGCCGTGCGCGGCGCCTGCGGCGGCAGCGACCGCAGCCCGCGCTCCGGCTCTTCTGGGGTACTCCTGCATGGATGGTTAATATGTAGATTAGGAATGAGAAATGCGTTTAACGTTTCGGTCATAACAGAAGGCAGTTAATAAGTGTTCATTTAACGTGCCTGCTGCGGGGGCCGGGGTGGAGGGGCCAGCACAGGCACGCCTTGGGCAAGGGTCTTGTAATAAATAGCCAAGCATACCGTAGGAAGGGACTTGCCCCTTTCCTCGTCTGAATGTTGAAGTGAGTGGGTTCTTATTTTCCTTGTGGTACTATCATTTATTATCGATTCCTCTTTTTTTCTTTTACTGCAAAATGGTGCTGTTTTCCCCAAGCACCCCACGGTTCTGTAAGGACTGTCTTGTATTGTGCGGGTGGAGACCGTCCAGCACAGCCCAGGCCTGAGCAAAGCTGAGATCCTGCCATGTGGCAGCTATCGGATGCATAGTAAAAAATATTCTTTTTATGAAAATAAATGAATCCATCAAAGGTTTGAGAAGCAAATGTGTCTTCTTACCTCATTAAGAGCTGCAAGTATTCTGAGTACATGGGAATTTGAAGTACAATGGTAGTTTTCACTGGAACTAATGCTTCTTCCTGTGACTTTCACAAAAGCAAGGACAAACAGCAACTGCTTGAGGTTTTTTAAGCATGTAGATTAGATATGTTTGCATTTGCAAATCCTTTTTCTTAAAAAAAAAAAAAAAAAAAAAAAGTACATCCTATTGCTCCAACACTTTCTAGGTATTCTCTAACATAAGGTCAGCTTCGGGTTACTCAGATTAGGATGTTGATGCACTCAAGTGCTGTCAGTAAGTGCTAGTTCTGGAGTGCTCCGCGTGGAATGGGGCAGCCCCAGGACCCCTATGCAGGCAGTGTGCAACATGGGGCTCTTTTGGGTAAAGGAAACTGTGACAAGGCCTCCCTTTGCCTTTAGTTTTTAGCCCTTCCTGGTGAATCTGGGACTTTATATTATAGGGGAGGACCTTGGGAGTTAAGTATGTCTTAAGTGCACAGCTGATCTATGACTAATTTACACTTTAATATTTCACCCTTTTTTTTCACAAATGGTGTGAAAACAATGAATAAGATACTAACAAGATGCTCTGCCCTGTTTTCCAAATCTCTTGGTAACATTTCCTTTCCAATGTTCTAATTTGGCTATTTTACCTTCATGATATAAGCCTGGGGAGGCAGGGCACGTTTTTATCCTCTGGCTGTGAAAAGATTGTTCTCCGGAGAGCAATGGGCCTCCTTGGGCCTGGGCCCGCGCTGGTTTGGGTTAAGTCACGTGTAGGCCGGTGTCAGCTCTCTGAGCACGGGCAGATATTTTATCTCGGCGCTTTTTAAAAGCCGTTGGTTACATTGGCTCTGCAGACAGTGTGGTTTTGTTTATCCAGATATCTTGGATATATTTGTGGCCAGGCTTTCCTCCCTGCGGTGGCTGTGCAGCTACCAGGGTTATCCATCCAGCCCCTGCACTTGTCCCTTGTTGTTCCGAGCTAGATTTTAACCAGCGCAGAACTGAGAAGCTAAAGACCAGCGAGGAGAGCAGCAGACAAGGCGGCGGAGCTCCCGTGGCCGCTGCGGCGGCGCTGGCCCTGGTGCCTGGCGCTTGTTTGCACTGTGCTTTTCTGCCTCCCTCCTAGGCGCAAACCCCTTGCATTAGAATTGTTCCAAGTCAAACGGTGCCAAAATGTGTTTTTGTGGAATAAAGTGGCTAATTAGATCACATAAACCTTCAGAATGTAAAAAATAGAACTGTAAAACAAGCAGCTGCGCACTTGAGGTTGATCCAGGCCTTCCTGCGCAAGTTGCATTTTGATCAGCCTAAAGACCACTAGTTCACGGCTTTTACCCTTGCTGTGATCCAGCCTCCATAAAATTCTTGAGCAAATTTTGCTTTGGTTAAAGAACTGAGCATTCGGATTAACTGGGCAACACCCAACTGGGGGGTTTCTCCTGGGCACTTGCTGGTGTTTCTTCTCAAAAAATTACTGCGTAGTCATGAAGGGACAGAGCCCAAGCTGTTGGTCACCTCAGGAGGAACCTCTCCCAGCTTACAGGGGACATGGGAGAGTCTCCAGCTTCCTTTCGTGGCTGGCATGAGGTGCTTGGCTGTCTTGGGAAGGGTCTTTTCATGGCCTCCCACCCTCTGTTGTACCGCTGGGTCATGCCGTTGGGCACGTGCACCCTGGGCCTAGCGCCTTCCCTTCTCGTACGCTGTTAGTTACGTCCTCTGCTCAAACGGTCATTTCTGTTCTTCGTCCACATGATCATCAGTATCTACTTCTATATGTAAAACTCTTTAGAAAGGAATAGAAATGAAATATTCACACACACACAAGCAGTTATTATTGTGCTGAGAAGCAAAAAGATCCAATTATTAGTGTCAGGTTTTGACTTTTTTTTTCTTTTTAAATAACTTAGCTTCTGAAATTATGAGTACATGGCAGCAATAATTAGAGAGCTCTTAGATTTACGGTGCAATCAACAAGTCACTTGTGTAGTCTTCCTTACCATTTTAAAGGGTTTTAGAAAGACAGAAAATTGTGTGTTTATAGAGATACATGCATAATATTATGTATTTCAGTGTTTAATGTCTGTTCATCTCCATACTTCATAGAGGAAAAAAACACTTATTTTTCTTAACTGTTTTCTTCTTTTGAGAATGTGGATTTTTGTTTCTGTCATAGAGTATTCCCAGTGTGTTTTGCAGCTGTTACTTTTTTACCGTGTGTTTATTTTTGCTCGTTGATGATGTGCTATCCGGAGACCTGTGCATGAAACTCCTCCTGCAAACACTCGGTACTCAGAGCTCCTACTGAAATCAGGAGGAGAGTAACAAAGGAGAACGTGCTGGCTGGAGCTCGTGCCGATGACGAGTACAGTTGTCCTGGGGAAGAGACTGTTAAAGCTCAAATGCTCCTGCCCATGCAGTCCTGCAGAAATAGGCCGTCCCGTGGACATCAGACCTATACCTCGGCCTAAACGGCCCAGGAAGGTAATTAATAATCCCGTCGATGTTCTACACATGGCAAAATGACAGCAGAAAAGACGTGGTTTCCCCAAGGCGGAGGCACGTGGAGAGCTGCTGCTGAAATCCCAGGTTGCTTCACCCGCTCTCTGCTTTGCGACGCCGGCGAGAGCCGAGGCAGGCGAGGGGCTTGGTGCGCTTGGTTCACTCGCGCTGCTTCACTCAGCGAGCAGCAGAGCTGCCTCTGCTCTCGGCATCGCTCGTGGGAAGGCCCAGGTCTTCCCACCGCATGGTTTGGGCCGGGTGCCAGTGGCAGTGCCCTTCTCTTCCTCGGCTGCACGGGGAACCAATGCATCGTCCTGCTCTTTGAAAAGTTCCTGGGCCTTGATGTTGGAGGTTTCAAGGGAAAATCCAGTATGCAGCAGTCCTGCTTCTGTCCTTATCTTTATGAAATCCTAAGTTAAATATAGGGAAATTTCAGGCTTGGAAGGGAAAAAATGCAGTTTTGCTTACTATCACAGATACTTTGGAGATGCCACCTGCAGAAAAAACCTTAATTCCTGAACCTTTTATTTTAATAAGTCCAGAGGAGCCAGTGCAATAGGTGCCACGTGTGGATGGAAGGTGCTGAGAGTTGGTTGCCCTGGCCATATAGTGACAGATCAGTGTCCCGGGAAGAGCACAGTCCCCTTCCCCATCCCATGTTTTGGAGGGTTGCTCTCCAGACAGCAGGTAAGAGGAAGCCAGAGCCAAACACCAAACTGGTAGGAAAAACAAGAGCCAGGGGCAGAAGTTGATTTTCTGAAGATTTCATGCGGAGACAGTCTTGACTAGACTGTATTCCTCACTGTGTTAGGACTAATGAGAACATTTAGGTATTTGTACAGAAGAGCCGAAAGTGGTTCACAAAGAAGAATAAATATTAAATTATCATAATTCTTCCTTCTTACTTTACAAGAGAATATAAAAGAGAGCTCTAAGAACCTAGGAGAGAAGACTGAGGAAATTTTCACTCAAATGACAGCCAGGGATTTGTTTTTTTCCAAGTCAGGATTTCAGAGAAAATTCAATTTAATATTTAGGTTCTGGAAAGTAAAATCATTTCTTTGGGATGGTCAGCTCAGTGTACAAACAATACTCAGTTTTTACCATCAAAATGTTCACTCAGAGTTCTGTTAGGGTTTTCATTTTGGGGGACCCTGTCTTAAGGCCAGAGTTTAATTGGAGTTTGGTTTGAGCAAAGGACTGCAATGATGGAATTTATCTTAGCCAGGGAGCCGGCTGTGTTATTTCATAGGATCGCTAGTCAAATATTTATTTCAATCTTAGACTTCATTTCTCTTATCGATCCAGGGAAGGGAGGGACTCTGTGGGCACGGAGCAGCTCCGCTTGCCCCGTTAGATGTTCGCTCGTGTTTGTCTATGTGCAGGCGTCTGGCCGATCTCCAGAAGAGCCGTCCGCTCGCGTGGGTCACTGCAAAGGCTCTCCCGAGTGTTGCCGATGGCAGGCTGGAAATTTAAGCTGTGTTAACTCCTAGAAGAGGGCAAGGAGTAAGGGATTACTGGTGCTGAATCAGAGAGTTCCCCAGTGAGTGCTTTGGTGCAAGGTCTGCTTTGAAGCCAGAAGTAGAAGAGTACAGTGCCCTAGCTTAGGTAGCTGTTCAAGAGAACATAAATGGACAAATGAACCTACTTTGAAAGACAGCCTAGATTTTCCTTTCTGTTTCTGAATAATCTCTTAATGTGTTGGAGAAGAAACAAGAAACAAGAAGGAACAAGAAAACAATATATCTTATTTCAGTGACGGTTGCGCAGGAAGAACAGGCTATTACCCATTCAACTTAGAGAGGAATGCACAGAGAGAAGCTTCCACCATTTCCCTGATTCCCATTGCCGTAGACACGAGAGGCTGTTTTGTGTTCAGAGTGGGAGAACACGGAATATATTTTGTTCTGTGCTTGCACAACTCTGAGCACAATGAGTCTGTTCGTTGACCTCATCCGTAGTATTGCAGTGGAAAAAAATCACGTTAGTAAAGGAATTCCAAAGTAGAAGGAGTGAAGAGGTGACAGTTTTGCCAAATGCTAAATTATTCGTTGTTTTCATTATTTTTCTAAATGAATGGTAAGCTGAAGGTATTTGAGCCTTTTAATCATAAGGCATTGTCAAGACAACCAGAGTAATGCATATCTTTGACTGCTCTTAATTGTGGAGGAGAAAAAAATCAAGACATGCTCTCTCCTTCAGGAGTACAAACAATAGTGCTAGCAGAGTGGTTAAAAAATATTTTAGATTGAATTTTTTCACTGTTTAAGAGTCATTAGACAGGGTTCTTCAGTGATGTGCAGGCTTCAAGAGAATGAGAAGAACAGGGACTCATTTAAATTCCAAATGCATCCGTGTCTGTGTAACCAGCTTGTTGTTGTACTCTGCAGAATTGTTCGATGTGGATTAATATTGTTGACTAAATTTATGGAGTGCAGGGGGGAAGGGATTGAACTTTGGGGGTTGAATTTTCCCTGTTTCTTGAAAGAAGGGCAATAGATGCAGAGCACTTGTGCATAGAAGGAAAACAAAACAAAAGCAGTGCCTATTTGCTAAGGGCAGAGTGAGGACACAGTTTGCTCTGAGTGATGTCTCCACATTTAGCTACTGGAGGAGCAAGTGCTTGGAAAAAACCACATGGTACTCAAAGCTCTTTCTATTAAAAAAAAAATAAATCTGTCCATGCTCAGCAGTCAAGATGGAACGTTAATTAATGCAATCACTAGGAACAAAAATGAAATTAATCCCTTAAATATGCTATTTATTTTATTCCAAGACTTGATCCTCTCTTCCCAACTTGCATGTCCGTGTTTCTCTATTTCCAATGGAGCCGGAGCAACTGTATAAATGTTGACAGCTTGAAGCCCTCCTCTTAATCCTGTGTCACGGGGACAGGCAAGCAGGGAGCTGCTGCATTTTGCCACGTGAGCCTTCGGGAAGGGTGTCTCGCCACTGTTCCTGTCCTGGTGGGCAGGGTGCTGGTCTGTATTAGTTAGGAAACCTCTTCAAACTTGGCTGGTCACAGGCTTGCTGAGCCAGAACGGTGCAATGTCACTGTTGGAGAGATGGAGCCCGTGGCTTCCAGACTAAATAGACTACAAAAGCGTAGGTGGGACTTCAGAAACACGAAGCATATCTGCTAATTATTTTAATTTCTTATTGCTCACTGGAGCCAGATCAATTAAGAGGATAAGGTGATAGTAATTACTGTCTGAGATGTAGAGTATATAATTCCTTCTGGGTTGCAAGGAAGGGGGCTAGACAGTGCAAGTGAAGGCACCCCGAAGGAAAAGCGTTTCTGCCGTGTCTAATTAGTCTGCGGCGCTCGCTGACACACGGGAACACTGGGAAGTTTCCAAAGCCAACTTGGTCGGAGTAGCTGCAAGAGGAAAGATTAGCCCGCAGCTGTAAGTAGGTGAGATGCTGAAGCCTGGGTTCCCGTCGGTGCCACCTGCCTCCTCTGGAGCCGGTGCTCTGGCCGCGGCGATTTCTGGGGCAGTGCACATAATTCAAGTGACTCTGTCGGTCGCAAGGCAGGTGTGGAGCTCACGTGGGAGCTGCGAGTGAAGTCTGCCCAGTTGTTGGAATGCAAAGTTCTTGAGGTCTCCATCACTGCAACAGATTCAGCTGGAAAGGACTAGAAGGACCCAGGGGAGCTGGAGGGTGGGAGGAATGATTGAGGATGAGGCACAGAGACACAGAAAGACATTAAATGTTGTTTCTGTGACAATCTAGGTGAAAGCACCAAGTCGTTGTATCACCAAAGGCATAAACTACTCTGGTACATCTACTGATTTCAGCGGTCATGAAGACAGTCGCAAGATTATTTCATAGGTGACAATAATAGAATATTTAGAAATTTGATCCAGACAATGTTTTGAAAAAGTGCCACAGACAGAGGAACCAGGGATTGCAGACAGCTGACCCAGGATGATGGTTGTTACTGCATCTGATTAGTGGATTTTCTGGAACTGGAAAGGAAAAATGGATAATAGAGCAAAGGGAGAAGAGGCAAGGCAATGATATCTAAATGAAGCCATAAAGCCAGAACCCTGCTGCATTCCCTCTGCCAGAAAAACCTTCCTTAAAATTAATATCCCTAAATATAATTGTTAGCCCTCTGTTTGTTCTACTTATTTTTTTGAAATTGATTCTTCTCATTTCTCCAGTTGTATTACTGTTGTGAGTGATTGTGGCAGTTTTCATGTTTTGTGATCTGTTGGTAGGAGTGAGAAGTAATTTGTTTAAAAGAAAAAAGAGGCAATGAAAATGTGTCATCTTCAAGGCTGTCTCGGAGCTCATCGGTAGCATGCAAGCCATGAGAACCTGAGAATTGCTTTGAGTTTTGGTGCTTCCCGTGTCAAATCTGATTCTTTATCATTCTTTCCTCATCTCACCATGCCCATAACTTTCTCTCCTCATTTTGCAGAGCGCAGGCCTTGCTCTTTAGTTGCACAGCTCTCTCCGATGTCCTGCTGGTGGGTTCTGTATGCAGGATTCCCCGAGGAAGCTCAAGGCTCACCTGTGGTTTCTGCAGCACCATCCCCGTGCTGGGCAGTGTCTTTCATTTCATTGAGTGGCCAGATCTCCTTGGTCATGAGGCCGGGCTCTCTGGATCAGTGGCCAAAGTTAGCCCTGGTTTTCGGGCGTGGGACAGCCGTCACTCCTTGATGAGTGTAGCAGCATTTCTTCCTAAGCTTTTTATTCGGCTACCTTTTTTCCTGCACTTTCTTCCTTCTCTTTCATGATTACTTCCAACAAAACAACTTTCTCCCTCTGCCATCTTTCTTGCCCATATGGAACTCTGTCTCATTGCTATTTACGTATCTGGTGCCATGAAGGAAGGACAGATTTCAACTTCTGCATTGTCTTGGAAGGAAAGGAGACCAAGCTTAAGGTCATTTATTGAGCTCTTCCCATCTGATTCTAATATGCCCAGAAAAAAAAAAAAAAGATAGAAAACATGACATAGACACAGTTTTAACGAATGAAGAATATGAAACAGGTTTTTGTTACAATTTTCGCTTTACTTTTGAGCTTTGCAAGGTGCACAAATATCCAAAGACTTTGCTCTCTATTTGTCAACAGATGAACGCCCTCTGAATTGGCAAGGGCAGGATTTTGTGAGCAGAGAGATGTTAGCCCCGGGCGTCTTGGCTAAATTGCAGTTTGGGTAGTTCTGTTTCACCTGCCTAAATTCCCCCTGTAGCTTCTCTTGGATGCGATGCGATGCGATGCCTACCCTGCCCTGCGCTGCTGCGGAGCCTTTCTATCCACTGTTAAACAGCTGCTGCCATAAGTAGCTGAAACATTTTGGGATCCTTCGGGATGAATAGTGCTGTATAAATATAAAATGGAACCATTATCATGTTTGAAGTAAGATTTAATATAAACAAACGATTGTTTCAGTAGGTGGTGCTCAGCCCAGTTACAGCAGCTGAGGGGCTCGGGGGAAGAAGCCGAAAATCAGCGGCCCTTCCCACATGTTGCGGGAGCTGTGGGTTCCTGAGGGAGGGAGGAAGGAGCTGCTTCAGCCCACCAGCTAACGAAGGCAATGATGCCTCCGAGGTATCCGAAGCGAGTGAGCCGACTGCCGCTACCAAGAGCAGAGCCCGCGGGCTCCAGCTGATGCAATTCCATCTCCCTCCAGTCTTCAGGAGCTGGAGTTGGTGAAGGGAGATACTGTTTCTCCTCCTGGAAGGAGGTTCATTACTACCTTCTCTGCTTCCAGTGGGATAGGAAAGTACCTCCAGGAGAGAGCGTGTCTGGCTAACAGCTTCCACCCCCTGCTTCCTGAGTTATCTAGTGCATTTTCCAAGTTGTGTTTTAACTAGCAGAAGGAGCTGTTCCCCCGGTGCTCTCACAGGTCAAGCTTTCCAGCTGCTCCCGAGTTATCACGTAGCAGTAATGACCAAGCAGTTAGCTTCCAGGCACCAACTTACCTTTCTTGTTGAAGTATGTCTTCCCACGAAAGTTCAAAATGTCACTCGCTTTACACTAATAGGGGGAAATCGTGGTGTGATCTGTGGACAGGGATTTACTTATTGCATACAGCTGGTCGCGCTGGACAGATCTAACCTTTCTAAGCTCAGCGTACTTTTTCCTCACATCATACTTGGGTTTATTCAGGAGGTACTATAAAAAAACAGACCATTTAGTGACCTAATCATTAAGTGTTTATGTGATATTTTTGGTAATTCTCCATTCCAAAAATTAGCAAGAATGCAAATATCAATAGGTGCAAAAGGAGAGTTGGCAAGGCGCTGAGTTGTACCTAAAATAAATGGATCGTTTCTAGGTATTACAGGGAAAGGAGAACATAGCAAATCTATAGCCAGGAGAGTGGAGGGGGCTGTTTTTCAAGGGCCCAGCCACATATGTGTGCAGCTCCAGAGGTGTGAACAGCTGGGGTGAACCTCACGGACCCTGCATCCGTGGGAAAGATGCAACCTGCTGCTGGAGGTCGCGGTGGCAGCAGGGACCAGGCCCTCATTAGCCAAAGCTCTCGAGAGAATCCCTTGCAAGAACTTACCCTGGGCAAGTTTACGAAATGTGCTTTTATTGAATAAATGTAGTATTTAAAAGATTACCCTCTGTGTTTCCGATGGAAACCTCTACTTCACACAGCTGCTTTTTTCTTGCGCACAGGAGCACCAGGAGAATCACTAGATTTACCATCTCATTATCACCTTCATGGGGATGCTTCTTTTCTATTAGTGTTTTCATGTTGCCTGACTGAAAAATGAGAAATAAGTACATAGAGACCCCTGAACAAAAGAAACCATGAGAGAGAGTCTCAGCTCGAGTCTAACATTTAAGCGCCATAGCGATCCAGGAGCCGTGTGGATTTACAGCCCCGGTGAGTCGAGGCAGGACACTGGGCGGCTGCTGGGCCTCATCACGGACTCTCGCCGCCGCTTCTGAACGACCCTCGTTTTTAGTGCCCTGTAAGGTGCCTGCTGCTGCTTGATGCGTCAGCTTCTCAATGACTAAGAAAGCTCCCTAATACTGCAGACTTAGCTCATCAACTAACAGAGGCAAGTTGAGGGCAAAACATTGCTGTTTTAAAATTAGAAAATACACCTCTCAATGAAGTTCCTGTCATAAAGCTCATGTCACATTTAGGTGTATCAGAGGGGAGTGTTTTAAGTACCTTGCCGTAGGCAGCCGAGTTTGAAGGCTGGTCTAGGCATCCTGTAGAGTCAGTGCTGAGGGAGACGCTGCTCCTGCGCGGGATCCACCAGCTTCAGGTGAACCCATCGTCCTCCTTGACGGAGGAGCAGAGACTGATGCCTAAAATGCATGGAAGTACCCCCGAAGTGCTGGAAAACCATTTGTATCCGTGGTCTCTTGCCTTCTGTCTGGCACTCGCCCTGCTCCTCCTGGTGCTGGTGCTTTTAAGACTCCTCAGAGCCGGATGTATCGGGGTTTTATTGTGGTTTGTCGCTGGGAGGTCCCAGTCTTGTTCATCTAATTATTTTCTACTGATAATTACTCCTAGTATTTTACACTCACTGTTTTATGGTACCACATAGGGATAGAGTCCTGTGGTGTTAAGCACAGTGCAAAACATAACAAGAAAACGGGGCCTACGTGAAAAATTTACAAATGTAGTATGAGGGGCAATCCATCATTTTAATAGGAAGGAGGAGTTTGTGCCTTTGTGGTGGTAATTAAACATGATGGACAGGATGCAGCCTGCAATTCCCAGCTCTGGAGGATGAGCAAACACCTATCCCCATAGTAAGAGTGTGTGGAGAAGCACCAAAGCACTATTAACCCTTTCCACCTAAGTGGGAAAGGTGGTGCCAATGTCTCAAGAAAATTAAAAATTTTGTTGTGAAAAAATGAAAGGCAATGGTTGCTTCAGGCTGCAGTTTTAAGAACTGGCTGATTTCTTTCTAGCTATTTAGTAAAGACACCCGTGATATGAACATCTTTCCTTAACTGTCTGCAAGTGGAGGCTCTAAGTATTCTCCTGCAGAGTGTATTGGTCATATGGAAAACTGGAAGCTGATAAATGCAACGTGTTGGCATCAAAGCAGAGATGAAATTTGTAAGGTATTTTCAAAAAAGTAGCAAATAATCAAGAATGCTTGTTTCTCATGGGTTTACATAAAATATAAATTTAGCTGCAATTGACCAGTTATATTCCTCACCGAAACAATGTATTATTCACGTCCTCTTTCTGTCAGTCCAAAGCATCATAAAGTACCGGCAAGACTTACCCGTAAGCAAGATTAGCCCCCGATGAACTGGAAGCAGGGCTGGGATTCTGCACCGTTGTGTCCTCTTGTTGGCTGTGGCTCTCCAGTCTTCCCAGCTCCCTTTTTGGCCTGGGTTACGGAGCTCATTTTCTGTTTGCTCAGATCCAGCCAGTGTTGCAGGAGACCCCAGGCTTGTGACAGTCTCCAGGCCTTTCGTCTCCCGCGTGATGCGAATAGAATAGAGGGAGAGATAGGAAAGCTGTTCAAACAGAAAAGCGCCGCTGACTCTTGTCTTCTCGGGGCATTAGTGAGGCCATCCTGAGAATTTCTGTGGTCTCCAGGAAATCCAGCACTGCCTTTAATCTGACTGTTTGATTACAGTTACCTAGGCAAGGCTTTTAGCTCCACTTTCCTGCAAACAGGACTTTTCTTGGCCTTTCACTGCATTGTTTCTTTCAGCAATGTCTTTCCATTACCTGCCATCACAACAGCCTGCTTTAAAGAGTTGGAAACCTCTTCCCTCATGTTAAAAGGGATTTTCAGACTGTTCAGTCCTGGTACTCTGATTTGGCTGAGTTTCCTGGGCCAGGATGACACAAGGAGTTGATCTCTGCAGTCCGTAGCTCATGTGCCCATTTCTCCTTGTTTGATGACCAAGCCTGGACACACACGGTGGTCCTGCTGAGCGTCAGCGTGGCCCGGATGAGAGACAATATAAGCAAACACTTGGAGACAGAAAGGCTGTACTGATCTCCACATGAAGTGACCCCAAGCCTTCCTCTGGTGTGGTATGTCATGGCTCCCATTGCAATGTTTGTCAGTGTTTTGTGCTGAAATACCCCTTTTGAGCAAAGAGTTGGTGCTAGCAGGTGACTGCTCTGAGGCTGGTCTTTCTCTGAAGTGCCCCAGCCTTTCTTGCCCCTCGTGGTGGCTGGAATAAGTCTTCATACGATCTCTTTCCTTTAAACTGTGATTACTCATCATTTTTGCCCCACGGTAGTGCAGGCATTTTAGGTGAGCTTCATATTGACGAAGAGCGTATATAGCTGCCTAAAGAGGCTTAAATAGGTGTTTCAGTTCTGGCTGCCTCAGGTTTTGGGTGGTATCAAGAGCTGAAGAAGTGTCATAAATGGAGTTTGGAAATTGTGCGCAGGGGGAAGGCCCCTGCCTTGGCGTGCGAACAGAGGGTGTCCCCGTAACGTTCTGCTTGGCCAAAGCCGCCATTCTTCGTAATTCTGTCCACTGCAAGAAATAGGCACGTGCAATAACAACCTATGTAATTAATTATGCTACCTGTGGATATGGACATGTATTCAAGAGAGCTGGAAATAAGCAATTGGAAAAAGGAAGCAAGATAAATAATTTATGTAGCGGTTTATATGGAGCTGGAGCTGGAGCCTGGCCCCGCGGGGCTGGAGCGGCAGCTGAGGCTCAGGCCTTGCCCTCAGTTGCACTTGCAAAAGGAAAGTCAAGACACAGGTCAGGGCTGTTTGCCCAACTCACCTGATTTATTAATTTGTCAGCTCAAAGAACCACTGTGGTATGGCAGCAGTCCAAGGTACAAGCTAATATGTGGAATTCCTTTGAAACCAGTGGGAATATTGCAGTTGGTTTTATTAGCAAAAACAATTTGCTCATTGTAGGGTTAAATATAGAAGCAGTGCAGTGCTTCCTTATTTTTTATTTATTGACTTCTTCGTAAAAAGCACACTTTAAACTTTAATGGTCATTTTAGAGCTATTAACTCATCAAGTAGTTGATGGTTTAAAGACTCCTAAGAACAGTTCAAAGGTTTTTAGACCAAATATTACACAGTGGATCAGTTAACACTTTGCCTTGCCTTAAAAAATGCAGTGTTTCCAAAGCGTGTTTGACATGCTTGGGGCTACTCCAAGTCTTGATGCTCAGAAGGAACCAACTACAATATTAGGCTTTAATATTTTACGATGAGAGTCGGGCTGTTTATGAGGTATGTAGGAGAGGTGGATGATATTTTGTCCTGGTGCAGTTTTTCACTGAAGGTTAGGTACATGATTCTGTATAATGGGACAGGGATATAGCTCCTCCCTAACACAAGAAATATAATGTGACTGTCAAAAAACAAAAAAAAATGCCTATCTTGTGTAAATGGAAGGAAAATGCATTGAAAAATATTTCCAGCAATCATATGGTCTTCTGAATTACAAAATAAGCATGTAGTTCAGAAATTAGTAATACAAAGATTTTTGATTTAGTACAGCTTATGCACTATTAACCAAGGTCACACTTACCTGGAACATGCAGAGGTGACTGTGACCTCCCAGTAGGACAGGGAGGTTTTCAATTCTGGTCCTACAATATATTGTTTTCCATCCAGCTCCACTTGTTCTCTTTTCTGCTCTCATTTGGAAACCAGCAACGGGGCGGAGGGTTCTGCCCTTCATTCCTCCCCCCCCAAAATTTGTACTTTTATCTATATGTGCACTAAATATACATGGTCCAGGTTTTGCCTTAGTGTTTCAGGTAATTTGGTCTCCATGTAACATTTTCTCAGGCTCAACTATTTTTTCTTGGTTGGATTATTAGTATCTTTGTGCATGTTTTCATTAGAAGAATGATGGCTTGAATTTTTTGTCCCTTTGTAATAAAAGGTGGCCGTTGAAAACTGAGCAGCCTTGGTGATTGGAGAACTGTTATTATACAGGATATGAATTACAGCAAAGAGATTTAAAATGCAATACAATTTCAGCCTTTGATAATAAAGACTCATCTCAGATCTCCCTAGATTATAAAGGTGTTAAATGACTTTCTGTGCCTTTCTGATATTTCAGATTTCATAGTCACATCGCTGTCAAGATCTGTTTGACATTGTATAACGCTTTCTCAAACAGCAGCCTGTCTGTTCTTCTGACAGAGAGCATGCTTTGAATGAAAGTTCATTAGTCTATTGAAACATCTCAGTTAATTGCTAAGCTAGTACCCGGAATTGTCAAGTTCATATTTCCATCTGTGCCACAAGCATTGCAATAAAGAATTTTTTGGACAGGTTAATTTGCCTAAAATACCGTGTAGTCAATCAGAGCAACAAAGTTGTTGATGGGAGCATCTGTCAAACCAGAGCTTTCATCAGAGCTGTCCCTCTTTGCTAGACGAACATCTCTGGCTTCCATGAGTTGGCAGAAATACAGCAAACAATAACAGCAGCTGCACTAGAATAATGTTATTCCGATGCTAAACACCAAACAGCTGGGTGTTGCATTGGTGAGAATGGTTTATAGTTCAGCTTCTTATGAAAATAAAATTCAGTCATTCAGAAATAGCATTGTTTTAATATTTAATTTGGGTTGTTTATATTATTTGCATTTTGTTAATTTTACATTTCATATAATTTTCTTGAAAATAGCACTTTCTTTGAAATTGTGTATGTGGATGTGCGTGCATAAAGATTCCTAATACATGGTGCTTTTCTTTAAAAAACAAAACCAAATTAAAGGCAAATTAAATGTATAAACTGAAATTATTTAAATGAGTTTGGAACTTGCACTGTGATTTCCAAGGCATGCACTACATGGCCCACAGTGTGCCATTAATTTTCTGACAATCAAGAAGATCATTTAACAATTAGGTTCCAATCTTCTACTGCATTTCTCTCATCGTTGGTAGTGCATACGGTGACACATCCAGGATTTGTTATATGAAACACGTCAGTGCTAATGGAGAGAGAAATACAATAACTTTATGTTGTTACAAATAACATTATTTCATGCTCTAGGAATCCAGCACAAAACCCAAGTAATTCCAGCTAAATCAGTGGCTCTAGCCTAGATTTACTGCAGTGCTAAGGTGAGTAAAACGTGCCCGGTAACACCCAGAGCTGTAGAACTCGAAGTGGTGTGAGACGTGAGGGGGATTACGCTACCGACGGGTGGGTTTGTGTTGGCCCCGTGTCACTCGTTGTCCTGCTTCGAATGTTTCCTCAACAATCTCTCTCAATATATCGTTGCCGGCTGTAAAAGCTCACGCATCCGTGCAAACTCCGTAACTGTCGTATGGAAGATGCCTTTGTGCCTGTGAGTGCTTCTTTATGGGCATTACAGCATTTGCAGGTGAAGTGTAAGAGCTTTGAGAACTCAGTTATGGCTGCGGAGTGATGACGTTCCTAACGAAGTGCTAGGGACGTGATTCCCTGTGATGTGCCGGCTTGCTGGGTGCTCCGTCAGCAGGTCCCGTCCCGGGCACCCCGGTGCTGCTCGGAGACACGTCCCTTCCCCTGCCCGCATGGCAGGGTTGCAGAAGGGCAGGTCTGCAGCACTGCGCCCTGGGCTGCCACGGGACTGCCAAACTAAACCGTGAGGAGGTGACTGACAAATAGAATGGGAGGAGGCACTTGCCGCGTTTGCCTTGCGCTCGTGCAGGGCGGGAAGAGCTCCACCGAAGCACACGGTGCGAGCGCAGGTCCTTTTCGTTATAGGCACACGGTGTATACGCACATAGTGTATAAACATAGTGGTTTTGCCTTTTCGAGTGCAGCTCTTCCTGGAGCTGTGACTCCAGAGCAGAACACATTTCTTCTTTGTTCAGATTATTTGAACTTCCTGTTTTAACTGAAGGATGAACTGGAGACAGCTATGAAAAATGCTACTTGCATTGTTTAAATTGAGTTCGGTTATGGTGACTTGCTTTAATTAAAAAATAGAATAAATGTCCAGCTGTTGATGGCCAAATTTTAAGGAAAAGTCTTGATCCTGTGTTAACTCTACATTCTCAGAGGACAGTTTCTTGTGAAAGCAACATCACACGTTGCTAATGATCGTCTAGTCCATCAGCTCCCTGGGAACCGTTAGGCTGGAGGACCATCTGGTGCCTTAGTCCGGTCCTGCGGCGGATGCGTGGGGCTTTGGAAGTTAGTGGGCAGAAGTCGCTCATACCCTGGCAGCTCTTTTAACCCGCCGAGCTGCCAAAATCGCGTCCTTTTCCCACTGACCTGCAGCAGGGACTGTGGGCTCTGAGGGCCTCTCGTCGCTCATGAGGCAGAGAGAGGTTCATGGAGTCTGGGCCTAGAAGGAGCTGTCGGAGCAGCTGGTGACTCTGTGCGCATCGCGTCGCCTGGGCTGCCCAGGGAGTCAGCGTTGCTCCTGTAGCTCCTGTGGAGACACAATGCCCTTCCCAGCAAGGCAGCTGCGTGGGATGTGGCAGCAGTGAGACGTGGAACAGGCCTCTCCTTTGGACCCTTCGTTCCATCTCTGAAGTGCCTTCACTGTTAAGAAAATGGCACCAGTCGCTCATTTTCTCCTTTCCGCTTGTGGCCGTTAATTCTTGCTGCTGCTTCGGCTGTCGGGTCGGGGTTCGTTGCACCTGCACCTTCTCCTGGTACAAAAGCCTTGAAATGGGCCCGTTCCAAGACTAGCCATCTAACAAACGCGTGCCGCAGTGCTTGCCTGCGTCTCTTCGGCGTGTCAGTCCGTCTAATAAAACACATTAGCTCTTTCTGTAAACCCCGATAACCCTGAGACCACCCGATAAGCGGCCCCCGGGCTGTGCCGCACGTTCCAGGTGTGTGCGTTCCTGCTTCCCTCATTTCTCTCCCAAAGCTCGTGCACTTTGTGGCACTATAGATTATGTCATATAAGAATGACAGTTTTATTTGCTTTTATTGTCCACTGTGGAAGCATTGCAGGTTAGATTCTAAATTAATCTTTACTGTGTTTTTAAATTTCTTCTTATTCCTTGACATAACCTGCTGTCTCTCAGACTTAGCTTTGCTGGCTACAATCAATTTATTATTCATAAATTCTCTGTTTTGACAGCAGTAGACTGGATTCAATTACTGCCAAAAGGCCCAGTCGTAGCAGGCTACAGTGTTGGGAAATGAATTGTTCAGTGACGCGATGTGTCTTAGTGAGCATTAAGTGATGCTTTGATAATTATATAGAAGTTCATATGCAGAAAAAAAAAAGAAAAAAAAAAGCTTTGAGAGCATTTTGAGAGCATTTTTTGTTACCCCCTGAAGAAAGCGGTAGTGAACAGTGGAGAAAAATAAATTGGCAGGTTGCTATTAGCTGAGGCCTCCTGGAAAGGGAGCAAAGGGCCCTTGCTAGGGCCGGGCTTGGCTGCAGGTTGGGGGTGGAGAGCAGCAAAGACCAAGGACTGCAGCGATGCAGGGATCACTAGGCAAAATTGCCACCATCATTTAGCTTTGTTTGGTACAGTTTTAAGTGAGCCAGAAGACAAAAATGTTTAAAATAAGCCCTCAGAGAGACACTGCACCAGAGAGTCCCAGAGTCTGCCATTTCTGAGTTACAGAGCTGTACCTCATTATTTTTATGGTGCAAAAGGACACGGGGAAGACCAGTACAGGCTTCAGGGGGACAGCTGGTAGAACTGGCTGCTGCGGCAAGTTCTGCTGGTGGCATCAGACTGGCTCCCGTACGGGAGAAAGAAGGGAAGAAAATTTTTTTTTTTTTTTTTTGTGGGTTTTTTTGTGTGTGTGTGTGTGTAACTAAGGTCTTTTTGGATGTATTTGAGAGAATTCATTTTTTCCTTACTGCTTTCCCTGATCAGAGCTGCATGTGTGATTGAAACTTTTAAAGAAGGAGGACAGAAGAAAGCTCCAAGCTCGTTTGTCACATAGCCAGCCTTTCCTAGAGCAGCAGTGGAGAAATTTGGCATATGCTATCTATTTTTTTCCAGTATGAAAATACACGAGTTGAGGTGTTCAGATATATCCCCAGGTATCCTGAAGGCTGGATGGATGGATGCTCAGGAGAAGCCGAGTCCAATTCCCAGCAGCTACTTGGGTGCGCTGGAGTTTAGAGGAGTCCAAAAATCGGACTGCAGTTGGAACTCGGGGGACCTGGATTCTTTTGAAGGTCAAAGCCAAAGTCTTGGGATAACAATTCAATGTAAAACCTCAAGGAGCAAAACTGACTTTTCATTACTGAGTCAGCAGGTTCACCTCACCAGCTTGCAGCAGACAGCTCGATGCTCATAATAATTATGTGCAATTCTTCTAATAGTATTTTTCATGAGTAGGTACTGGGGCAATGAGGCATTTCGGGAAGTCAATATCATTACAGTTATTTTCCATGCAGCGAAACTGAGGCAGAAAGACATGTGCAAGGTCATTCGGGAGCCTACTGTGGAGCGGGGGTGCGGGAAAGCCCGTGCACTGTGGGCAACGTCGGTGGTTGAATCCTTGGAATTGTGAGGGATGCTCTTGCTAAAAAGCACAGGCTCAACCGAGTCAACCTCATTTTTGCACGAAAGCCGTCGTTGCACTTGCTGTTGTAGCTGCCTCTTTCTGTCTGCCTGGGGCTCCTCGGTCAGTGCCATTGCAGCTGCTTGGGGCATCTCTAGGGCATTGTGCAAGGGAAAAGTCTGATGATTTTTTGGTGCTATGGCTCAGTTCTAACTAGGTACCACCCATTTTTCTTTTTCCAAGTGGCTTTCGAGCTTGGGCATTGCAGATAGAGAACATGTCATCCTCTTTTCATGAAAACAATACAACCCCCACTGAGATTGGGGAAGAAAGAACCACCCAGAGCTCAGTTCCGTAAGGGCTGAATATTGCAGGAGATCACAGGCCGATAGACATGTCTTCATGTCCCAGTAGGAGAACCAGCTTTGCAAGCTCAACTGTTTCCTCTCTCGTTATCCAGCTTGCTGAAATGCTGCTTTCCCCTCTGCAGCTGGTGCTTTCTTTTGTACATTCAGTTGTAATCCAAATTTCATGCTGTCTTTGGTCATCTACTTTACTAGCTACCAAAGCAATTTCTCAGACTTTCTGATAAGGAAATCATCATCAGCGTAAAGTTGATTGCAGCATCTGCCCTCCTCCCTTTCCACCCCTCCCCAGTGATGATGCTATCAAGTCTGGCTCCTCTGATAGTGAAAAAGGAGTAGAAAAAAGGAAACTAGGAGGGGGGATGTCAAATTTTGTATTGCTATCAGAAGAAAAAAAAAAAATGTCCAAGCAGCACATTGCCATGTAAAAACAATACAGTCTGTAAGATTTGGAAACCATTCATGGAGTTCATTAAAAGGAATGAATTAAATATGCTGGATCAACAATGGCATATTAGATACATCTACCTGACCTGTAGCTGAGGTGATCGATACGTTTATGATCCAGACTGTGAAGTGTCTGAATTACATGATGTGCATTCTGTGTCATCCCGCTCCAGCAGCAGCAAAGGCAATTACTCAACAGGCTATTGGTAATAACCACTGGCTACATCAACTGTTACAGTAATTTAGCATCTTATGTCTCAGTGAATTAATTGATTTTTTTTGCTTTGGAGATATATATATATATATGTGTGTGTTTATAATTTGCGGTGTTTTATTATTTTCTCTCTCTCTAAGGGAATGACTTGTGCCTTGTGGTGTCCATAGTAAAAGAAAAAGCATGTCTTAATTGAAGTGGTAAGGAATGAGATAATATTTTGTAATATAACATGATGGATTTATTACTAAATAGTAATCCTTCTTGCATCACGCACATTGGTTACTGAGATCTCAAGGGAAACCCAGGTGTGCTGTGTTCCACCCTCTTAATGCTGCGAATTGAGAACCAGCAAAATATATTCTGCAAAATGAAGAGTTAACTTCTTATGACATCTGCAGCTTTTGCTTGCTGGTTGTCATTTGCTAACGCTGTTGTGTCCCTTCTTCCTCTGCATCTCCACTGCCCAGAGCCCCCAAAACACCACACTGCAGGGCAATTAAAATTGATCATTTGAGAAAAAAAAAAAATTAATTTTTAATTGTGTTCAAAACAACCCAGCCCTATTTTGGGTGGGTAAGTGGGGGCTTTTGATGTTCAAAGCGGTTTGTAAGGCAGCCTGGTAGGTGCTGCGTCGCGGTTGCTGCATCAAAGCGCGGTGCTGCGGCGCGAAGCCGATCCGCCGGGTCGTCCGTCCCCGTCATTCCCGAGCTGCGCTGCTGCCGCCTGTTTGCTTTACCAGGCTACAAGAAACAACTTTGTTGTGACTCTTCAAAGAGGCCTGAAATTGCTTTCTTCTTTCTCCTTTTCTTCTCTTGGTAGGAATTTTGGAGCAGTTTTAACGTGCTAGAAGTGAGTTTGGCAGCGGCGTCGTGTGCTGGCCGTGAGCTGTGCACGGGGTCAGCTGCTTTTCCAGGACTGACGTCCTTCTCGTCACAAGTGAATAAGTTTCTGCAAAAACTGAGTAAGGTGTTAGTGGGTTAAGCAGGTCGCTTGGAAGAGGCTTCTCTTCCAAAAAGAGCTCTGCGTTTCCATTGCACATCAACCTGCGTCTGTCCTTTCCAACATCAGCTGAGCATTTTCACAAGAATATCACCTTATATGTGAAAATTAGGGCAGTGGCAGGGGAGCAGAGTAATCGTGGGGAGCAGAGCGCTTGCGAGGCCGGCGCCGCGCGCCCGGCTCTGCGGCCCAATAGCCGAGCAGCCCTAATCAGTCACATGAGAGAGCTCGAGAGGCACCTGCTGATTAAAGCCACCTTTTCAAAGATAGCCGCTAAAAAACACACATAGCAATTAGCTTGGTAAATTGGCTTGCTTTCTGAAATACATTAATTCTTTCAGAATTATTTAAAGGGGCTTCTTTTTGGTTTATAAAGATTTATCGGTGAGCTCCCGCGCTGTGTCCTCAGACTGGGAATTATGGATCAAAATAAAGAGGCAGAAGTTGTTGAGATGAGAACAGCCTCCCATGATCATGACCATGGTGAGCAGAGGCACCTTAGGGTAACCCCCAGCCTGTCTTTCCATCCAGAGAATTTTACCCTACACCTCTCTCTGTGCTTAAATTCTAGATAAGTGATAGGGAATTTTGAAGGGAGGTGGGGGAAAGCTACATCTTTAATTGCCATCCTTAAGAAGAACTTCCAGTTCCAACTTCTTTAGTGTTCTGTTAAACTTTTCTACTGTTACAGGATCATTATTAACATTTCCACAAGCCTTCCTGAAACTTTTTGGTTTGAAAAATAAAAAAAAGAGAATAAACGAGGAGGTTGAGTTATGAGCACAGAGCTGATGGAAGAAGTGAGAGCTTGAGAAGGAGTCCTTGGAGGGAAGCAGATGGGGCTCGTACTGATTCCCTTTCTTTCAAAACCTCAGTTCTCAGCACTGACTCTTAAATTTGAAGGGCAGGTCCTTGTTGGCCCTTTAGAAAACACAAGCGCTGCTAGCAAAGGAGTTGCCACTACAGCAGCTCTCCCGTATTTCCAAGCACAAGATTTGCGTCTCTTAGCTGTGCTGGGGGAGGAAGCACAACGGATTTGATAGCCAGGTATGTTCCTTGAACTCGTCATCGTTCCTGCTGTTGCCTTACACACTTGTTCCTCTTCTGTCTAACAAGGAGTTATACTCGGTTTTATTTCCATTGGATACTAAGAATTAAACTGTGAGAATGGCGGCTGGTTGCATTCACTGGGAACTGAATTCCTTAACTATAAAATTATGTACTACTTATTCATGAAAATGGATCAATTAAAGTCAAGGGGACTACTCACATGAGTAAATGCTAATTAACAAAACTGATGCTCTAATGAAGAGGACATGATAACATTGCACATAGATCCTGAATATTAAGCGTACTTTGCTCAGCAGAAGAAGAGGTGTTTACTCCATAGTATATAAGCAGGTTATTAAATTTCTGGTTGTAAATAAATGCTTTCAGTTAGCTTTTTAATTGGTAAATATTCCATACTTTCAGACTCAAGTGCTGTCTTGAGAAGTAAGGATGCATAAATTCCAAATATGCTTTTCCGTCGGGGCCGGGATATTGTGGTGCATCCTTTGGGTCACCCAGGCAACCCGCGACGCTGCCGTCACGGACAGGTGGCTTTTCTGCAGTAGGAACTTGAGATGCTTCTTACCCAGCTGGAGAAAAGCTGCCTTTACTTCTGAAAAAGAAAATAATAATAATAATAATAAAAAGCTCAGAAAGTTTAATAATATGAGGGAGAGACATCTACTATCTCATGTAAGTCAGTGGGAGAGAGTCTTTAGAACTGCTGGTAGCTGAGTTTTAACATTAATTTATTTTCCTATTCATGGAAATTCTACTTTCATCGCCAAGTGAACTTGGTGCTAATTAATTAAATATGAACTATTGATTAATGTATGAAGAGCAGTGAAAGCTGTGGCCACAGGATTGGTCTATTTTCAGAGACTTGCTCTTCTATATTTTAACTAATATCTTCTTTAATATTTTATAGTGCAGGTCAGAATTAGCAGAAATAAACAACCTTTTTAAGGAAGATGAGAGGTGGTCACCGCAAAGTGCTCTGGTAATGGGGCTAATGCAAACCAGAATTAAAGCCCAGGATCCCTGCAGACTGACATCCGCTCTGAGACTCCTGTCCCGAGTCTCAGATGGACACAGAATTACCCAAGTGACTGCGGGACAGTTGCCCCAGGTATCACCAGGTATCACCTCTTGTGTAAGGATTTGCAGGGGCAGAGCTGGGAGTGGATAAAGGATTTAGTGGGCAGCAGAATGGAGAGAGAAATTCCTGTTTCATGTTGCCTCTCCCGCTGGTATTTGTAGGTTCTTATTTTGTGTTTTCTAAAACCACATTTTATGTTGCAAAGTTCTGTAAAATCTTAGCACAGAACAGCATGACAAAATAGACCATAATGAATTCAATGGCAGGGAATGATCTTAAAAAAAAAAAATAAAGCAAAAGCCAAAATGCTGAGGCTCTAAATTTAGTTCTTAGTTTTTCAGTAGGTATTACAGTCATGGAAGTTTTATGTTCCTATTCTCACAAGAAAATAATGAAATATATGGTAGCAAAGTGCAGTATCCAGCAAAACCACATTGCCCTTGGCGTATATGGCTGCCAATCCATCCATCCATCCGTCCACGTTTTTGCAGTGCTTCCCAAGATACTCCAAACAATAGATACGATCCTGTTGATGATAAATTAATTTCGTTGCAAAAAGGCTTTTCTTTAGGAAAGCTTTTGGGACTGAAGTGACAGAAAGATGTCAAGACTTTCTGAGTGCAAGGTTAAAAATTCATAGCAAAGAAATTACTAAGCCCTCCGTGGGCTCTGATTCGACGTAGGCATGAGGAATGCCGGGCTGTTCAGCTGGGTTGGAGGGCTGCAGGGAGTGCTGTGTGTGCATAACGCCGTGGCGGACATCGAATACACAGCTTGTGCGCACGGATATCCCATCATTTCATCCCAGCCTCATTTGTTGTCAGGACATATGTACCGAACGCAACGTACTTCCCCTCTACACGCAGATATAACTTACTCCTGTCTCCGCCGTAGCCTTTAATTGGCCTAATGCTGGGCAGCAGCGAGCGAAATCTTCCTCTCCGAGCTCCGCATGGTGGAGGCATCTCAGGAAACAGGAATGTCGGGGCAAGGAGGCCGTGCCTAGATGGGAGCCGGGGTCTCGGGGCCGTACGTCACGGCGCGTTGCTGGCGTTGGCTTGTGCAGCAGAGTGCATTGATGCCCTGTGATGCTGCTTCCTACCTGCCGGCTTTGACTTCTCCGTTATCCTGGTAGAGCAGGGAGTGGGTTGGGGCTCGTGGTGAGCGGGACAACGCTGGTGGCTTGTCCTGAAGGGCACGGCCGCCCCGACTAGGATCCATCCCGGTCCCCGGCTGGGATCCGACCCGGTGACCTTCCCTCTGCCTGTGCCCAGCGGCTGGAGGGATGTAGGGGGGTCCAGGACAGACTGACTCTACCCTTGCGTGCTGAATATCAGTTCTTTAAAACAAAACAGCATGAAAAGAAGGGGAAATAAAAGGATTTGTAAGTTAAGTTACTGAAGGAGCTAAGGGCAAAGGGTCTAGCTCATGATCTACTGAACTCAAAGGAATCTGGAGGTTTTTACTGTGCTTAAAGAGAGGAAAATTAAATCGTAACTCATCAGGGCGGGCAGGGAGAGGGCTGTCTGTTTTCCTGACAGGGAGAGTGGTCTTTGTCTTTTGCAGTAAAACACAATGCCTTTTCCAAGGAAATCTCGATACTATATTAACTTTTAATACCCCTTACAGTGCTTCTTTCCTGGATTAAAATACAGACTTTTTTTTTCACTCTCTGGGCATGCACTAACAAAAACATTCTCTTCCATTTTTAATGATTTTTTGCAACAACACTTAGAAAAAAATAAATTAAAAATATTTAAACACGACACACTGGAAGCATTTGTTCGTGCCTGCTGGCCAGATTCCAACTTGTGTAATTAAATCTTGCAGTCTGTTACCTAAATACTTCCCGCAGTGTCTGCTCAATGCAGTGTCTTTCCTTAGTTCTCTGGCCTAAACTATTTTTACTGTTGCTCTACACTGCAGCACAGCTGCCACGTTGTATCACAGGGATGGCTGCATTTCTTTGGGAAAAGTGACTTTCATATATAAATAATTGTTAAAGTGCTTTGGAAACCTCCCTGTGGTGAAGAGCACCATTGAAAAATAATAAACCTTACAACTACATTATTAATATCAATTCTGTTGCTGATCCCATTCAAAACCTGTGACAGGGACAGAGAAAAGGTTAATCCTGCCTCCTCCTGGGTCTGTGTTGCACCCCAAGACTCAGGAAATGTGGGTGTAATTTTAAGGTCTGCCCCAACCTTTCTCGATGACAAGTCACTTGTCCCTCAGTGCCTCATCTGCCCTTTCAAGCTTTGTTTCTGTGATTTATTTAAATTTATTCCTTCTTGACAAGAGCTTTTTTTTTTTCACAGTATTTCACAGATTTTATTTGCACTACAGAAGTGGAAACCATAAGAACAGCTAGAATAGGTTGCCTGAAGGTGTCTGATGTGTGGATTCCTGTTTATGCCACCCTTTTTGTCCCTACCCTTTAAGCATTTGGGGTGTTCTCAGTACCCTTGAAGTATTTCTCACAGTTGCATACAGGTGATCACCATGAAGACTTGTTTGCTCTGTGTCGATTTTCTGCTGCACAGCATAAGCATTTAAGCTGCATCCACAGCCACCTCTTTATCTTCCCTCACACCTTATCTGTTCTTTTTTTTTTTTTTTTTTTTTAACCTTGAAGAGCAATATGCAATATACGTGAATGCGTAAAAAATGCGAGGACTGATTCATCTACAATACAGCAGTTCCTTGTAACTGTCCTGTAGTCAGAGTGAAGTCCTTCACTTTGAACTTAAATTAACCTGTGCTCTAGCTAAATCTGATGTTATCTCGCTCTTATTGATGTGAATTATTTATAGCAGAACTGTGGAATCATCAGAACGTGACTCCAGAGACCATATTTATGCAAAGATATTAATCCCTATGAAGGTTTGTTCTTCTGTTCTCTCTCTGGATCTCTGAATTACTCCATCGCACTTTCCTGCAGGTCACGTGCAGCGAGCTCTGCGCAGTCGGAGTGTTGGATGGTGGGTGCCCGTGTTGAGGTCACACGCAGAATTTGCCTTGGTGGGATTTGATCTAACTTAATCCGTAGGTGCAGATTTGAATCTGGGTCACATCCCAAGGATAACCTGTGGTCAGCTGCAGGGTTAGAGATGAACCTGTTCAATCCGTGCTGCAGTTCTGCAAACGCAGTGTTTCCATTTGTCCAGATACAGATTCTTCCCTTCGCTTTCTCTAAAGATCATGGAAAGAAACTTTTAGTTCCTGTGTAATTGGAGAAAAAGAGGGGTGAAAAACAGAATTCCCTGTTTAAGCAAACGTGCAAAAAGTGCCTATCAGAGAAGATCTGTAGCCTGAGCAGGAGCAGCTCTATTTGCCTGCCGGACTCCTTCTGTGGTCCAGCACAGGGCCAGGAGGCGGCCCTGAAGCCAAATGGCTGCCTACATTTTTTTGTTCCAGGCGTTTGACAGTTTCTGCCCAAAATCTGTGTTGCTTGTGTTGTTGGAAGTGACATTATGGCAGGGAGATAATGTCCCTGTATGGGTCTTGTATTTTGGTTGTGCTCCTGCTGGGAGTATTTGGAGATGGGATCAAACCAGGACTCGGCTGAAGCCCGTAAACGTGGGCAATGTAGGACTGAAGGTTTGCGGCTGCCATCCTGGGTCTTCCCTAGCATCATTCTGCACGCCTGGAAAAAAAAAATCCCAATTTAAATAAAAAAAAAAGCTCCTCCGTGTTTTTCCCTGTAGTACGCAGCTATTTGCAGACATTTGATAGCAGAATTTGGAAAACCTTTTGGCTTTAGGTGCCTCCAGGTGGTTCCCACTGAAGCGCACATCCAAAGCAAGACTGAGGCCTTCTGTTTGTACCTGAGCATCGCTCCCCTCTGATGTTTGCTCGTCTTTTATTCATGCTGAGAGCAGAAGGGAACACTTCCTTCAGGGTGGTAGGGTTAAATAACTTTTGATATCATTCAATGGAATAATAATACTACCAGCAAAAAAAAGTGTGGCCCTTTTAAGATCGCTTCTAATGATTTAAAGAAGGCAGAATGTCACCCAAAAGGACCATTTCTGCTTCTTGAAAGATTTTCTACAACATTTTTCTGACTGATGTGCTAGATGCAAGTCCTTGATCTTGGAATCACTGTTGTCTTTTCAGTGATAAACAGCAGAGCTCTGCTCTGCTTTCGTGTAAGCACCGCCGTGACACGGTCCTCCTGCTTTAAGAAAACACCTAGGAGACTTTTAAATAAGTACACAGAATATACCCAGTCTTTCTCAAGGCCTTAGTTGACCATCTGAAGCATTATGCAGCACCAAAATGGGTAACCATTGGTACTGTTGAGGGGACTTCTTTAATTTACAGTGGCAGTGGTTAGGTTTCTTTTTGCTTTAATTGAGATCCAGAATACAGCTTGTTTTCACTGACATATGCAAATAAGACCAATATTTAAAACATATAGTACTTTACATATTCAAAACACTGGAGAAACATTTGCACTCATTCTAACAACACCGTTGTGAAGCAGGTAAATACTATAATTATTCCTTTAATGCAGTTTTGCAGAAGGAGATGATATATTGCAGCCTTGGCATCTCCATCCTCCTCAAAAACGGGCATCAGGCCTCCAGATCTGAGAGTAACAAGAAGGCACCTGACATTTGACATTTTTATGTATGTATCCCAGGTTTTGAGCTCTCAGGGATTATGTTTTCAAGTTTTCTTGACAGTGAGCAGGGCTAAAAAATTTCTCTCTGCTCTTAATGAGAGAGGAACTGGTGTCCTGTGATTCCTGAAGCTGGAGCCCCTCAAAAGCTAATAAAATTTCCCAAAACTTTCAAACAGGGATTGTATCCTGGGCCTATGAAACTAACAGAAGTATTGAATTCAGTGGGATTTGTGTAAGACCATGTCAGCAGGGCTTGGGATTTGCTCTGCGGAGCACGGACTTCCAGTGGGGAGTTTATTCTGCTGCTGCCGACACCAGACTGGAGGGTCTTTGCCAGTGGTTTCCATAGGAGCAGGAAAAGGACTTAAATTACAACTATTTATCTTCTGCGGTAATTGCAGGCACTCTGATGACCCCCGAAGATTCCCTGCTGTGTGTACACACCACGATAAATGCGTTTGCAAAAGCAACTAACAGGGGCTTCATGTACCCCAAGTAGCAGTGTTTACGTGTCGGCTTGTTTGTTTTCTCATTTATTCCAAGAAATAAGTGAGAGAATCCAGTAAACATGGGCTACTGACAGAGCTGATTTGTAATTTGGCTTTCAGGTGGCTGTGTGATGCACTTCTTCCATTATTTTCATTAAGTTCATTAAGTTAGTTTCATTAAGTTTATAACTAAGTTCCCATTTAAATCTGGGGGAGAGCTGACAAATTCCCTGGACTGGTCATGGTAAGAATATCAGATTTCATAGTTTGCCACAGATTAATAAAGCACGACATGCATTATTCACGTAGTTTCTATAATTACTGGCAATTAAAGCTATTCCAGAACCAAGGGGGTTCTCGCGGTGCTTGCTGCAGTGCTGTTGGTGTGTAACGCCTCCCGCCTTCCCGCTGGCTTTTCCTGCCCGTGTGTCCCGTTTTCAGGTGCAGGGGATGGATCTTCCTGGCATCACCATGCCAGCGGCGTGGGAGTGGCGGGGGGTGCTGGACACGAAGGTGTCAGAGGTTGGAATGGCACCTCCCGAGCTCTCCCTGCGACGGCTCCTCGCCCGGGGCTGCTCCGTGCTGCTTTTCCCCGCTGGTGTCAGGGAAGGGGGAGCATGTTACAGGGAATCGCGCTGCAATTCCCAGCAAAAGATGGGGGCTTTGGCAGGGTGAATTTCCTCTAACTGGATTTGCAGGAATTTTGGGAAAATGCAGCAGGTTAAGGGCTTTGATTCAGGGCTAGCGGGGTGTGGAGGTGGTTGCTTGAATCCATGTGCTAAGCAAAACACTGAGGGAATGTGTCAGATAGAGCGTGCAGCTCTTTGTGTGGCCAAGAGTCGAATTCTGTTTCCTTATCTCCCTCTAATCAGTACATGGAAGGGAAGTAAGAACAAAGTAAAATCCTTGGACACCACGGGTGAGCTGGACACTGTGCAGGGTGCCGGGGAGCTGCTTCCCGAGGCATCTCCCGCGTGTTTTCCTGCCCTGTGCTTTCCTTTGAGTGACCGCAAAAGGAAACCAGACGCTGGCTATTCTGTGCTCCATAGGAACTGTTAAAAACAGAACAAAAAGCCCCAAACCTTATCTGTGATGTTACCTGCCTGTAGTTACAGGGATCTGAGCACCATTATCCAGCGCACGGTACTAACGAGCTTATCAGAGTCTTTAAAGTGTTCTCCAGATCAGCTAGACAGAATTCACCCCGGCTGCCCTCGAAGCAGCATCTTTTTACACGGAGCTGCTGCTCTTTCTCTCTCGGTGGCGTTTCGTGCTCTGCTGCGCGTTGCGTCTCTGCGCGGAGGGAACGGCGCCTGGGAGAGCGGGGAACCGAGGGCTCCTCCGCCAGGCCGGACCGGCCTGCGGCCGCTGCTTCGCGGTGCCCGTGCGGTGCCAGATGGGCCCTCCCTCCTGGGCCACGCTCGCAAAGTCATTGAAGCCTGGGCAACAAAATAAGTCGTGCTCGATTAGGAAGAGTTGAGGGATGACTCTTTGCAGTTCTGCCAGCGAACGGAAGGCGCTGAGCAGCCTCGCAGAGCCGCAGTGCTTCGAAGGGTGCCCTATTCCTAATGTCAGTTTTGACAGATTTACTCTTTTGCTTGTCTAATACTTGCCTGATACTGTAAGCAGGAGGTGCAGATCTAGTTCATCCACTGAGGTAACTTAAAAAATGAAAGTGAAACAAGACTGTTTCCTGCCATAAGGTCCTTCAGCTCTGTCCACAGCAGGGAATGCGTTTCTGCCATGCGGTTGATGGGGGCTCCTCCCGCCGCTGCAGCCTGCAGAGCATCGGGGTTTAGGGTTTAGACTGCGTCTGAGTAACTGCTGCACTGGACCAAGGGAGGCAGGCGGGATCGGCTTTGCTGTCCTGCCCGCAGCTGGCAGGCCGGAGCGCGAGCGCCGGGCCCGGGATGTCGGCGCGGGCCCTTCCCTCCCGTCTCCGCGCGCTCACAACCCTTTATATTTCCTGGTCGGAACTAACAAGACCCATCTGATCCGCCCGCGCGAGCCGGGAGGATTGCTCGGTGTCGTGGGACAAGAGCCGGGAACTTGGGACGTGGAGAGATTCGCTCCTTCGCCTGGTCCTGTTTTTCAGCAAACCCAGCAGTGCTGAAGTGCAGCTCATTTTCTCCTTGGGATTTTTAATCAAAGAAAGCAATTATCTGTCAGAGCACAAATATATAAATGCTAACCAACTCGTAGATTAAAACGTTCCCTTCTCGCTTAACCTGTAAGCTCTTCTTCGCATTTGTGCTGGAATGAAGAATTTTGTGCCGGAACGAGTCGTTCAGCCAGAGGATAAATTAGGAAGCAGACAAAGAATAATGATCGTCTCTTCGTTGCTTCTTAATATCAGCTCATAAAGGAGCGTCGGGAGCGGTGGAGGCTCCTGCTGCTGCACCAGCGTCATCGAGAATATCCCGGTGGCTCCCAAATTACAAAAAAAAAAAAAAAAAAAAAAAATCCAAATCAGAGGCAATCCCCAGGGCAGTGCTGAGTGACGTGTGCGGACCTGGGAGCATGAGAATTATGTGCTCGTTGTGCATTAGGGCGAGAATTCAAGGCAAAGCAAACTTTGTATTGATTTTTCAACCTGGGGAGGGGCTGGGGAGAGTTATCTGAATAATTCTATTATTCACCTTTCTGTTTGGAAAATTAAAGTGGTTGAGTGCAGAGAGCACCACTGAGAGAGATAAATGAGCTGCTTCACTGCAGAATGAACTCTGTTCCCGGAAAACTGTTGATGTTGTGTGCCGAAATTCCTTATGTATCTAGTGCGACGATTTGCATAAAATATCCTTTAAATTCGAGAATGGCTTCCCTGAGCCCAGAAGGGCATCCACATATGATGATGCTCCCGTTTTATTTTTCAGTGGATGTACACAAATACTCCTATTGTATCCAGTGATTAAACTGCAGAGGGCCCATTCTGTGATTATTTATGACCGATTCCATTTCAGCTGAGCCAAGCTGAGGCTGCCCGCGCTGAGACAGAGCTGTGCGGATGTGACCTGCTACCCACAGTGATGCTGCTGCTCCCGTGCACTGCGAGCTGCTTTCCGGGGGCTTCCAGAGTTGTCATCGGTCCTCCCTCCCTGTTATTCCCGTTCCTGTGTTTCTTTCTCATCCCTTATTTCTGGCTGTTTGAGTGTATTCTTGACGTGAGCAGGCAGTGTGAGGTGCTCATCTCAGTTTCGTCAGGTCCCTCATATGGTTTGTCCAAGTCCTCATGTGCAGACTGGTCACTCTTCCTATTCTAAAAGGTTCTGATTTTCAGGGCAGGGACTTGCTGGTTTCCTCTAAAGCCGAAGCACGTGGCTTATGGTGGAGACTAATAAACCAGCAAGGTTTGGTTTAAAAACACAAGAAGTACTTTTGAGTTACCTAAGGACAAAATAGTCTCTTAAACATTTTAAATCCATTTGCTTTGTGCTCTTAGAATTCAAAAGCCACAAAATGGATTTCTTTCAAGTTTCCTGTATGCCAAGATTCAGCCCAGAGGGATTTATTTTTTTATGGCTCAGAGTATGGTTTTGTAATGAAAAGACTGACAGATCCTTTACTATGTGTCACTAGGTACAATGCTCTAAAGTATAGTATGAGATTAACTCATATTTTAATGAAGCATCTTGAACAGAAGAAAGGGAGCGCTTTAAAACTATTAGGTGAAATCTCTGTCAGTTTGGTTTCACCAGATGCTAAGAGAATACGCGTTGCTTGTTTCAGTGATTCACCCAGTGAGAGTGCACATATAGCACAGCAGAGACATATGGGGCGTCTGGCCTTTCAAGGGGCTAAATTTTTCAGTTTTGTTTTTCTTCTAGGAGTTGACTCTTTCTGAAAACATAACTCCTCTCTTGGCTTCTTGAAATAACAAAATATCTCTGTTTATTTCACCAAAAAAATGAGGATTAAGGGGAAGAGACAGGACGCTAGAGATGCCCAAGGGGGTGTATGAATGAACATGTGTCTTTCGTGGATTTGTGTGCACATGTTTGTGATTGCTGCTTTGTCATGTGCATTGGATAACTGCAGAATTTAAAATTGTTCATTACTAGAAACTTCTGTCTATACATCATAGGTGATCTAGTTGCACGCATTTGTACACACAGAGGTATATGTATTTTTATATGCCTATACATTATATATCTAAAATATCTAGTATTGGCCTTTGCAAAAATAAGATGCAGTTCGTTGGGTGGGAATAGGGACCATGGGCCTCACCAGGACCGACGATTCCCATCCCACAGCGAACTTGCTGGATTCCAGTACAAATTGCGTTAACGTTAATCACGAGTAACTTTACAGGGAGTTATTGCAGCTTTCCCAAAGCTACACGTGTGCAAAATATATCATGGTGTCCCGAGTGCTGGTGTCAGAGACGTGCGATGGCCGCAGGGAATCGCTGGGCGAGTCCGTGCGCACTGGGGTGCATGGCGAGTGGTCAGGAGTGCAGGGAAAAGCGGAGCCTTTCCCACGTTTCCGCACGGAAAGTGTGCCCCATGAGCGTCTCACCCAGGCGCTTGCACGTGGACGCTGCAATGTGAGGGCATCGTGTCTTGAAGGCAAACAGTAGCTGATCTAACCAAATACAATCATCTTCCCCAAAATGTCCACGTTCCTCCCAACTGAAGCAGTGCTCCTAAAAGGTTTCCGAGAATAATTTTTGAATTCTATGTTTAGCTTGCTGTGAAATCAGCCGTATCCAGCATGAGTGTTGCTGCCCTGTGCTGCGCCCCGCTGATTCCCAAAGCTGCACGGAGTCATTCCCATCCGCGCTGATGGAAAGCGGCCGGTTTGCCTTGCCGGAACGGGGCAGGAGCCGCTCACCGAACCCACAGGCAGGCAGAGAGCGGCCGATGGTTCGGTCCAAGCGGACGCCCAGTGCTGGGGCGTTTGCGAACCAGGTCACGCGCATGTGGCCCTTTCACTGCGTGCGTCTCCTTCATGTTTCCTCCTAAATAATGCACTGGGGTGCTTGATAAACGCAGGTGAACGGACTCATCCGCCTGCTGTGTGCAGCTCCTCCCTCCCTCTCCTTGCAGCTTGATCCGGCACCTGGTTCACTTGCCATGGAGCTCTGGGCGGCAGCCCCTGGAAAAGCACGCCAGAATTCACAGGGAAAAATAACCCATCGTTGCCACATTCACACAGGAAACGTTCAAGATTTAACCTGCACTATATGCACAGTGTGGCACAGATGTTGCCTGAGCTTGCTTTAAATGGCTTTTTTCCCTCAGTAACTTTGGAAATCATTTTCATTCTTTATTTTTAATGCCATGGGCTTTGCGCCTGCTGAGAAATTAGCAGAAAGCCGTGCATGCCATCGATCATTGGTGGTGGGGTGGTTGTGTTTTTTTCTCCTGACGTTGTATATTGAAACCCATAATTAATACTAATCTTTTAAATGCCTTTGTAGAAGAGGAGCACAGCAGGCACAAAATGGACTTTTTATTAAAATTAACAGAAGAAATGAAATTTGTACATAACAAGTAATTGCTGAACACAGACTTAATAATTAAAATTATTTCTGCAAGCCTGTTCTTTCAGATATTGAGTAAATAAAATTGCTGTTTGCTCAGGGATCGATATTGCTGTTCACAACAATAATTTAGAATTTAGGATAAGCAGTCCTTCCATGCAGGACTGTGAAATGCAGTGGAGTACATACAGCATGGTGGCAGCAACAAAAATAACTAAAAATCACAGGTGGTTTCTGCATGTTTATGGTTATGTCCAGGCAGGACAAATGCTCTTACCTCGTTCCAGTATTAAGGCGGGGATACCAGTAGTGTTGCTGTTTATTGTGGTCGTCGTTTGGGACTTAAATTTGCCCGTAGTTTAAGCCTGCGCTTCTCTGCTGTTCTGAATCGGGCTAGTGACCTATGCTGAGCGAGTGAGAGAACATGCCAGCGCATTTATAACCGTGAAAACGATGCTATTTATGGCTATCAGAGGAATGATGCTATAAATAAGCATTGCTTCAGCTTTTTTTCTTAACTTCTCCAATTTAGCGCTTTACAGTCCACGTTTTGACAATCAGAAAAACTGCCGTCGGTTCTTACTGACGCAGATCACTCCAGACTACGTTTTAATATTCTAGAAGAATTAAAAAATATTTTATCCTTCTTTTATCTCTGGGTTTACTTAAAAATCAACTCCGGATTTTAATCTCCTTAGGAAGACATGGATGTTGAGAAGAAGGATTTGGTGATCTCCGTGGCGGGCGGGTGGGCTTATCCCGCCGGTTGCCGTTGCTCCCGGTCGGCCGTCCCAGCGGCTCCTCGGCGCCGCGAGGGCCCAGATGCGGCGTCGCAGGAGATGATGAGTGTCCTTGTAACGCGCCCGTCGCGGGGGCTTAGACAGTCGGGGCGGATTCGCAGTAATACCTTAAGATTACTCTGAGCACACGTGCGGACGCCAGACCGGCTTATGTTTATTCACCCTTTAGGAATACCGTATGGCCACAGCGAGCAGGGGTTGCTTGGTGATTCACTGGGGTCGTGTAACATCGAATCCGTCCACGGTGTTTGGGTGTCTAATGCAAAGGTTGTGCTGTTTCTGCCCACAAAGATTACACTTTTGACTGGCACAGTCTGCTCTCTTGGGTCTTTTTTCCCTTTTTCCCCTTCCCCAACATTTCCTTCTTTTCTCCGCTCTGAATCCTCCAAGATTATACGAGGCTGCAGTGAGCTGCTTTTTGAATGAAAAAACCAACCCTGAGAGGGGCAAACCTGGCACGACGGACTGCTTTGGAGATCAAGCACCAAGAGTATCGGAGCTCTGCTGAGACCTGGCGGGCTCAGCGCTGCAGTCTGGCTGTAGGATGGGAAAGGCTTCAGCTGCGAGGGTATCTTATCCCCTTATGCTGCAGCGGTGACAGCCGGCAGCCCTTGTTCTTGCTCTAAAAGCAGTGAATGTGGGTGGTTGCGGTCGCTGCCCCGCAGCCCTCGAGCAGGGTGCAGCAGCAGTTGCCGCGTGGCCGTTTCTGTCCCTGCAGTGAGTGGCTGCCAGGGAATCCAGGTGCTGGGCAGTGCTATCTGGGAAGCTTTTCCTTTCTTGCCTATTCTTGATATTTTCTTTTCTCTTGTATAAAAGAAAAAAAGGAAGGAAGAAAAGGCGGCATCTCAGCCCTGACCTCCTTCCCCTACCAACACATTGAAGGGCTTTAATGAAAATGACTTTTGGCAGCTGTGTTTGAGTGACCATTGTGGAATGGGATGTGACACTGGAGCATAAACAAAACGTATAAATGTATGCAGGACGCAAGACTGCAGCTGGAATAAAGGATTCAGACGCCTCTTCTTTCTGACACGTTGTGCTGTAAGGTCACACACAGCACGGGAGATGGGACTGGCGGCATGAAAATATCTGGGCTGCTGTAAACTGGTTTTAACCCTCTCAGTGTTCCAGGATAAATAGCATGAACCTGGAGGAAGGACATTCTCCCCTCGCATTCAGCTCCTCCTCTTGGATGAAGCATTTTAGGTCTTAGGGGTGCGGGCCAGCCAAAATCAGGGCATCGCTGCCACGTCAGCGAGGTTGGTTCATGGCGACTCTCTTGACAACTGAAGGACCTCTTGGTGAATAGCCAAAAGTTTCTTTTTTTTGCCAGCTTTCCATTGTGTGCATTTTAAAACTCCTTGATGAAAATGAGCACATAAAGTCCAAAATCGGTGCTGTGAAAACAAGTGAATTTTTACAGGTCAGTCCTTTTTCTTCTTGTACCTGGCAAGAGAAGATGTCATTAGGAAGACTGGCAATTTTCACCTCAAATGAATTGTCAGATCTAATATTTCACGTGGGTATCTACGTCTTTGTTAAGCTCTCGTTATCTCACGAGCATGTGGACCAAGTCCAAAAGAATTAGCTCTTTAATATTTGTCCATCAGCCTGGCGTTCTTTCCGCCGCTGCCCGAACTGAGGCAGGGAGGGTTGTTAGTGCAGGGGTTACTTCATTAGTTTGATTCAGCATGTCTTGGATTCACAGTGCTTTCAAGAGACATCATGAAATAAATTCAGAATGTGTTATGAGGATGCCCACAGAGCAAATAACAGGGGCAAATTACCTCACTGCTAAAGGAAAAATAAAAATCTGCTGCAGACAATATGACAAAATAGAGCAGAATGCAGGAGGGAAATCTCCTGTAAATACTGTGCATTCATATTCATGGGTTTTACATTAAAGCAGTAGAACCAATATAAAATTGCTCTTATTAAAATATAGCATTTCTGAGAAACAAAACAAATAGCTAAGTGCTGTGGAAGCAAAGTGAAGCCTTTAAAGCACGGCTTCCTAAAGAATAATCTTACTGTGCAATTTGCAGAGTGGCTTATAATTATCTTCAGAACAGCAGCAAGTGGAGTGGTGGTGAACTTGTTAATATTTGGCACCGCTTCCATTTTTAAGTGTTGGGTGTTTGACAGCAACAGTGTTTTAAGCAAGACTGCACCTTTGTGAATTTTCCTGCACGTAATTAATTTGGAAATTCTCCTTTGCACTGTAGCTTTTTTGAAGATGGATCCACACAGATTAGCGTTGTGTGTAGTCGGTATCAGCTTGGGTACAGCAGCTCCCCGAATCTGTTGGTTTAGTAATATATGTGTGTGTGTTTGTGTGTATTTTGAGAGGAACTGATGAAATCCCAGTTTAAGCAATGTGACTTTGGGCATCCGTAGTTTGAAGAAACTGGCAATAAGCTTGAAGGTGAGGAAGTGTTACCCCAGGATGGCAAGGTTGGTATTTTGTTATGGGTCTGGCAAATCTGAGGTTTATAGAAATGCTACTGTTGACTTCAACAGCAGCAAGATGGAGCCTTTAGAAGTTTCTGCAGGAATAGTCTCGGAGGCCCCCTCGTTTACAAACATGAGTGGATCATTTAGACTCATGGGGCAGGCTTATTATTCACATATAAGTGATTAATATTCAAGCATAAGGGAATTTATTCCTCTTACTTGTTTGCCTTATAGGAACTGTCCTTTAATTTCCCTTCAGAAGAGCCCCTTCCCGCACGTCCTGGCACCAGTTAAATATATAGAGCACTAGACTAGATGGGCTTCCTCCGACAGAGCCGGTGAAGGGCTCCTTGGCAGGACGCAGCTTGGCCATTTAGGCCAATTACACATGTTATTTCCTGCCTAAACACATTCATTCCGGGAGTCTGGAATGCAAATTAGATAGGGGCTTTATTAATTATATATGAGTAAACATACAGTTCTAGCTGAAACTGCACGCCTGTTCCTTCGGTCACGTAATGGCTGAAACGAGCTCCCAGCCAAAGCGGGACGTAGTTGTCTATAGCCGGGTTGCCTTTTCCTATGGCAAGCACTAAGCAGCCCTGTGCTAGAAGGCGCTTCTTTAAATGCTCCATTAAAACTAGACTTCATTGTGTTGTAAATAATGTAAAAAATTGACAGAAACTGGGAAGAGTTTAACTGCGTGCAAATTATGAAGGATAGCGTTTGGGGCAAAAATTTCATTTGGGGCCTTGCTTTGGAAATGAACGTTTTTATATACATCTTCTAATATCACAAAATCTCAGGAGGGAGGAAATCAGGCACTCCAGCTGTTTGGTGTTTTTAAAAAGCTCTCCAAAGACTTATTTCCTTAGAATTCGAATGTTAAAATATTGTGCTCATTAGTATAGGGATTAGTTATGTGTGAGCTAGCATGTATACACATACTGTAATTAGGATTTTTATTTGATCTTTTATGTGCTTGATGAAAGCGATGCAAAGAAAAGAAACCTCTCAAAAATACTTTATTCCTTCTCACAACGATGACGGGGCCTTTCTGAAACTCCTGCTACAGCTGGGGGCAGCGATAGATAGCCACGAAGAGCATCTTATAGGAATGGATCTTATAGCATCGTATAGGTGCAGGTACTTGCTGAGAGCTGACAGCGATATTCCTCTCTGTGGTCCCTGGGGAATCTCATTTCTTCCTCTCTTCTCACGGGGACATGGGAAGAGCCAGTAATTCCTTGGGCGCGTGGTCCCGAATGTCGTGGATGCCGTCGGATTCCGCTCACCTTCCGGTATTCTTAGGAGAGCATGGGGCCGCTGTTGGCACCGGGAGGGACTGGCCCACTGAATGCAAGGGACTGCTCGAGACTTTTTCTTTTGCCTTCCGTGCTTTGGGTTTCTATAAAACCTGTGATAAGCTGCATTCCCTTTTTCTCCTCCGTATTTAAAAGCGAAAAAGCAAACAAAAAAGTTTGTGTTGACCCAGGCTCCAGACATTTACCTGTGCCTCAACGCAGCCTCTGCATGTGCTGAGAATTGTGTATTGCAAACCTTCGCTTTGCAGGTCCAAAAAAAACCGTGCTAACGTTTTGACGTTTGTGGGAATGCTGTAAATAGCCTGACACCTACATGCCCCAGAATCTTCTCCGGGGTTGGTGCGGTGCGTGGTTTCCGCTGCTCCCTGGGTTCCTCCGTGGGCATTCCTGGGTGGAAAAGGCAGGTGTGGGATTGTGCAACCTGGTGCTGAGCGCTAAAAATCCATCCCTTCCCCAGGATCAGCTCTTTGCTGCCTCTAGAGCGTGTTTGAATTTGTGACAAAAACGAGTGGGATATTGGGCTTATTCTGGAAGCCAGTGCATACCTCCCACTTGGCTTTTTGTTATAGTGGGAGGAAAATATAGCAGCAGAATCGTTTTCCTAAGGTGAAGAAGAGCCAGTGACATCCTGACACCCACGCGGAGGGAAGGAGGCATCGAACTAGATCTATAGCATCCTCCTAACCCTCTCCTCCCCCCAAAAACCCAAACCTCCCCTTTTTTCACTCTATTATAACAGCTATTTGGAGAAAATGTTGAGGTCTGCTTGGTAGCAAGGTGCCATTCATATAAGCGGGGCAGAATCTGGCCCTTGATTTAATGCACCAGTGTGTGGAGGGAAATGTGCTTTATGGGTTCATAATCACAGGATCTTTATGCAAAAAGCAGGGTGGTCGTCGTGGCAGACCTGTCTTTTGTTCTGCCGTACACAGTGGAGCAGGGGATAGAATTTAATGCGAATTACCTACAAATTGGGTAGAGCGCCGCTACGCAGCTACTTGCAAGCCCTAGTAGGAGTTTTCTCTCGCTGACAAACCGTACAGCTTGTCTCCTCTCAAACGTTTTAATAAAATTTATTCTGCTGCAGCAGAATATGGTTGAATTACAAGATGGCAAAATATGTGAGGCAGTTCCTGAATGTGTCTGGTTCCCTCTATCCGTGAGTTCGTCTGTGTTCTTCAAAGATTATTTTGATATAATTAGTAATTAGGTACCTGAGTATCCTATAGATTTTGGGTAGGAATGCTGCAGTGTGGAGAGCCCTGCGTGCAGGCAGGGCAGGGGCTCCCGGCCGTGTAACATGGATCCCTCAAATCCCAAACTGGAAAAGGAGCGGGGGGTCCTCCCATTAAAGCAGAGCCGTGCCCACTCCGGACATGTTCCTCACGTGGCTCTGGGGCTTGCTTGGAGGCTCCCAAAACTCTCCTGGCAAAGTGAGGGGTTTTTCAAATTGGTCCCATCAAATTTAATGAAATGCATTTTCTGTGAACAGAATTTCGCAGGCCAAGATGACTTGAGCCTTGTCTCTGAACGTCTCGGGCTGGCGGCAAACAAGGACAGCGTTAAGGACTCCGGAAAGGTCACAATAATATTTTGTAATAAAAAGTGTTAGGCAGCCTCCGTGCAAGGGTTGGAGCCGGCTCTGCCTATAAATAAAATATACAAACAGAAAAACCGGGGGAGACAAGAGGTCTCTGTTATTCCTGCTACCATTCAGCAATATCATTTTAATGGGGAAAAAATGCACACAGAAATATATGTGAAAGTACAGCAAATGCTGAATACTTTTCAAGCTGCTTTTGAGAAATCCAATGTCTTTGTATGAAGATGGGAATGACAGCTCATAGTACATTAAAGTGAATAGAGTTCCCAAGTCATTCAGCAGTGGCAGAAATTCACTTAATCTCAGTTTGATATAATGCAATTTTTCTTTCTTTCTGGGTCTATATGTGTGCGCTCGCTCCTGCCCGGGAGCGGTGCTCTGCGCGCGCCGTTTCCAGCACCCTGGGTGCTCAGGAACATTACGTTTGGTTTCACTCGTAATGATGTTTAAATTTACACATTTAACGTTCAAAAATAATAAAAACAGACCTATGTGAAAGCCTCATATTTAACGTTACCCAGACCGAAAACAAAAAACACAGAAAAAGATGAAGTCACGGTCTCAATTCCTTGCACTTACTGTATTCAGTCCTGGTAGTGCTGATAAAAGCAGATGTTAGAAAACGTAGCAAGTGGTTAGTGCTTGGAATCGGCTTGCGCAGTGGTTGTGAAGCCTGACAAAGACTGTAAACCCTGGAGAGTTTGGATTCAAGAGACATGGCCAGGACACCTTGGGCGAAGAGCGGGTGGTTGGCAACTTCTCCATGGTCTCCCCCCCGCCCTTGGAGATGCTGAACCTGGAGAGGCTGCAGAGCTTCCTGCCTTCCAGCCGCGGCCTCATCATGAATGTCGGAGTCCTCGCTACTCTGCCGGCGCTTGCCCAAGGCCGGCTGGAGCGAGTGCGGCTCCGTGCAATAGGAATGGGTAGGCCAGGCTCCCGTCCAGCCGTGCTCCTGCTGCTCTCCTCCAAATCTGCCCTTGGCAAACAGTAAAACTGGAGGGAGGCAGAAGCCCGACCTCAAGATGCGGCTGCAGAGCACAGGAGCGCGGGCCCCGGTATTTCAGATGTGTTGGCAGGGCGAGCTGAGGCTGTCGCTGGGTCTGCGCTGTGCGCTGGGGTCTCCGTGTTGGACGTCCAGGTGCGCGGGTTTGCCCGCTGGCCCCGTACAAGCGCGTGCCAAATTACAGATACTGAAACAGGTGCAAGTACAAAGCACGCAGTGACTAATTTGTAGGATGGCCCTGTAATTTCATGCATATTAAGCCAGTTATGCAAAATAGTTTCAATCCAGCCTTTGCATTTGGAAGCACAGATTTTGCACATTCAAGTTGATGGGTGCAAATAAAGCTCCTAGCTGTTTGTGCAAATTAGCATTTGAATATCCACCTACCCATTTTGGGGGCAGAAAGGGAAATATCCCTTGTGAGTAATTGCAAAAGTAATAGGGGGCAATTATTTTTAAAAACTCCACTAGTCAGTAAGTTATTTTCAAAACAAAGTGCTTCTATTTTAGTCGTTAGCTAAAATGTGTTCACGTGCCATTGCGCAGTAGTCAGTGCCCTGCCGAATTCGTTTGCCAGCTACTTTTAAACCTCAGCAACTCAATTCTCCCTTCCAAAGGCGGAGACATTGGGAAGCGAGCGACGGATGGAAGGAATCCGATCCAAGCCCATCAGGGCTGTGCTTTGGACTTGTTTTGTTTCAGGTGGAGCTAGACCAGTACGTTCTCAGATTGCAATTTGATGTATTCTTTTGCCAAGATGTGGCAGCGCTTGCCAGTGTTGTTTTTCTTTCTTTTTCCTTTTTTTCATTTTTCCTGAAAGACTTAAGAATTTCCACCAGCTCCCATGGCCGTGCGGGCCGTCGGTGCCTCTGCTGCCAGTCAGCAGCCCTGCTGCACGAGCCGCCTGACCGCATCACGGCGCATCACGGGTAGCTTAACGAGCCCTAAGTGGGTCTCTAAATAAAATGGGGGGGAAGAGGGTCTTTATTTTTCCTCTTCTCCAAGATTTTTCTTCATTTTACATGAAGGAATTTTAATGAAATCCCGAAGCCTGGGTGTTTTTTCCCCATGCTGCTGGTTGCACCAGCCGCACATGCGCCTGCAGAGCCGGCATTCGCAGGTGGCATTTGCCCTGTTACAGGAGCCTGCGTGTTCAGCTCTGCTCGTGGCAAAACCAGGAGCCGTTTCTGTTTGTGCTTTGACCCAGTTAGAGGGACTTCAGTGTCACTTCGAAGGACAACCCCAGCTCAACACCCTGAATCGGGTGACGGGAGGTGTTGGCCAGGTTTGATCCGTCGTTGCCGGAGGAGAAGCACCACCGCAGAGCAGCTGAATCAGGTGCTCACTTAAACAGCTGCTGCATTTTAATTTTACAAAATGAGCATAAGAAGTATTTTTAGGGAATGTTTAAAGTACAAAGGGAAACTTTGCTTAAAAATAGATCTTTGACAATATAAAATAGGTTAGTGCTTCCTTTGAGGCAAACAAACAACCCACTTAAGAATTAAAAATTTCCAAGCAAATGACTTGGAAATCCTTCTGTCTCGAAGCATGATCAAAGTAGCACCCTGACAGGTAGCATTTATCACAGGTGGTACCGTCTGCTCAGTAAGTACTCGATGAGGCAAAAAAAGAAAAAGAAAAATGGTGGTTCCCAGTTACATGTGTGCTTGGATGGAAGAGTAACATAGAGAACAACTCAGAGAGACCCTGCGCTTGTGCAGAAGCTGCAGCTCTTTTTTGGTGCAGCTCTTTTGTTGCTACACAGCTAAATGTCTGCTTATAAAAAATGGGAACGGGGAAGAAATGCTGCGTGGCTGCTGGCGCCCGCCCTGCCGGCCTCGCCGGGCGCCAGGACGGGAGCCCTGCAAAGCCCTCGAGGGCCCAGTTGCCATCCGGGAAATGGCCCAAAGGAAGCGAATAAGGATTAGGCAGGGGCTGAGGAGGAAACTTCCATGGACGTGAAGGACGGTTGGGGCATCTGCTGCCTCCCGGAAGCTGCGGGGAGTCGGCTCGTGTGCGCGTTTTGAATCTCCCCATAAGGCAAAAGGACCTGTCCAAGTGACGTGCTGCCGTACGAGGGGGAAGTCTGTCTGGGAGGGATTCCTCCCCCTTCCTCATCTTAATATCCGGCCTTAATTTCCCTTTATTAGTTTCATCCCTGCTCTCCTAGGTATAGTAGCTGACACCCTTCTAAATATTCACTTTGATCTTTCTTGCTCTCCTTGAGGTCAGACTTTGAACCAGTGTATTGTGCTGTAGGTGATGGTTTTTTTTTTTTTTTTTTTCCAAAAGATATGATTTTTTGTTTTTTTAAGAGCGAAATTGTTTCCCTTTTCTTCTGGTTTTAGACGTCAGGATATTCCCTGCTCTTGGAATAATGCTTTCTCATTTTCATTGTGTAGAAGTAGAAAATTTGACGATGACCAAGGGGATATCCAGGTAATTCAGATACTGAGGAGAATGCAAAAAAAGGGTCCAGGCTGGGATGTTTAATATTTCTGAATTGTCATCTTGCTAAGAACTTCAAACACCTTTTCAAGAAGCGAGAAGATGCAGTAGCAACAGATCTCAGCTCTTGCTTGTGCTGCCATCAGGCTGGTACTTTCTGAGTGGGTAGAGGGCATACACTGAGTTATCCCCGGATCAGAAGTATGTGTTTTTAAGAACAGCGATGTTAAACATCTAGTAAGCACTGTACCTGGTTATGAAATACAGCTGCAGTGTGTGGAAAGCATCCAAATAAATGCTGTTTCAACTTCTCAGATCCTCCATTGTAGATTTATGGGCGTTCTTTTAATGCATGAAGGACAGGATCTCACGGCAGAGACTGCTGATTCTATTTTTCCTGGTGAGAAGTGATCCTTCTCTGTATTTTACTAGGCTGCTGATTCTTAAAATAAGTGAACTAAATAGGGCAAAGATTTATTAAGCATATCTGACAAATCATAGCCCACCACAAATAGAGCAAGCACAGCCTAAGTGAGCTCCAGCCTGATGGTTCCAGCTTAAAGGAATTTATTTAAAGAAATTCTAGTTTCTCATCCATCATTCACAACAAATGGGCTTCAGTCAGCAGTATTCCCTTCCATGCAAGCACAGAGTTGCCTGACACTGGAATCCCTCGGGAGCCCGCAGTGCGGAAGGCACACGTTTCTTGGGTACCTATGCCCCCAACTGATGTTAAACTCCTGAAATATTTAGGAAGGTACAACTGCAAAGTGAACAGAGGAGCATTACCCATGTGATGCTTTTAGTATTTTTTGCTTGAGGTTGCAAGACTTTGCAAGGAAGCGTTCAGGCTGTTGGCTGCACTCGCCTGCCCCAGCTTGCGCTTGCAGTGAAAAATGAAGCCTTTGAGACAGCTTTTTTCTTTTGCAGATGTAGACACTTAAGGACAAGCCACCTGATTGTCAGCAGTGGTGAGCAATCACAGCTTCCATTCATCTTTTTGAGAGCTTCAGTGCTTTACTCCTGTTGGAAATAGGCCACTTGTGCTTAGGTGCCTAACTTTCAGAAAGTGAGTTTGCCATTGTTTTGCCTCGAGCAGCAATTACAGTGATTTGATGAGGATTACTGCGCCAATCCAACATACTTGCTTTGTCTGTGGAGCTTAAGTTGTTCCTGGAAAGCTTCACAGCCCATTTCACGGATTCAACAGTCTCTGTGCGACAGTGCTGCTTTGCTTGCCTTCACGGCTCAGCTTCGTGTTTGTCTTTGACGGAGACACCCAGGTCAAGCCTGGATTGTTTTCTATGAGTGGAGCCCTTCTGCATGGGAGCAAACGCAGTGTCCTCCCCGCTAACCGCGTCCCCTTGATCCAGAGGAGCAAGAGCGAGTGGCTGATGTATTCCCGGTGTTCTGCCAACCGCCACGGATTGGCGCACGCACAAATTCCTGGTTACGTTGCGCGCGTTGCCTGAGTTCCTCTGGTTAATGCTCTTCACAAGCATCTTCTGTTGACAACTTGCTTGTGCTCTGCCCATGCTGATGTTATGAAATGCATTTCCAAAGGTGGCAGGTATCAACAGCCCATCTTATCTTAGTAACCTTGGTTCATACAATTACAGATTGCTCTCGCTGTCATGGGGAGCCCTCTGGCTTTTAAGCTTTTACAGCTATTGCCATGTTACTTAAGTAGGACTGCATCCAGAATGGACAGGATCGGGTATGGAAGGTAGCCCTGCCTCCGGCCGCTGGCCTGCGTCGGCTCCTCGCTGCGCTGGGAACGTGCAGCGCCAGAACTTAAGTGGAATTCAGGCTGCCCACATCTGGCTTTAAGTGCTTTCGGTCTGCATTTTTTGAGATGTGCAGTTGAAATGTAAATTAGTGGTAGCACGTGTAAAATGACACAATTGCTTTTTAATTACCTGTCTGAATGGGAAACAGTTATCAGGAGAGTAGGAAGGAGTCTGAGCAAGTGTTTAAAGAATAAGAGACAAAAATCTGGTGTGTTTTTTCCTGCATATTCTCTGGTTTCTTTGAGACATATAACAGTAGGGAGAACGGGAGAGCCTGAAGTGTTTTGCTGCAGCATGTTCTAATGGGATTCCCAGGGTCTGAAGCCGGTCGGCGTGACACTGAGCAGACCCTTCAGCTGGTTTTCCAAGCTAAAGAGATCGTGATGTTCTCGGAAGTATTTAATGTCTTGCAGTTTCCCTATTGAAACTGTGCCTTTCCTAAATGGTTTCTCTCCAGGCTGTAGGAAGCGAGTTTTGTCCTCTTCTTGGTACTTGACAGCCCAAGACTCAGCATCCTGGAAAACAGAAACTCCTAAATATTCCATATATGTCACTTGTTTGGACTACCTAATGCTTGTAACAATTTGAATATGCCTAATTATCCGGTTGGAGTTTGGTTTTCTCCTTCCTGCTTGTTCTTCCTCCTAATTGTTAAAATCCAGTTTAAGTAAACTGTATAGAAATTAGCTTAATAATGGTACTGAGATACAGGATTCCTGCTGACAGCAAGTGCTGATATGTGCAAAGATGATTTAAATTAGCTGAACACTGCAAGTATTTTAGAAGCAACCATAGAGCAAAAATAATCGAGAAGCAAAAATTTAAGGGTATCACAAGGCTTGGCCTCAGTTTCACTGAAGGTAAAGATGATTCCCATTTGCTTAAGCAGAATTTAGATGAGCTGTAGACTTTATATATGTATGTACACACTCACTGCACCAATAACACAAAACAACTGAAGAAAGTCTAAAAAAGAAAATACTGGAACAGAAGGAAATGAAATGCAGCTAAAGAAAATTGATTTTGTTTCATCAAATACTTTTTGAAGTTATGAAGTTGCAGTATTTATCTTAGAAATACTTATTTTCTGCATGGATTTCAGAGCTACAAAAATATACATTCTCCTTTGTCAACATTTTTTTTCCTAAATGGATTCAGTTTAGATAGCTGGACATGCACTAATCCTTTTTTTAGTCTACAAAAGAAAGAATGAAAAAGAGGGAAAACAAAATTATTTGAGTCCTTATGAACTCAAACAATTTGTTTAAATGTATTTTATGCCAGATTTGCATACTGAGCTTGGAAGCTTTGGGGAGGATTCACTGGGACTTCAGAAGCCCAGGCGTTGGAGGGGGGCAAAGGACAGCAATTTGGAAAAACTCTTGTATGGTTTCTGTGTTCAGTATCACCTGCGTATTGTCCCATGCAGAACCCTTTATATAGGGGGCTATATGAGCATGATAGGAGGAGGGAGCTGGAAGCACCTGGTCTCCTCGGAGGCCCTTGGGGTGAGGACAAGCTGCCCGCTTTGCCCGCCGCACGGTCTCCCCATCTTCTGCTGGTGGCCCTGGTAGGACAGAGTGTCTCCAACTTGATCCGATGCTGCAACTCCTAATACCCCATTTACTATTGTTGCTATTTTAGTCAGCAACTGGTGTTTGCCAGATCCTCAGTCTGTTAGACGGGAGTGACAATAATTACTCGTTTCCCAGGCATGGGGAAATGCTTAATTGCCTGAAATTGAAGTCTTGAGATGAAAATACTTGGAAACAAACGTGTTATTGGAATACTGCATTGCTGTTCTAATGGCAGCTTTTTCCATGATTAATATATCCACCACACTCTGGAAAGGAATTCAGATGAAATGCAAGAGAAATGACAAATAGCGCCAAACGGTTTAATATAGTGAGTCTATAATGTACTCACCACTAGATTTGCAGTCAGTCATATTAAAAACAAGGCAGGGGGTATCGGTAACGGTCTGGCTGAACGGGGCCGAGTTCAGCGAGGCAGAAGCGCCCGCGGGGACCACGAGGCTCGTTGTGTGCTGGGGTGCAAGGCTCTGCTCTGGTGGTTATGGGACCTACTTGGTGCAGATGTTCCCCAGATGTGTCGGACGGCCTCATCATCCCGGGAGCAGCTGGAGCGGAGACGGAGTCGCCCTTCCACCCTGACATCCCTGCGGCGATGAGAGGGGTGTTGATCCGAGGCACTGACACCTGTAGGGCCGGGCCCTGCGCCCAGGGCGACACGAGGTCTTTCCGTGCGTAGCTGTGGAGCTCGTTTTGTGCGTGGACCTGAGGATCTGTCCTTTGGCACCAACGCACACCAGCCTATATCCTGGCTATATGCATTGCATTTCAGTGTTCCCACCTGGTTCTTTTTTCTGAAAATTTTCAATAAGAAATATTGCAGTAATCCTTATAAAAAGCTTTGTTTCAGCGCTTTCAAAGTGCTTCATCTCAACTTTGTTACTTGACTGCTATATTTGCAGTTCTTTCCAAGCCAGCTTTACCCATTGCACTAATACGAATATCTCCTCAGGGAAATAAATGTGGCTGAGCGCCCTGTGCACTGCAGCTTGGTGGGTAATGGGAAACGGACATGGCCCGTCCAGCAAGTTGCACCTTTCTGACTGAGATTCGTAACGGGTCAGCTGAAAACCTTCCCACGAGTTAAATTTTGCCAAGGAAAAAGTGCCACTTCCCAATGGAACTGCAGGGAATCTGAACGCATTCTGGGCTCTGCGGCCGGGCGCGAGCTGGCTCGGGAGCACCGCAGCACCCGGAGCCCCTCACCAGCCCATTGAGAAACGTCCCCAGTTCCCGTCACAGCGTGTCCAGCCGCATAGGCAGCTTTCGGGTAAAATCTTCCGCTCGGTGTTGCCAGGCGGCTTAGGCGCTGATAAGTGGAGATGCGCGCTGCAATTAAAGTGTCCCAGGTGGGTTCGGACCACCCGGAGCTCCCGTATCATAGAGGGGCCTTTTCTAAAATACTCCTTGGGGACCTCCCGCTGAAATAACCACGTTTGTCTTTTGGGGAAAAAGCAGTTTTTGTTAGCCCCTTCGCTCTGCTTCTCCTGTTACTTGGGTAGAACCAGAGCTAGATGCCTGGGGCAAAGTATTATCTGCTGAGCACGTTTGTGTAAGTGCTGCTTTTTGCTAAGGTGCGAGTGCAGTTTTGCAGGTAGAAATCGCCGCGTGGCAGTGCGGCTGCAGGCCCGGGTCGTTGGGACGCTCCTGGGGATGGCAGCTGGATGCACCCGCAGCCACATGCACGTCCTGAGCACACGCGAGCGCCTGTCATTAAACTCCTACATGAATCAAGTTCTTGTTTGGATGCTTGACCTTTATGAGATGGAGTGTTTGAAGGCTTAATAGAGAGGTCTCAAAATCCAGTAGGTTTTACTTGAAAGGCGTAGTGTATGAGTTTCTTATTATTTTCTCCAGGTCTAAGTCAAGCTTTATTTGTGCAAAACTCCAGTTCCAGGTGTGCTGTAGCATTAGCGGGTCAGGAGGCGGATGTGCTGCCAGGCCTTGCTGTTTGTCTCCCACGTGTGCCCCAGAAGGGCTGGGCGCAGCCTTCGGCATCCTGGGGCACGGCAGCATCAGCATTGTCACTTGAGTGATAATTAAACCTCAGCGCAGCAGATGTTTTCTGCTTCTTAAAGTATTCTTCCCGACTGGTGTAGTCGTGTCTGGTTTGTACTCCTAAAATGCCTGTCATCTTATTCACAAACAGACGTCCTCCTTTGTCATCCCAGCCAGCCAAGGAAGGGCTCGGGGACCTCCTTGCTCTTGCACAGCTGCTGCACATCTGCACTGCCTGGGCGCTGGGTGCTGCTCAAGGGACAGGGCGCTTGTGTGGAGGGCCCCCCTGCTGCAGCCTGTCCCCGTATCCACCACGGGCACGGCCAGGCGTTCTGCCCTGCTGACTTTCCCGAGACAGAGGGGTTCCAAAGATGTGTACATTAAGATATAGGCAGAGAGTAGTTAATGCTAAGCTATTAGAATAAGTGTTGCTACTGAGGGAGGTCCCCCAGGGAGGTGTGCGCGCTTTTAGATTTTAGGTGCACCCAAAATGAGGACGCCAACTTTACAGAGGGGAATAAATATTGCCGGCCAGATTATAAATTCCCTTTATGATGGGAAAACCAGGCGAGCGCGTTAGCGAGGGGGGCGGTTTCACGTGGGCGAGGGGAGACTCCACATCGTCTCCAGGTCACTGCTTGGATCCAGGCACAGCTCCGGGTGCAGCAGGCCGGGCACAGCTCTTGTGTCGCTCCGGCGGGGCCCAGGTCCCCTGGAGCTCCTGGATCAGCTTTCCTGTCGCCTTCGGCCAGACCGAGGAGGTCAAGGCCTCCGCGGCGGCTCCGTAGCCGATGCTGATCGCTCCGTAGCTGATGATTGCGGCTTGGTCGCGGTCTCGCGGGTGGAGCTCGGGGACAGGCTGTGCCTGGGTTAACCTGCACATCCAATTATTGCAGCAGTATAATTAACTCACGTTCGCAGAGTGCAGAGCTCAGTAAAGCCAAAATAAAAGGCATTAAATTATTTTGTCATGGGCGTCATTTACAGTATAAATTTCTCTCTAAAGACTGTGGTTGGTCTCTTTGGTATTTGTTTTCTTTGTTGACTTTCTGCACCTAATAGAATTATATTGGATGGCTCCCTCCAAAACATGGCTTTATCTTTGCTATGAAAGGCAGCGTTTTATTTAGTGTGTTCTTCTGCAATGAAGCTGTGTGCTCTTATAGGAATGCTGATATAAGCATAAAATAGTTTAAAAAAAAAAAAAAAAAAAAAAGAATGGAAGATTATCACCAGAAGTGATTGATAGTCCCTTGTCAAAAGCAGTTGCAGATAATATATTTTCTTTTTTTTTAGGTGGGGGGCTGATTAAAAATATTGTATTTCATTTTATTGTTCTCGTGTCGCTCTTCACAAATGCATAACCTTCTACCTGTTTCTATTGTACTGGCTTGCAGTGGAGAAAAATAGTGAATGTATTAAAAAAAAGAAACACTTTTACTAATAGGGAAGGGATTAAAAAACAGGCAAAAAGCCCCAGGCCCACCTAAAGCAAGCAGACGGGTCCCAAGTAACAGCAGGGGCTGCCTTGTGCAGCGTCACCGTGCTGGCTGGGAAGCACCGCGGTGGAGGAGACCCCATCCGTTGAAGAGTTTCGCCACCCAACTTCTCCATACTTTAAAGGGAAGATTAATGAGCTCTTTACCCGGCGCGTATGAGCTGCCTATCAGGAATATTTTGCCCGGCATGCCGGGGCTCCGCTGCGGATAGTGCTGACAGAAGCTAAAGTGAAATGTCATACTCGGAGATCTGATGCCGCGCGGAGTTGGACGGGGGCCTGCGCTGCCTTCAGAGACTGACAGCAGAATCCTTCATTCTTTCAGCTCCCAACATATGGCATGAAGTAGGGTGTGAAAGATAAATTTCTTTGCATAGGTGCAGAAAAATATGTGCAACGTTTTTCCTGGTTGGCTGCAGAGGAAGATCAAAACAGACCTGTTTTCGGAGAGCAGAGGCTCCGTGCTTTGAAATCCTCCCTCCAGATTGGCCGTATTAATGATGTACGGAGGGTGTCTGCTTGGAGTAATTGGGAGCTTTCTCGACAAGGCTAGCAGTGACCACCTGAGGGAAAAGGGGTCAAAGAAGTGACAAGAGTTGGCCATCCTCATCTCCTTTTGCTGTAATTATTATAATATATAGTTGGAGGGCAGGTCCAGCTATGAGACAACTTTTCTGTACGTCATGGAGACTGCCCTGGGTACCATCTCCATCTGTGTCAGCTTCCTGCTACATCCTGCACTCCCGGGTTATTTCAGGATGTTGAGGTGGGATTGATGGCGCAGCAAAACGTTCAGTCTTAATCATGGATCACCCTGATATAGTCCCATCTAAAATTCGGTATGTGCCTGAGATTGCACTGCTTAAACATTTCATCTTTACAGCTGAAGCAAAATGCGTCATACAGGTGGGTGTTTTAGCCAGACAGATGATGAAGTAATAACCTTGATTAACTAAAAGTAAACAGACTTTCTTTGATGCCGGCGGTACTAGAAATGGTATTTGAAACTGTATATATTAGGCTCAATGAAATGTATTCTCAGGAGGTTGGAGCTATCGTGTGATTACAGACAAAGTAACCATGCAGACGTGGAAACCGATAAAAAAGGGATCTGATATAGAGAGCATAAATAGTAGAAGTGAAAAGCAAAAGGAGTTAGAAAACTGAAAAGATGGAATTTAAGAATGAAAAAAAAAACATGTTTATATTGTCTTTTCATAAGATTTAAGAAAAAAAGACATACTAAATCAATACATTTCCTTTTTCAAATTTCCCTAACCTGTCTCTCCCTGCGTATCTGCACTCAGCTATCTTAAGTCTGTGTTCACTAGAGATGGACTGACTTCTTGCCCTGATTTTGTGTTATGCCCCAAAAAGGACTGAGCGCTTCCCAGTTGCAACAGAATGTGGTCATGGTGTAAAAAATAGTGGCATTTTTTGGGATGCAGATTAAGGAAACCCCTCTGACTCACATTTTCAAGAGGTTTAACTCGCTAAAATACTTGGACCCTAAACTAACTTGCCCAGACCAAGTCAGATATGTAACGGTCCCGTTTCACCTGGAGCCTGGCGGGATCAGCAGCCAGTGGGAATGTGCCTGATGCAGAAGTGCAAATGTGGAGGGCCTCGTTTTGGTGAGCGGGGAAAACCAAATGCGCTTGGAAGTGTGATTGCTGTTTATAATTTCATCATATGAAAGGATGGCCAAGAGATTTCACATTTTGTAGAATACTGGAAAAAATATATATATTTATCACAAAAAGTGTTCCATGCTGTTGTGTGTTCTCATTTAGTCTACATCATAACAGTGATTTATTTGAATTTTAATGTGAAATATGGTCCTCTAGGCTGTACTTTGTCCTCCTCGGGATGCTGTATTTTAAGTGACTGACCGTGCCAGGCTTCCATAAGGCTGCAGACAGAGAGGAGAATGTGCCAGCTATACAGATCACAACACACTGTAAGTTCAGAGCAGTGCGCGCCGTTGCTATAATTCAGAAAATAAAATGTGGAATATTCAAAGGCTGATGTCCTCCTGCAGTAATAGGCACTGCAGTGAAAACAAACACAGCCTCCCCCCGGACTAATAGCCGTGACTGGGGTAGTGCTCAGACTGGGAGGAGCCAGGAAGTTAACTTGCAGTCCTTACAGCTGCAAGATCCTCCAAATAGGGTCTTTCCTCTTGTCCGCTCTGGAAAAACAACTCTGAGTTTGGATGTGGTATCCCCAGATCACAGGCCTGTGATTCAGAGAAAGACCCCGTGTCCCACGGGCAGGGACAAGATTGCCCAGACCCCATCGCTGCGCCGCAGGGAAGTGTTGTGTCTGCAGAGACTGCTGGAGCCCTGGAGCTTTCGCAGCTTTGTTCCTGCAGGGAAGCAGGGAAGGAAGAGTGGTTCCATTTACTGGAATACAAATTGGGAATAATGCCAGTGAAATCAATGAATGTGCTACTATTTAAGACAAGGCTGAAGTTGGACTCCAGCTGCATTAATGGATATGTACCCTGGATATTTGTGGTAATAACCAAAGGAACAAACAGCTTCTGCTGTCTGCTTCCCTTTATTTCTCCTTTTTGACTAGAAGTCGCTTAATTTATGTAAGGCTTACTCATACTATTTCTCAAGTTAGCACTTTATGAGAAAATTCAAGGTTCTCAAAAATGACAGAAAGGGAAGTTTTAGAAGAAAAAAGGGAAGAGGAAGCCCCTTCAGGCGTTCTGACGGCAGTGTGGGTTATGTGAGTCTTGCTTTCAACTATGTCTTGAGAGAGAAGGTTGTCTGAAACTTAAAGAAAAAGGAGTTTGTCACAGCCAGCAGTGAGACAGTCTCTCCATTTGCTTAGCATCTCGCCCTTTTTCTTAGAGTTTTCATGAAGGGGTTCGTCACTTTGTCAGTTTCTTGTTGATGAGAAGTTTCAGACTGGCAACTCTGGAGAAGGCTAGGAGTTTTAGCCATGCAGTAAACTCCCCAGGGTTCCCTATTTTATATGAGAAACAGCCCTCAAATTCATTGGAGTTCGTTGACTCAGAGGTCAGTGTTGGCCCAAAAGCAAATGAATATAAATGTGCTATGCACATTTAGAAGTGGCCTTCAGAAAAATCAAATTGTGCAACAACATTCAAGGAGAAATATTGGGGTTCAGAAACCGAATGGTTTCAGCAGAGAAACTACTAAGAGAGTATATGGCACAGCTGGTGGGACAGAAGAGTAACTGGCCTGACAGACTGAGACAGACCCTCCAGCTCTGCTTCTCCGCAGGCCTCTTGGGTCACGGTGAGGGTGATCCATGCTTTTTTATTGGAAGCGCCCTAAAAGTTGTTAATTAATTCCAACCAAGACTTGGAAACCTGCCCTTCAGACTCCCTGTGGTTTTGCAGAGTGGTCACCGTCCAAGTGGACTAACGTGACGGTGGCTTCCAGGCACCGCTGGCCTGGCCTGATCTCCCTGGGTGCATGAGGTAGGAAAGATATTTTATCCCAGTGTCAATTATTGTGACCTGATCCCTGTCCTAATGTTTAATTCAAGAAATTTGGAGTGCAGAGGAAGAAAGTATTTAAACTGGATAAGTCACTTGAAGTCCCTTTGTCCCAGGTCTCATCTCAGATTCTAACGCTTCTGTCTTTGCTCCCATCTCCTCTGCTTAGATATGGGCATTTCAGGCAAGGAGCCGTCTCCAGGTATTACAGCTGGTGGGAATTTCCTATCCAAATGCCTTTGGTTAACGCTGCTGTTTCACCATCTCTGCCTCTGCCTGTGGGAAAGGGCCCCCTCCAACACAACTCCCCATTCACAAAATTTCAGAAAGGTTGTTAATTGTCAGAATGCCCTATTTTCAGCATGTGGAAAAGAACCAGTTTCCTACTTGGTATTGTGAAATTAGAAGTCCTAACATGGAACTTTCCCATTAATCTGGGAGGGAAATGGCACAGAGACGTGCCCGTGAAGTTCCTTACAAGCTTTCTATGATGTGCAAATACTTCACTTACCACTGTGACTTGGTGTCATTTTGACTCTCTCTGCAATCGCTGTCAGAAGGAGTCAGGACAATATATTTTGGGTCATAGTGAATCAAAGCCTGGTGTCCTGCTAATAAGGCAGGTGAGACTTCTGTGCTCAGCAGAAGGTGTGTGGTGGTGGGCAAATCTAAAGCCCCTCGTGTCTGTTGAAGACCCCCAAATGTGCAGGAAAGGTGGAGCATAGGATTACATTACTATACAAAGTGTAGAACTGTCTTTTGTCATGCATCGGCATAGGCTGCGGATAATGTTATAGGTGTCCTTGAGAAGCAGAGCTCTGACAAATTACTGCCAAAATCACCTCCGTTTTACAGAGGTTATTGGGTACCTCCATTCACCGGCTGTTCAAGCTGAACTCAGGGTTAACTGGACCACTTCTGCCATCTCACGTGTCAGCTCTCAGGATGCTTCTAGCACCCGGCTACTGGGACCTGGAGGAATTTGGAGAGGCCAAAATGTCTCTGTACAAGAGATTCACGGGAGAGATTGCAAGGTTGCTACCCTGCCTAGAAAGTGTCATAAACAGCTTTTTACTCACTTTTCTTTCTTATCGGTAACTTCAAAAAGTAATATAACAAATAATTAAAGCTAGATTTTTCCAAGGATTCTAAGCCAATTAGACTCAAAATGCAATCGAAAGTCAAGGTGAGTTAGGCTTCGAATTCCCCTTAGGGAGGAATTTCCAATGAAGTCTAAGAGATTACATTAGGTCTGTTCATGCGATTTGAAATTGGAAGTGCTTTATAAAAAATATCTTGTACAGCTATCAATTTACTTCATCTTGGCAGTGCTGAGTCTTTTCAAAACGGTAGGGGAAAGACAAGAGGAAGCTCTAGAGATTTTCTTGTAGCTAAAACTGTCTGGGAAGAGAGCGGGAGATTTTTTTGTCATATTCCTTTCAAAGACAGCACAGAGGTCTCATGCAGAAGTTGTTTATTAGGCCTATTATAGCTAAGGCTATAGGTTTGTGAACACGTACGGAATTTGTTTTACGGGCAGCAGTCCCCTAAGAGCCAAGGTGAGATGTTCATTTGCATGAATTTTCACTAGTTAACTTTGGCGAAAGCCCCTCATCAAAAGCCAAAATGCGTAGCCAGCTGTATGAAGATGAGGACCATAGGTGTATTCCAGTGCATGGGCAGAAAAGCTGTGTTTAATGCAGTATTCTTTGGAGTGCTTCTAAACTGCATGGTATTATTTTTAAGCACAAAAATCTGAAATCATCCCTTCATGCTTTCTTGTAACATGGAGAGCTGCATTTGAACGTAATCACTTCTTATGTCAAAGCTTTAATTATATGATTTACACTGCTAAAATTAAACATGCAAGTCCCAATAATAATAAAACGTGTTCTGTCTAATTCTGAAATACTTCAGCTAGGGAACAGCTTAGTGTATTCTTTCTGTGAGAGTAGGAAATATTTTGCATAGAAGAGTAAAGGCTGCATACTGTCATCTATAATTTTCTTCCTGAAGTGTCTGTTGGGTGTGTGTGTGTTTAAAACCTACTGTGACTTTAGTCTTATAATGATATGCAATTGTGCATTTACTAAAAATACGTATTTATTTAAGCACACGGATGCAGACATGGACTGGGTGTGAGAAGCGGCAAGCCTTGCATCATTTTAGCACTGGATATAGATTCAGGTTTTTTTTAACAGTGCACCTGTTTTGGGGGAAGGACGCTGACCGGCTCCATTCCTCTGGAATAGAAGGGCTCGGGCACCCTCCAGGACAGGCTGTCATCAGCAGCGAGAGATCCCCATCCTCTCCAGCCAGCTGCACATGTGAGACGGGTGGACACAGCCAAACAAATTTGCGCTCAAAATCTTCTTTAAAGACTCCACAGAAAAGAGGGTTGGGGATTTAGGGGGAAATTGGTGACTCTTCCCAAAGAGCCTGCACTGAAAAATTACCTGTTTGGATGCTCCGTGGGCTCCAGTGAGCTGGAGCAGCTCCTCACCTGGAGCCAGTTGCAGGATTAAGGGCCTTTGCTTATGTCTGTCTGTAATGAGAGAAGTAAAGTTGAGAATTTAATGAAGCCCAGTATAAAATGGAGCAGATAAACGTGCAGACAAAATAACACATTTCTGTCCTTCAAGAAAATTCCAGCTGAAACTAAATCCAGGTCTAGCTCTTCCTGCAAGTGCCTAGGCACCGCCATCCCTGTCCTGAATTTGCCAGCAGAACTGCTTCAGCCAGGGCCCATGAACCTTTTCCATTTTTTAATTTTATTACTTGGCTTGGTAGACATTCATATTTTGCAATTAATTATTCCAGTGTACAAGAAACTTTTGCATTGCCTGGATTTGTTGAAATTAAATGGGGAAGCAAAACAACTGCAGGTAATTATACACATTTCAGGTATCTATGTACTCATCTTAAAACAACAAAAACTGTCTTTGTTTGCACTAGAGCCTCGGATTTGATAGCGTTCAGTAAATCTAATTATAGGCTACAGGAATTCGTGCAAGTCCCTGAATGTTTATGTACAGCTTGCCATTTTTCCCCAAAGTACTTTGATGGATTTTGCAATTAATCTTTGGTTTCATTTGATTGGAATTTGGAATTTGTGGGTTACATCTGTTGCTGGCTGTGTGAAGCAGGTTTACCCCGCGACCGTTAGCGCCGCGTGTCCTTTGCGTGCTCTGGTACGTATGGCTTTGTTTACATAACAGTAATAGTTCTCATATAAGTTTCAAATGAGAATGAAATCAAAGAAATGGAGCTTTCTTAATTCCCAGAAGATTTGCCGTACTACAGGCGTTGTCGAGGTGCTGGAGATAACAAGGGAACAGAGAAATCCAATTAAAGTAACATTTCTTTTCAAGGTCTTTTTTTTTTTTTTTTAACCTGTTTCCTATGCAATACATGGCTCCATTCATTTTCTCCTACATAATTAGGACCCATGTAAATCTATGGCACTCCAGTTAGTTCTGGGTTGTCCTTCAGGGGAGAGGAAGTGTTTTCCAGCTGGAGCCCTCGTCTTGCCTCTGTGTTTGCCCCAGATATCCCCATGACTGGTCTCCCTACTGCCCATTGCTGCCCAGTCCTTGGTTCCAAAGGGCCCCGGCACTTTCAGTAACGTATCCTCATGCCCCTTCCCTTTTCCCCCAAAAAAGGCCTTTTTTGAGGCTTGCCAGGACTGAGTGCTTGCACGGGGCCTGCTCATGTCACATCTGGAACTGTCACATCGCTTGGCCGACTGCAGGCGCACGAGATGCTGCTGAATGGGACGGGTTGCATCGGCTTGGATGGATTTCTTTGTGTGTCCTAGTGGTCCGTGCCAGGCAGCAGTTCGCAGGAGCAGCCTTGGGGACACCGTGGAAGGGGCATATGGACAGGTTACCCTCGGCAAGGGGAAGTCGCTTGGGAGATGCTTTTGTCTCGCAGCAGGGGAGTACAAGGAGCTGCCGGGTAAGAGGTGGATTTAATCAGCCCTGCGTGGCGATATCCTCTCACCTCACCCTCCTGATCGTATCTGCGCAGCGAGGAGCTAGTTAATTTTAATGATAAAAGCTGAGAATCATCTTATTGAAATTTAAATTAGGTTAATGACTAGTGATATGGCTAAAGGGTGTAATTTACAAAACATAAATCCCTCATGCAAAAGTGTGTGTGTTCAGTATCACAGACGGAAATCCCTTCATTTCGATTTGACTCGTTTAAAGCCAAAAATCAAACACAAAAATCTTGTTAACATTTCCAATCCTGCAAAATATACCCCTTGAGCCCATATGGGCTTCTCCGCTTCGAAAGGGAGGTCTGTCCCTGAGCAGCCCGCTGTCCTCTGCAGCAGGACGGCGAGAGGATCTGCCCGGCGAGAAGATCTCCTCGTCTCCCAGGCTGAGCAGATGTTCCCTCCTCATTGCTGAGATGGTGTTTTTAAGGATGGCGCCTCCTTTAAATCACCTGGCGAACTTAGTGGGTTTGCAGTAAGGTTTCCGTCGCTGGGGCTCTCCATCTGTTTAGGACACGGACGAGCTCTGATGCGATGCCCTTGGCTATTTGTTGCCCGTGTCCAACGGGAACAACTGGGAGGTTGGTCCCTGTTGGAAATCTGGCCTTGTGTTTGCACTGGGTTTTTGCAGTGTTGCTTGGTGGCAGGAGATACTGAAAAACACGATGTGCAGAAACAGGCCGGTTGTGCTGAGGGTGCTCGGCCACGCTCATGTTGACGTGGTTGGCGCCCTCCCAGCTGCCGCGAGGAAGAGGAGGTGTGTGCGAGCCCAGGTCGCGGTGGCAGAGAGGTGACAAGCTGGGTCAGCAGCCACCAGCACCGTTTCTTCTCCTCCACTTGCGGTCACCCCCTTCACCATCACACAGGTGCCGCTCTTGGCTGCCCCGGGCGGTGTCTCCTCTCCTCCTCGGCTTCCCACCCGTTTGTGCACTGGGAGGTTGCACCTTTGCCGAGGAGATTCAGAAGAGATAGACAACGTACAAGACGGGGAGGGGAATGGGAAACCTACAGCTATATGTGCTTTTTTCCAACCACGGAAAGACGGCATCAGCTGCTCCCATGCTCAGAAATGTGGGCAGAAAAGAGCACACAAGAAACAGTGAAATGCAGTTGCATCCAGAGCCGGTTTCCAAAGATACCTCCTTCCTGGCACTTCTCCTCTTTGGCCTCATTGCCTTAAATCTGTGCAAGCATGTTCCAGGGGTTAATGGTTAATCACATACAGGTAGACAAGGGCGATGCTGTGACACTTGATACTTGGAGCTACCGCTTAGTTAAAACAGGGATTTCCCAAGCTTGCCTGGATTAAGGAGCTCCAGCTGCCATGTTTTTTTTTTTTTTTTTTTTTTTTTTTGTAGTGCATGAATTGTTCATCTCTTTGACACCTAAAACAACGTGGAAACTAAACTTGTGGTTTTGTACTCTCCTTGTAGCGTGGTGTGTTTGGCAATTCAGACTTGCATGAAAACATTGCTCAGGTGGATGCTAATGGCCAGCGCGGTACTGCAGTGAACATCAGTTTCCCATTAGAACCAAGTGTTTCCGGATGTCTCTACATGCTGTAGTGTGCATGAAATAAAAACCTCTGACATTTATGAGGTTCTTTACAATGTAGGAGCAAACATTTACTTTTAGTGTCTTAATTTCATGTGGGCATTTTACTGGCCTGGTGCAGTGACATCTTTGAAGAGCAGGAATGACATTAAAGCACCATACTGTGTTGCTTGTAATTTGTATAACAGAACTCATTCTTTTCTTATCATTTCCCATTTTATGGAGATGACGTTGCGAACTGATTTGACTTCAGAGTGTGTTTAGGAGATGGTGATGCACACAAGCCTTTCAAAGTCATCTCAGAACAAAGTTACACGACTTTCTATCCAGAGGGAGCATGTCTGAAAAAACAGTTTTAAAATAAATCAATTAGAAGAAGCAGCAGTTTGAATGTAACAGTAGCAATGATAAAGACTCATATGCTAAAGCCTTCTTCAAACAGGGACATGTGCTTGCATCTTGCAAATAAAAGCAACCAGAGGGGTTGGAAGTAAGAAGTATCTTAGGCGTAGAGATGAAAATGGGTCAGTTGGAGGAAAAAAAGTTTTATAAGGTCAAACAGTTCCAAATCCTATGACTAGCAGAGCAGAGACTAAGCTCAAGTGTGTATGGGATGGTTAGGAGGCGAGTGCCTCTGAGTGCGGAGGGGTAGCTGTAACAAGTTGGTCCTGTTCAGTTTTGAGTTTAACCATTTTGATAGCTTAGTCTCAGCATGTTTTCTAAAGCCAATATAGGAGCAGCTTCAATCCAAACCAGCAAGTGTAGGTTGTGTTTGAAATGAGGGAGGTGATGAAATGGATCCATAATGTCCATAAAAAGTATGGACAAAAATGGATCTTGGCTGCTCTTTCAGCCCGTGACAGATCAGAGAGTAAGGATGGTGTGTCTTTGGGTTATACTGGTGACGATAAGTGTTCATACCAGGACTACGAAGTGAAATGAGGGGCATGTTAAGTATTTTCGTCTTAGATGGCCAGCAGTTTGGGGCCCAGAGGTTATGGCCTGGATCTTTTATTGTACAACCTGGAATCTGCCTTCAGTGTCTAGCAAAATGATGATGAAACATTAAATGAGGAATAAAATGTAGCATTTAGTGACCTGGTGCTTGAGGGGTTATGATCTATTTTGGAGCTCCATATAGAAAGTGCTGTTGAGAGAAGTGGTGTGTTTCCATGGGGTGAAAGCTGTTTGCTTTTTTCTGCATGTGAATAACATAAGAGCAGTTCCTGGGCAGAAAAACGCTGGGAATGGGAATGCTGGCAGTGCATGCTCTACTTCCCTTTAAGGCAACAACATTCCTGTCCTTAGCATTGTGGTGTATGGACATTTGCCCACTCTCTACTCTTTATTTTCATTTAAAATGGAATGAAAACTGTTAATGTGATAGGATTTCCGAGCTGTGTTTGAGCCACGTAACCGCTACCCAGGGTTCGGTTCCTGCTGCTGTTACGTGTGGGTGCATCGTGAGACTTCATCGTGCACCAACGCTCTTTGCCAGTACTGAGAATCAGGTAAAATTGATGTTTTAACCAAGTATTTTCCAGAGTGCTTTATAATTTTCAGAATTAATCAGTGGATTGTCAGAGAGCTTATTACTTTTTAATAGCATTTTTTATTACTTGCTAATTATAAGGTGAAAAAGGTGCAAGGCACAGCTAGTATTGTAGTTCCTTAAGTAAATTGGAGCGGAAGGTCACAATAAATTGAAAAGTTATTAAGTGCATACTTTGCTGGAGACATAATGCTTATCATTATAAAACGCAGGAATACAGATACTCTCCTTTTTTTTTTTAATGTCCACAGATGGCACAAGCTAATTATTCTCATTTGTATAGCACCTTACACCTCTGTAGATTTTTTTCAGAATGTTGAAAAACAGATGATCACGTCTGTTTTTGTAGCTGTGTGAGAGTTTTTCATTAACAAGATCAGGCAGGACCATCTGTGTGTTCTAGTAAAAAGTTTACCACCAACAGCGAATTCCAAACTTTCAAACAATGGATGAATGCGGGATTTGTCATGTGCAGAGGCAGTGCTGGCTCATCGCCGGGACAGCTTAGTCACAGGTTTTCGGAGACGTTGCCTCTCGGCTTGGGAGAGGGAAAAAATGTGAGTCACGGTCTAAATTATTGACAAAACGGGCCCTGAATGAGCAGAAGTGCCCAGGCATCATTATGGAGATGCCTCCGATCACCTGGTGCATGTGCAGGTGCCCGATTCACTGTGGTGCTGGAGAGGAGCAAGCGCACGGGTGCTGCTGCTTCCTGGCTCCTCTGCGTAGGGAAAGGGAGAAGGAAAAGGAAAAAAGGAAGGGGCAGGTGCTAAGGTGGGTTTTTGTGGCGGGCTCTGTGATTGCGCCTCTCCCCCCGGAGCCCAGCGGGAGGCGAGGCAGATCCCTGCACACTGTCCGGAAAGGCGCTGCAAAGCCCGGCTGGGATTTCATGGGAAAAAGGGCGATTGCAGCGCGGTGATGGGGAAACCGGCGGCTGACGGAATAGAGCAGAGCGTGCGGAGACGCCCTCTGAGGAGCCCTGCGGTTAATTGTCTGGTAACTGCGATTCCTCAGGATCGGCATCCCTGTCCATTCCCGCTTCCCGTGCGCTTTGGCCTCCGGCTGCTCCCCCGTCCTGCAGGTTTGACACAGGGATGCGCCGTGCTCGGGGCAGGTGCCCTGCTGGGGCAGCCCGGCCTCGGGGCCCTGCTGCTCTCCGCAAAACATTAGCGCTTTGGCTCTGCCAAATTCCAGGGTTCGCTTAAATCTCTTCCCACATTCTCCCAAAAAATCGTTGCTCGTCCGCACCCTTAGCTGATAGTGGCCTGGGCAGAACCGTGCCAGTTCAAGGGAGGATTTCAGCTCGGAGTGCGCTCTTTAATGAGAAGATGCCTTTTGTGTCCTACATAATCCAGGTAATTAGTGCGTTTTGGAGCCGGCTCAGACGGGATTTTTGAAAGCTCGGTGCACCAGCAGTTCTCAGGCTTAGTTAGGGAGAAACTTCAAACTTAACACAGGTGAAAGCGGGGAGTGTCGGAGAGCCCGTGCTGACGGCGGGCACGGGGCCGGGCGCTGCTTGGGGCGTCTGGCAGCCGCCTTCTCTCTGGTCAATCGCCCGACTTCTCTCCTGCTCAGGTTCCCTGCTGGGTGGAAGGGGAAGGGAGCAGCTTTTGTAGCGCAAAGCAGCTTTTCAGCACTTTAATTAATGACTGGCCTGGGTTGGTGTCCTGGGACAAAGTCTCGCCTGAATTATTGCTCTTTGAGATTATAGTTTTTAGGATGGCATGTGAGGAGTTTCTGCACGTGCATTTCATTTCTTCTCTGTATCCTTCATCTTCCTTGGCCAAAACGTAATTATAAACGTTCCCTTAGGAAATAAAAATTCTAAGTGGACTCCTTCAAGTCACAGTTTGGAATAACTTAGTGAAACCAGGAGGAACTTTGGTTGCTTCCGTTGCTGTTTTATTTGTATTACAGCAGCAGTTACAGCCCCCGCTGCCCCAGGAGCCGGGCAGGAGGAAGGCAGAAGCGCTGCCGGCGCGGGCGGGCGAGTCGCTGCGGTGCGGGACAGGCCGTGGTTGCTGCGTGTAGACGGCAGATGGGGCGAGGAGTCACAAGCAGAGACCGCGTTCCAGGCGAGGCGGCCGGCGGGCGGCCGCGCCAGCGCTGCCGGGGCTTGGCACACCCGCTGGCGCCCGAGGAGCCTGGAGGAGGAATCCAAAGGGAAGCCTGAGGGTAACGCTGCTGCTTACCGGGAGTCACGGAGCAGGTGGAGAAGGCTCCTAGCGCATGATCGGGACGGGATGGAGACACGGGGACTCTTTTAACCAAATAAAACACAGCTCAGATGGGCCTAGAGGTTATTTTTTGGTTATAATTTCGTTGGTGCAAGATATTTCTTAGCTGCATAAATTTGTCGTAAAAATATAACCACCTAAAAATAATAACCACAGCATTTAGGTATGAATATTCTCCAGGCAGATGGGAAGTGAGAGCTCATTTTCATATTCTGCCATATTTACAAAAAGACCAAAACCTTCCGGCTCTACTGGTGCCTCCTACAATTTGGGGGTTTGGGATCACATACAATACATTGCTGTATTTGCTTTGGCTCGCCCTAGGTCTTTGTTTTTAATGATAACCATGTTTCCAAGTAACGCTCAACTGCTGCTTTCTCATTAAAAGCACAGGCCAAGGATGGATCAAGTGTTACAGTGAGAAGACGTGTCAAAGGAAGACAACAAAAAATAGCAATCCCTCCCCCAAAACCATCCTAGTTTGTTTCTTATTCTCTCAGTTGCAACTTGAAATATATTCATAGCTAAGCATCGTTCCTGTATTTTTCCAAACGTGTAGGTGAGAATCTTTCTGTAGGCTTTGTTCCTTTATATTTCAAAATAAGAAAATAAAAACTTTCATTTGTGCCTTTCCTCTTGCTGGAAAAAAGACCACTGGTTACTTTTAATGAAGCTTCCCAGCCAAAACAGTTGCGCTGTAGGATGATCAATAGCCTGGTAATGAGCAAGCTCTCTGCCTCCGAGAGAGCCCGGAATATTACTACGGGTGCCATCACTTTTATTCAGTATTGTGAGATGATAAACTACCTTTTAATAGAACATTAACATTAATCTAAACAAGATTAGTGGTGCAGAGCATTGTACGAATAAGCTTGCTCAATTAAAACAGATGGTCTTCCATGCTGAATGCCATTATGTTAATAACCCCTCCCTTACATATCCGCGCGCTCGCGGGAGCCCGTGCGGGCGCTCTCCTCCCACCTGCAGCCAGCACGGGACATACAAAATTGTGTGGCTTTGTGCTACAGCACTCATTTTATCATCTTTTACTCTAGGTGCTCTCCAGAATTTCATATTTATCAAATTATTTCTGAATGATTAGCACAAGATCTTTACATTTTCTTCTAATTACACGTCTGTCATTAATCTTCACTATTTCTTTTGCCCCGAGCATCTTAGGGAAGGTGGAGAGCGATAGGATTCAGCAATTAGGATTTGCTGTAAGCATGATTAAGGCTGTCTAAAATGAGGGGAGAAAGAAAATCTAAGACTGCAGCAACATTAATGTGTAGTGTTAGCCAAAATTAATGATCAAACCTTGCATCCTGGCATCTTAATATTGTCTCAAGCAAAATGGCTTTACATTTGGAAGCAACATACAGTCGCCATCTAATCACTACATTTTTCCCTGCAGACAGGCTTTTACTGTTCATTAATAGAAGAAACACAGTTTTGTTGCTTCAAAAATAAAGATTTTTTATTTCCTAGGCAGAAACACAGCAAAATATTCACATTTCAGAAGGCCTTAAGCTTTCCAGAATTTTAAATTCCTTGCTTAAAGAAAGCTCTTTGGGAATAATTCTTCTCTAATGTAATCCTTTCGGCCCTAATCAGCCCAATTAAAAGGTGGGTGTAGGAGACGTGGTTTGCCCTCACGTCCCCACACCCAGCCTTGCTGCTGCTTTGGTGGTCCCGCTCGCTAGAGCTCAGCAGCCTAGACCCCTAAATACTGCTCTGCTGAAGTTTTAAGGCTTGGAGCTGGCAAGACGTGACAGGAGACCGGGAGGTGCTGCCTTCTCTTCTTGCTTGTCCCAGTGTGTTCTTGCAGACTTCTGATCATCTTTTGGAGTCAGGGAACTGCCAAAATAGACCGTTAGTGGCATAAACCTGCTCTGTGCAGGTCCTTATCCAGAGCAGCCCTAAACCTGCTAAGGGCTCGACTGCCTCAGACTCATTCCCTGGTGTACTGGGTACCTATGGATGCAGCTTGCCAAATATACGATACATAGCTCAGCTCAGTCTACACTTCTGTAGCGGTGTAGTCTGAATGGCAAAGGATTTTTTGAAGTTCACTTTTAAATCAGAATAGCCAGATTGTTTCTCTTATGTCCAAGGAGAGCTGACTTATGAAAAGGGAGAAATCTTTCATTAAAGGGATGCTCTGGTGTGTGCTGTGTGATTTTGGTGTGAATTGATTTGGGGGGAAACGCTCTGTGAGACCAGGTCTCCTCTAAGTGTGCTAGGAGGATGGCAGTCTGAGCTTGGGAAACAAGACCATGGGGTTAACGGAGGCTGTTAGCTACTGGTGGTCACTGGAGCCTGGTTGATGGATATGTTAGGGCATTGCACATACCAGTGTGACTTAAATGTGAATGAAATTTAATGTAAAATTGTGGGTGAGTGGCAGCTCATCAGCTGTGGGCTAAAACTAGCTAAAGTGCTGGTGGGAGTGTTGATCTTTCACTGTGAGGCTTTCCAAGGCTGGCGACAGGTTCGGGATGTCTCTAGGTTGTAGCTCGGAAACGTCAGCTTTCCAGCAACGAGAAACAGGCTGCAAATCACTGCGGAAAGGAGGAGCTGCCCTGGAAGGGAAGAACGGAGGGTGCGAGCGATATCGCGCCGCTTGCTCGGACGCCTGAGCATCACTGCGGAGGATATTGGTCCTTTGCTGCTTACGCAGCGAGAAATAACAGGGTAGAGAGAGCTAATGTGTAATATCCCCGCTCCCCGGGTGCGCCGAGCAGCGCAGACGCGCGAGGAGCAGCACTGTGTAAACGCAGGGCGGCCGTTTGAAGCAAGACAGCCTGTATTTTCCCTCCCGAAACTACCAGGCAGGGGGATCTTCCCCGAAGGGCGGCCGTCCTCCCCAGCACCGCTTCATTTCGCCCTTTCGGCGTCGTTGTCACTCAAAGGAAGCTGGGCCAGTTGCCCTGTGCAAGTTCCCGGGCCGTGCGAGCCGGATGGCAGGTTTTTGCACGTCCTGCTGTTTTTTGCACTGTTTGCCATTTCTGTTTGATTTTTATAAAAATGCAGGAAAGTGTTAGGTCACTGTGCAGCTCCGAACCATCCCTGCACTTCGATGGCTGCGGTTCAGTGGAGCTGGGTTTTCGGTCCCGACCCAAAGTAAAGGCTTGAGCACGATGGGTTCATGCGCAAATCAGAGGAGAGCGGCTGTGAATTAAAGGAGAACGGTTTGCAGCATAATTAACCTAAGCGTGTGAACGTATCGACCGATGCCCGTGCGTGAGCACAAAAGATATCAAGTCCACAATAGGGACAGTATGCACAATAAGTGCACCGAAACGTGTCTTTAAAAGCACGTCAATAAGCTTGAATCCGAAGAGCTGGATGAAGTTCATATCTGCATTTGGACAACTTTCAGGAGCTGTAATTCAGATGACAGACTGTGGGCTCCTGCTGGTATTTCCGTGGGCCGAAAGGCCTGCTCTTCTGTTTGCCAACCACGTTTCCAACAGTAACCTGCCTTCGGTGCTCGCTGCTTGTCAGAAACTCTTTGGACATTGGCGTAATCAGAGGAGCAGTTCCCTGTAGGAGCCAGAAACCTTCTTCAGGAACACGGAGGCGGAGGCTGGTGCTGTGTTTTTTACAAGGTAGAAATTTTGCCATGTTCGAGACGCGAAGGATTCTTTATGGGTCGTTCCTCCTTTCCTGTCTGGTGAGAAATCGAGTCTTCTGCTCTTCTGGTAACATTTTTTATTTGCCCAATAATTTGTTTTGAGTTGCTCGCACCTTTTGCAGGTAAAGAATGACGTTAAAATGGTATGACATAGTAGACTGAGTAATACTTGTCTTGCTTCCTCTTTAAACTTTTTGCATGGCCTTTATTACAAAAAATATTACAAAATTGTTACCATGTAGTAAGTATTTCTGGGAGGCTTTGGGGTTTGTTTTTCAGCTGTAGCACTTGCTAATAGAAGCGATATTAGTAGTTGATATACCATTTATTGCCGCTGGAAGTATGGAACAGAAGGGAAATTTAGAACATTTCCAGACAAAATTCTTCATGAAACCTGTGCCAATTTCAGAAACGTAATCTGTTATTAGGTCAGTTCACTCGTAATATTATAGATATTAAAAGCAAAAGGAAAGAAAAAGAGAAATTTCTCTTGTAGGCAATAATATGAGCCATCCCTATACATGAATACTTTAATTGGTTTAATAGAGTGTATTCATGCAAGTAAATTTTGTAGAATATCCTGCTTTCTCTATAAAGGAAGTCTTTTTTGTTGTTTGGATGGTTACTGTTTGTTTTTTTTTCTTTTTTTCTTATCACACAGTAGAAAAGTAATGTGATTAATGAATGACTAGAGTTAATTGGAAAAACCTGAGATAAACAGGTGCCCATTCTTCCTCATCTTTGCGTTGTAGCTTAAATTGAGACCTGATCCGCAATGAATAATTAAACACTCAGAATTAAACTCGTGGTCATAGGAGTGCAGTATAAACGAAGGAGTACGTGCTCTGTAAAACGATTTATTTTAATTATCAGAATAGACCTTAAGATGTAATTCTATCTTGTTACTAACCAAGTCTTTTTATTCATCCAGACTTCCCTGTGTGATAGCAGTAGCTGACATTCATACTAAGGCTTGATTTTGGAAAAAACTCTATGTGTGTGACTTGAAAGTGTTGAATTGCCACTGCCAATATTGGTAATGGTCCATAAAAGCCAAAGCAATGTCCTCTTGGGGGCCGTGCCCGCTTCTTCCTTGCTGTCCGTTAGAAAAGGACGAGTTTCTGGCTCAGCTTTCTGAGTGGCACTGAGGTATCTCTTAGAAAATTGGGGCTGTTGGATATTTATGTATTGATGTCTTTATAGGCCCTAGCAGAAGGGAGGGGATCAAGGTTTGCAAAGACTTTCTTTCTTATCATGCATCATGTTCACTTAACCTTTAAAATAAATCAGCCAGTCAATGTTGCTTTTCGAACCGATCAATAAGAAAAACACAAAAATTAAATGACATACCTCATAGTTGACTTTCATGCCCTCACATGGCTCAACGTTTTGATGTCGACTTAAAGCTGCTCCAGTTGACCTGATGTGAAAGGGATGAGACAGGACAATGATGGGCAGAACTAAGGAAACTTCAGTGGGATCTTGTGCTTTTAATCGTAGTTCCCCTAGTGATCAGTTCAGAAGGGTAAGTGGTAGGTTTCAGTATGGGTTTGGAAGAAGCAGGAGAGTTATTTGAATGAGCAACTTCAATTCAAAAGCAGGAGTAGAGCCAACACTTCCCTCATGTTCTTATTGCTCCATCTTGAGGGTTTATCCAGGTTCAGGCAGGCAGGGACATGGGTTGTCAACCCCCTGGAGGCCTTTTCCGTAGGACTCCTAAACGTTTCCAGAAGATGCTGTCATTTAACAGAAACGTTATGACATTTGAAGAAGCAGATCTGAGTCTTGTTGCAGGGCGAGGGGAAAGCTTGGTTGGGTTTGCACATTTGAGTCTGCACGTGTATTTTTTACAGAGTTATTTTCGTTGGATGAACAAGTGGCAGAGAGCTCTGAAGTTTCCGGCAGAATTTATTTATTGCACTGTGTGTTCTTTTGTGGTGGTAGTTTTTTCAAATATATGAATTTAAAAGTCAGTTTTAAATCAACTTATTCCAAGAAAGATCAAGTGTTTCATCAGAAAAAAAAACCCAAGCCCTATGTCTTAGACAAAAAAAAAAAAGTTCTCAAATATGAGGGTTTCTACGTTTTTCATTCATTACTGTATTACTTTTTCCCAAGGGAGAAAACGATATTTTATTCTTCAGGCATAGTCAGTGTCTGGCTCAGCTCCTGAGAAAGTGCCATCTTTAGTTCAGTAATTTCTTTTAAAATGCTGCCACCGGGCCGTTCCAACTGGATCAGCACCACCTTCCTCTCCTCTTCCTATCCAGGAAAACACACAAGTGCGTGCTTGCTAATCATTGGGTTCAGTGGTGTTTTCCCTTGGTCTAAACATTCAATAGTGGGTTTTTCCGTAATAAACATAATGTGCTTGTTTTTAAGTCTCTCTCTCTCTCTCTCTCTCTCTCTCTATATATAT
>VZSV01000029.1:5064101-5224774 GCA_013398735.1 Nothocercus julius
TTTTTTTTCACTATTTTTGAGAAGACCTGCACACAGCTTTCAGTTTTTAGCCAATAGCTTACAAAAATGCCTGGATGGGTAAAATGGATACAAATCTAATAGTTACAAAATGTAGCTGTAATTCAAATTCAAGGGGAGGAGGCGTGTGATGAACACTGGTGCATCTGAACCAGATGTTGGCTGGTTTACGCAGTGGTGGGAAGTCTCCGTGGCTCTCAGAGATGAGGCCAATGCTTTGTGGCCAATAAAATGTGCTTTTCCGAGAGCATCTGCTTGACTATTTGTCCTGTGCCAAACTTCACACACCTCTGTCGTTTGCTGCTCTTCCTCCTAAAGGTGGCCCCGTTCCAGTCCTCTGCAGCCGAGTCGTTTGTGGAGCTTCGTAGTTTGAAAATGCTCTAAAATGGAGGAGAGGATTTATTTGCTGTAAGAGAAGCTGCCTGTGTAGTGGGACACCTCGGTGGGAACTGCATCCTGCCTCATCCAGGCGGGGCATCGTTGTGAGTGTTCTGGAAAAAAAGAGAAAAAAAAAGAAAACTATTCTCTTTGAAAAAACACATGAAAAAATCTGGTCCATCCAGCCCGATCCTGTGCGCTCTCAGGAGCGATTTGATCGCAACCCTCCTCATGTCTGAGCAGCCCCGCTGCTAACTGCAGCGTTAGTGCCCGGCGGGAGAGCCGCCGATCGCTGCTGCCGAGGGCCGAGCTGCATCCATCCCGATGGATATTTCCCTGCCTGAAAATCCCCTTTGCAAAGGCAGGGAATACCGTCCACAGCAGGCTCTGTCCAGCTCCCCAGCTGCTCCGCGCAGCGGCTGCTGCGGATAGGTGGGAAAACGCAAATCTGGTTGCGGCAAGACAATGTTTTCCTTTTGGATTCTGGGTTTTGTGTGCTTTCGGAAAGCACTTGGCAGCCACAGCGAGTATGTTTACAAAAAGAGCAGAACTGGTAAAGTTCAGGTTCGTGTTTGGATTCAGCCCCAGCAAACTGAAGCTGAAGCTGTGCCAGACGTTTGAAGCTGCCAGACGACAGTTCATCTCAAACAGAAAAGCTGAAGAGGGGGAAAGGAATTTGTCAAACGTATTCCGCGTGGAATTCCAGGCAATTTAATTTGATTCACTACGCTCTGAAATGTCTTGGACTTCCCCATTGTTTCTTTGCTTTACCACTAAATTCGGTACCTTCTGGGATCGGCGGCGCTTTGTGACGCTTTTGTCTCATTCTCCACTTTGCCAGCGGCGCCGCTGGCTCCCGGCCCGCAGCCCAACGCCGGGGCGGCCGCCACGTGAGGGGAGCGTCTGCCCTGCTTCCCTGCAGGACGGAAGGGCAAAGTAAGGAAGGGCAAAAGGAGTGAATGTGACGGGGAAAGGGAGGAGGGGAAGGCTCCGTCCGAGGCTCTGCAGGGGCTCGGGCGGCAGGGCCGGGGCAGCGCGTCCGCTGCGGCTGCCTCGTTTGTGCTTAGCCTTTAATTGCGAGACGATCTCAGCGCCACGGCGAATCTCCGCTCTGCCCTTCTGGCGTGTGGAATTTGAAGAGCATCAAAGAACGTGAGCAGTTGCCCGCCAAAACCCGGTGTTCGCCAGCGAGCGTCGCGCGGTTGGTGTTTTCAAAGCTCAAACCCTCCTCTCAATACATTAACCTTCTCATCCAGAGCTGAACCATCAGCAGCGCGTGCCAGCCGCTTCCAGGGGTCTCCGCGTCCTGCTCCTGCGCCGTGACAGCAGTTGATCCCAAGCTGCGGGTTGTGCACCAGAGGTGTTTCGGGCACCTGGAGGTGGATCAGACACCCTGGGTGAAGCCTTGAGCGTAAAAACTTGGGCAAGGCAGGGAACTGCCTTCCTCGGCGGGCAGGTTTGTGCACCTGGGCTGGCAAAGAGGCTTCAATTTGTATCCAGTGTGAACTCATTGCCCCATGAAAGATGGGGTCGGATCTGCCTGCGATGAAGTTCCTGACTTGGATTTAGATAGTAGATGACAAGAGCCCCCCCCAGCCCAACTCTAAATACCAGTAAGAGAACAGAGGGGAGTATTCCCTTTCCTAATACTTGCTTCTAATCAGATAAAAATAGGCGCCAGTGTAGGAAGGATCCCTCTCCCGACTGCCAGAACATGTCGATTTATCAAATTTTTCCACCGTTGCGCTTTTTCCTGAGCTGGCCTCAGAGCTGACAGTGTAGGTTTTACAGTGCAGCAAGGTAGATTGATTGATCCTAAATAGAAAGCCTTTGGGGTCTTGAGCTTATATTTTAGCTTTGGGGGAGGAAAAAAAGAAAAAAAAAAAACGGAATAAAGCATGTTAATGTAGAGGAAGGAGCCTCGTTTAATTGGACCAACTCCTGGCTGGCTGGAAATTAATGGCTGGCTGGCTGTTGCTACAGTGATTCATCTTTTCTATCATGTTCTACAGTCATTCTCTCCAGGGGGTCTGTACTCCCCTCCAATTTCTCCAATAGTGAAATATATTTTTTTTTCTTAAAAACATGTATTTTAGTTGAATTGACTTGGAGTAAATGAAAAATAGCACTGGTGGGAATATGAAGGAGGCAGGCAGTGTCTGGGAATTGGGTTTTGTTTACCGCGGGGCTGGTTTTATTTTGTTTGAATGCCATTTAGATCTTTTTTTAATGTACTCTCAACTCCTCCTCACTACCGCCTGCCTGCAAGGGTGACGGAGTGACTAGAGGTGCCTTTCCAGGGGATGCCGATTCCAGTGTGTCGGAATGTTTTGTTCCCCTGCTTTTCATCTGGTCGCAGGAGCGGAAATCTTGTGTAAGCAAGAGCTGTTAAAAGCGAATATGAAGCTGGGGAAGAAAGTGTTGAAAGCAGTTAGGTGGTTCTGGAAATGGAAAGTTGAATTTTCAGTGTAGTCTCCCTCAAGCCCACAGATACTTTTTTCTTTTTCTTTTTTTTTTTTCTTTAAAAAGTAAAATTGAGTTACTTGTACATGAACAAGGCTTGCAGTTTTCCCCGTAAAACCAACTGGAGGCAGCCTTGGATTTGTAGAGACAGGCTGGACCACAAATGAAAGGTGAGGTGCTTAGAAGTTAAATAGCGTGTGCCCAAAACCCGCACGGGTAATTAAATCATCAAGGGGCTTGAGCTTGGGAATTTAAAGTGAGGAAGTTCAAAATGTACTCTTAAAGGTAAAATATTTTCATGTGCCATTTCAAATCTATCTCACTGCTGGGGGTAGATTTCTACTTGTTTGCTGATTCAGGAGTGTCGCCAGTTGACTCGTACTTGGAATCACTTCTAACAAGCATATAATGGGTTGTGAATGTCATGAATTGACTATTACTGCACATGCAGGAGAGGAGGATTCACTGTAACTGAAGATTACAAGAAGATAAACAAAGCAAGATTTTGTTCAACATAATTATATATGGTAAATTGTTATGGTAATTTGCTATTATTCCAATATGGCAAATATTAGTAGTCATAGCTCAGAGATCGTGTATCATCCACTCAAAAGTTGGATGTAATGTTTAACATTGACTCGGGAGATACAAAATTGTTCAGATTACTGTGGATTTTTGTACTGCTAATTACAAGAAAATAACATTAAGAACATGCTAAATCATGGCACGAACGTGGGACAGTTCATTAATTCTCCTAACTCATTCATTATTTTTGGTTTTGACTCCGAGGACATTTAATTAATAATCCACACTCTGCAAAGCTGAGGATGTGGGCAGAAAGGGATACGCCTACTCTTTGTGTGCATTCGTGTACAAACCAACACATAACTGTTTATCTCCACTATTTTTCTGTATCAAAGTATTTTCTTAAACTGCAGCTCTTCAACTTGATCGCTAGGGATATGATTATTAGGCACAGAAGTAGCTGCTTGAATTGCTGTTTTTACCTTTTACCAGTAGAACTTGGTTTTCCTACAGTGCTATAAATATTAAATAAAGACACTAAGAGTTTATTAGTGTCATTTTTTTTATGGAGACATGGTTGAAAACGTAATCCATAAAAATAGGAATGGCAGATTGAAAATTATACATTGTTTCCATCAGATTTGGTTTTACAGCTATAATTTTTTTTCCTATTCATGCATTTATACGTTGTTTCTCTTCTACAGAAGGAAAATAGTTCTGAGTATTTTATTAACTGTGAGAAGCAAATCTAGTTGGGTATTGTATGTATAGCATTAGATTCACCCTAGACAGAAATGGGACAGAGAAAGGGCTTAGGACTTCTATGTAGCATCCCTTGCGAATGGAGGGCTCAGCCCCATAAAGGTTTATGCTTTGTACTTATTTTCTCAAGCAAATAAGACTTCCCAGCGGAGCAGAGTGCTCTTATTTAACATTAGCACTTAATGGAGAAATCAGTTCGTGAGAAGGTAACGCACCCGCAAAGTGCTCAGGAATTTGTGGGGTTTATTTTTTCTTTAACTAAATGGGTTCATACCTGTTCTTAGCCAATAGGTTCCTTTTGGCAAAGGGAAGGGGAGCAGGCAGTTTGCAGAAGAGTACATGAGAGTTGCACTTTTGTGCATGCTCACGACCCTGCAATTTACCCCAACATCTGGAATTTCTAGAGGAGGCAGTTAAGACATTCTCGTGTTAATGGTGCTCGGAGAAGTGGTGGTAAGGGTGGATTGGACACTTCAGGTCTATCGTATTCACAACTGTTATAAAGGACCCTGTCCAAGGAGTACAATGTGAAAAGCAGAGAGCATCCTACTAGAAACAATAAATATTCCACACTTTGAAGTTCTTCAGACAACTTTGTATTGACCAAGGTGGAAAGCAGAGCTTGGAAGTGCCCCATATCCTGAGTTGTGGACTGTGTCATGCCAGGACATATATCCTAATAAATAAGTATTCTCTTTCCTGGTCTTGCAGCACTGTACAGCTTGCCAGAGGGAACACTTTTTAATGGAACAGGAGAAGTTAAAAGAAAATCCAGAATGATAAGGCTTAAAGTGAATTCTTTGGTTTATACCATTTATAGTCCTATTAAAATCAAGATATTTCTCAGACATACGGGGGGCAAGCAAGTTCAGTGTACTCATACATCTTTCAAGATCCTTGCTTGATCATTTGACTCTGTCCAGCTAGTTTAACAAGCTAAATAATAAAAAGGAGCAATGCAAAACTTGCTGAATTTTTTTACCCAGTGTCTTTTTTGAAGAAAGATACCATTTATTTTTTCCTTAGATGCCAGCAGTTTGCTGCAGACTCCTGCAGCTTCTCTGCCCATCACTCAGTCCCTATTTCAGCATATCAAGTTGTCCTATTTCCTCCTTTCATAGAGAAGCAATTAAAAATGATGAGGGTAAAGGGTTAAACCTAAAAGCCTGCTAATGAGGGTGCCTTCCTGGTTTTCTTTTCATCACATATTTGATGCGGTTTTCAGCATAAGCTTTCGATAAGCATCACTGAACATTTTTCCAGAGTATATTAAAAAAAGTTTTCTTTTCTACTATCCTGTAAAAATGATAGATGTGTGGCTCTGCTGTTTATCTGAAATCCTAATTACTGATGCTGTTGCTTTGAATGTTAAATTCATGCAGTGTTCTTAAGACTTCAAACTGGTCAAAGAAAGATGGATTTGAGTCCACAGAGATCTAAGTCTAGTAAACAGATCCACTGTTTGTCTATTTATTTCTTTTTTAAAGTCAGAATTTACGTCAACTGCAAATTACATAAATTTAGAGCTAAAGGAAGAAAAAAAAAAGAAAAAATATATTTTATGCTGTTGGATGAAATTTTAATTTCTGTTTCCATGAGACAAAAAGTGGAGGTCAGAGGTAGGTTTTGAAAATATGGAAGAGATCCCTTTTTCTTGAGCTATTTACTGCCAAGAATAACGGTATTTTTTTTCCAAATGCGGATATGTATTGCTTGTAAAATAGCGGGATGCTTCCCAGGGATGTATTTCTGCTTTGGTTGGCGGGAGAGCTGCTTCCGAGGCTCGGCCGCGCGGCTGAGTCCTTCCCAGGACTGGAGCGTGTGTCCCCCCGAGGCCACCGCGGATGCAGCGTCTTAGCAGGACAGGATGGGGCAGTGGGGCAGGGCGGACGGTCAGCGTGGGAGGAGACGACTTCAGGGCCCAGAAGTAGCCCCAAGTGACGTCCCAAACCCCTGCCCGCTCCGGGAGGGGAGGCGCCGTCCCCAGGGTCGCCTCCGTGCAGCTTCTGGGCTGTGCTGGGCCGTGCTCCAAGGCGCTGGGCCAGGCGCCGCTCCGGAGCCGCACAAAGGCAGGGAACGGGCACGTCCTCAAAGTCTGTCCCCATCGGCAGCTGCCGAGGCCCCATCCGCAGGGTTCCCCATGGTCACCCTGCCCGCAGCCCCGGAGAACAGCGGTGCAGAGCAGAGACGCCGCTTGTTTAAAAAATGAGACTTAATTCCTCTCAGGATTTTCTCCATCTCTAGTCAAGTTTGTTTTAAACTAATGGAAGTAATTAGTGAATCACAGAGGGACTTTGACTACGAGGTAGCCATTTTTAGATAATGGAGCATAAAAGTCGACACGGTGACATATGACACCAGAGCAGCATATTGGAGTCCCGCGCTGTGTCTTAAGCAGATGCTTAAGTACTTTGAGTACTCAAATCACTGCGTACACGTATAGGATTGGGGTTTTTTTTCTTCTCGGCCTACAAGTGCACTGTAGGGCTTTCTTTTAATCTCAATAAAATCAAAGTAAGCTCTGAGTTGTTTTTAATGTGCAGTCATTATCACTCCTTTCTCTCTTCTTCACATGTCTTTTTGTATATGATAAGTTGGTGCTTCAGAAGGTAAAGGCTGGGAGTCGCTTTTTGGCACTGCCGCGGTGCAGCAGCAGAGCGCAGTAATGTGGCGGTCGAGGCGCCCTGTTCCTATCAGCGCTTCCTGCCGTGGAGTTCACAGTAAATAACGGTATTAACAGCGCAACGCTCAACACGCTCGCGCGTATTTGCTATAGCTGTGAAGCCATGGGGAGATTCGTAGAAAGTCTTGAGAGGTTAAGGAGCAGAAACCACATAGGAAGCAGGTCCCGGCGGTGCCGTGGGGAAGGGCTGCGGGCAGCACCCGCCTGGCCGTGACGCTCTCAGGCTCTCGCGGTGGCTGCAGGGCGCACGTGGGTTCTTGCAGATCCCCTCAGGACTTCCTTGCTGGTGTAGACTGGTGGCCATGGGTGCTGGTTGGGTTTGGGTTGGTGCTGCGGGCCGGGTAGGTGGGTGCATGGGAGAGGGTAGCCCGAGCTCCTTGCCGGACCTGCCTGGGGTGGAGGATGTTGAAGTTTCCATGCAGAGTTTTCAAGTGTTTCAGAGTTTGCTTCAGGTTCTGCACCTAGGCTTTGAAATTCGAGACAATTCTAGGCTCTTCTGGAAACTGGAGAAGACTCAGTCCCTCAGGCTTTCTTCATTCTTCATTTAACGTGATGGAAGTGTCACCTGAGTAAGTTAAAGATCCTCTCCTCCAGGCTCCTGAACATCTGCCCCTTACGATGACACTCAGGCACTGAAAACCAGGATACCACGAGCTTCAGCACTGTGGCTTGAGTAGCAATTAAGTAATATCCTGTTCCTTAGACAAATGGTGGCCAAAGTCTCATTTGAACTTTGAGTAATGCAGGAGATGCCACCTCCTATTACAATGAAAAACATCTGTTATGCTCCTGGAGATAGAAAGTGGAGATAACTGGTGAAAAGCGTGGACTAAAGCGCTGCAGATGAGATAGGCATGGGGGTTATTTATTGCCATCTGAGCTATGGCTAACGGCCGACTTTCCGAAACAAAGCTGGGAGGGACTCCTGCTTTCCCATTTCCAGATATAACAGAAATTAAATCATGTAGTCTATGACAATGAAGTTGCATAAAAACATTACCCACTTTGTTTTTATATACTAGGTAACTTTATTTATCTTCCCTTTTTAATCAGCATGTGACATTTGCTGTTGGCGTCTAATAATTTACTGTAGCATTAGGTAACGGTTTCCAGCGCGCATACATAAAAACGTATGATGTGGTTGAAATAACTGTGCAGCCTGGAAAGCCTTAGTAGGATGTAGAAAATATGTCCTGGTCTCAGCACCCCGCTTACGGAGAGACGCAGCTTTGGGAAGGAGTTGAAAGGAAAGCCGGGGCTCAGGGCACGGGCTGGGGGTTCGGGAAACCTTTGCCCTATTCCTTTCTCCACCCCTCTTTGCTTCTCTCATTTCTCCAGATTTGGTGGTACTGGGGCTTTGGCAGCAGCACTGCCTTAGCACGAGCTGCTTTTTCCATCGCCCATGCCATCCCCTCGGATGTTTTTATTTAAATCCAGATAGGTTTGCTTTCACCACATGCGTGTGCTGTCCTGTGGATTACCGGAATAGCAGGCGGTCTTTTGCTTCCTATGTGGTTAGCAGCAGGTTCAGTTTCTATCAGATTTGGCCATTTTGTTATGTAATAGCTTGGGTTTCTCCTCGACTAACATATGCAACATGTAGGCCAATAAAAATGCTTTTCTAACTAGACAGTAAATGAACTTGACGGAAAAATAGATAACAATTCCGCACTTGGGAGCTTTGATGTGACAGCGTCAGCTTTTAAATGACGAGCGGTGGCTTGTGAAGCCGAGTCTTGGGACTCCTCTTCCACCGAGGTGCGAGGAGGCCCCCGGGCAGGGCTCCTGCTCTGGTGCTGCGTGCCCGCTTCCAGCAGAGCAGTACATTCCACAAAATGGTCTTAATTTGTCTTTGTTTGTTTTTTCTGTTGTTGTTTTTTATATTTCTGATAATGGAATTGTTATGGGCTTTTAAATTTCAGTTAAGAATATGCAAATAGGCTATCTGGTAAGTAGGTTATTGAAGGGTTAGGGGAAAGGAGAACATTTTGTGCAAGAAAGTACCCACAGTGTGGGTAATAGACTCCGGTTGAATTTAAAAGATAATGGCAACAAGGGAGAAATCCACTTGTAGAAATGGGGAACAGCTGTGTCTGAGATCTAATGAAACTGTATCAAATACTTTAAGAATGGCTTACAGCAACTTCCCTGGGGAATGGAGATAAAGCACAAGAGCATTCCTGAAAGGTCGAAGAAACAGTTAAATCATTTCCTTGATGGTTATTAGAGATATAGAACACATCAGTGAAAATTAAATGTCTGAAACTTGTGTTTGATTGCTTTTCTTATCACGCCAATCTCACACGTTTCTTCCGTCTCTTGCTCTCTGTTCTAGTAAAATTTAATAGCTGTGGCGGTAACAAGGGAATTCGGTATGAAACCAACAGCCTGGACTTCAAGGTGAGAGCGGATGGGACCGTGTACGCTGTCCACCAGCTGCAAATGCCCTCCAAGCAGATGATACTTATAGTGACCGCGTGGGATCCGCAGACGCGGGACAGATGGGAGGCGATTGCCAGGTTCCTGGTGGGAGAGAAATTGCAGCACAGCGGACACAAGGTAGGACGCTCGCACAGCCGCTCTCCGTCTTTCGGGCTTCCTTGGCTTGAGTTCCCAATACCTTCAAAAAGTTAAATGCAGCACAGAATTATTTGTATTCTCTGGTCTGTACTTAAAGAGGACGTTTCTGGATAAAAAAAGCCACCACACGCAGCAGTCAACTTCTTGCAGCTGTTCCTTGCTCCTCGCTCACATAAATCATTTAATGTTACCAGCAAGGCTTCGTTCTCCAAGTTCGCATTTCGTATTCTTAAGTGACCGCTCGGTTCGGTTATTTACTGCCGGTTCTTACAGCCTGGCTTGTGTTTGCTTCTCACTGCAAATACTTTCCTTCGACATGAAATAAAGCCTGCAGATGAAGGGTGCCTACCGCTCCCTGGAGTTGAAACAAACCATCTTCTTGAGCAATGTGAGGCTAAATTCACATTTCTTCTGTGACAACATAAATCTGGAGCACTGACTGTTTTTGCTGTGATGCCGCGGGTAAAACTTGAAGTCTTCTCCGTGGTTCCTACAATGATTCATTTCTTTCAGTGAACCATCTGCATGGCCCTGCAGCTCCTTGGTGGTGTATCATGCTCCCAAACAGGGGTCCAGATGGGAGATTTAGGCTTGTTTCCTTCGTAGACAGTGAGGAGAGGGAGCATTGCTGCTGCCTGATAAGGGACATATGCTCGCATGAAGTGTTGGCCAGCGGGGCAGCAAAGCACAGCGTGGCACCTCTGTGGCAAACGTCCACTCCTCTGAATGCCAATGTCTTTCCTTCCCTGCAGTTAAAGAGTCAAAGCCAGCTCCAAAACCTTCACCAGGCAGTATTTCAGACAAAAGATTGCAGAGGCATTCTCACATTTTCACCACTCTGAATAAATGCAGCTGTGTGGTCTGCTGCTTCCTCCAAAAATCCAATTCTGTGATAGTTACATATATTTAAGCTTGTTGAGATGGTTGAGGTTAGGTTTAGAGATAGAGTTGGCCTGAAATTGGATTAAGAGCTTGATTTATTGTTGGATCTTCAAGACGTGCAGCGTAAGGATGAAGGTGTGTGTCCCTGGGGAACGGTTATGGTTAGGCCAGGAATAGTCAGGGTCCCTTGGCCGTGGTTGTAGTTGGGATTAATACGCTATGGTCAATGTGAAAGCAGCAAGGCTGGACTCTGCTTTCCCCCTTTTCTATACTGATTTAGTAGAGAGGGAAGGGAGGATGAGAGGAAAAGACCTTCTGCACCTTGCTGTTAAAATCACCCAAAAATGCAAATCTTCACCATTTGGGAAAACTTCTGTGTGTGCGAGAAGGCAGAAAGCACTTGGAGAAAGTTAAATCTAGCAGTCACCCAGCAGGCTGACCCCTGAGGTTTTGCATGGCTTAGAATCATATAAATACACTTCTGCTCCTCTTCAGTAAGGCTCTGGCTTGTGCAAGATATAATTAAGCCCTGTATGTTATGTCAGCAGTGTTTGCCATCTTGTAGCTGAAGAAATACTGCTTCCTTCTAAAAGTAATTAAATATTGAAAGAACAAAGTAAGGTGTCTTATATACTGCTTTAAATTTCTTCTCAGCATAGCAGAAAGAGAACTGGGTAAGCATACATTTCTGTTTTAGTAAAATATTTGGTTGGAAATTCATCTGATGTTAATATAAGCTGAACTCTGGTTCAAAATAGAGAGAGCTAAGCTTTTTAAAATTCATATCCCTGCTTTCTAAAAGCCTTATTAGTGTGTAGTTTGAGGCTGGAAAAATACAGAAAACAACACTAATGACAAGGTCACAAACAGTTTTATTGTGGGTCCCTATTGCAGGCATCTGACTTGTGTCTTATTTAAATGCATGTGCTTTTTGCAAGCAAAATAATATTTTGTTTACTAAAGAAATAAATATGATTATGAGATTATTTTCAAAAATAATAGTGTTTATGCTAAAAAACCCACAATATCCAGTTCAATGTGTTTCAAGCCATGACCCTAATATACTACATTTCATGTCTTTTATAGAAAGAGATTTCTCGTTTGTTTTTGTAAGGTATAATATGACTCAAGCTAAAACAACATTGTTTTAAAGACTTTTCTGGTATATTCAGAGGATGGAGAAAAGAGGCAGGGGAGGGAAAGAGGAGGTGACATCAGGGGGAGAGAGAGAGACCAACTCTTTCTTCTAGTGCATACATCTGTTTTCATTTGGGAATGATTTGATGGAAACTGAAGAGTTCCCAGACGTGTGTTGCACCTGCAACACAACCAGGCTAAGCTTGCTTAGCTATCGCTGCCTTTCTCTAAGCTTTCCTATGGCTCATGGGCATCTGTCAGTGCTGTTGCCCTGCACAGGGTTCTTTCTGTGCCTCTTCCTTGTGGGAGAACATTATTTAAAGGTGAAATCAACATTTGATTCACAATTATCTATGGGTAAAGGCTTCACAAGAGCAGAATTATCCCATTTGGAATAGCCACTCTGAGGCATTTGCTTCATCCTGGAGGTTACTACGGAATAAATCTTACAGAAGAAGCCGCCCCTGTTGAGATCCAGCTGAAGATGTGCGAGACCGGGTAGGAGGTCCCTGCTCTGCTGTAAATTCACAGTGCCATCTGTGGAGGCTGCCCCAGCTTCCTACTGCCCGTCCATAACGCAGAGGCCGTGCTTGTCCTTTCCTCCATCTCCGGAGTGCCCAGAGAGCAAACCCCCCCAGGCACTGGTGTGACCCTCTGTGCCTGCTGTCCTTATTACCCAAGATAAAAAATGGAAAATTGCACCCTGGAAGTGGAGAGCTTTGAGAGTGGCCGCCTCGGAGTGGTGAATCCACGCAGGATGGCTCCTGTTGGCGCAGTCATCCCCTTGTGCACTTTGAGGGCACAATCCCCAGTTTCTGCTGCTCGTGCCCGTGTCTCCCGGTGTGGTGGCTCTCCGGGGAAGCTGACGCTGTAACGGTGAGGGATCCAGGGCAATGGCAGTTTCTCTTCCTTTATACTGCTGGCCTTAAAAATGTGCTAATTGGATGAGATAACTAAATAACCCAGGCAAATCTGCACACTTTCACTGGCAACCACGGTGATAAAAGAATTCCAACTACAATATCAAAGTTTAATGCATGCAGGATAAAATGATAGCAAAGAAGATAAATATTTAAAGAAAGTATTTTATACAGCAGCCTACATTCTGCCCTCCTCCGCAGCAAACACTTGAAGGTAAACTTTTTTTCTGGTGAATACAAGTGGTGCTAGTAACTGTAGGAACTTTTTTTGTTCAGTCTTGCAGGAAACCTGATAGCAATTCAATTAGAAAATGCAAATGAGGTCACATATTTCCCTCAGGAGTGTCAAAATTACCCCAGAGGAAACTGAGTGATATTCTAGCATAACAATAAATACTTGAGATAAAGTTTCTTACACTGCTCCTGTCTGACTGCCTGTTGTCGCTGTTGAAAGTATCAACGGGACCTATGGGTATAATTTGAAGAACAGAAAAGAGGAAGAAAGAAGAAAGTTGTTTTCGAAGGTAACATTAGGTCCTTGTAGCTCGTGTCAGCACTTGACTGGGATAATATCCCAAAGAAAGCAAAGAAAAGCCAAGCTTTACATAGCTGGAATAGGCAGTGCTGCGTCTTTTTTTTGAAGAATGTGCCCAGTTATTTCCAACAATTGCATATGGATTTAACAAAAAGACCAAAAATGAAGATTATATTTGCAAACAGTGGCATAGCTGGAGACTCCAGCTTCGTATTTGCAGACACTCTGATCTTCTGAAGTGCCTGGATGGATCTGGATCCATTTGTGCTTCATTTCCTCGTCACCCCTGGCGTTTGAGGGCCTCCTCATTACTCTTCGTTAGTCAGCAGCCTCCACTGTCTGAGCCAGATTGTCCTGTCTGACATTGGGGCCCACTATTTCATATTGATCTTCCTTATTTTTCAGTGCTGTGTGTGTCTAAACAAGTTACATCATGTCTGGCAAAAAAAGATTTCTTTGTTAGCTTATTGTATGTATGTGTAGTTCTCACTTACTGAGTTAAATTGGGATCACAGGAAGAGGAAGCAGAAAGGAATTCTCAGCAAAGGGGTCATGGAGACATAGGAGCGGAGTCAACTTTGCTCACAGTGACTTATTTTAGAAAAAGAACCCTTTTCTCTGAATCATGTTTGTGTAAACTTATATCCCTCATTGTCTTTATGTCTCGATTTCTGAGCATGGAAGTATGCACCTTTTTGCAATGTTAAATCATTGGCAATTGTGCAAGTAAAATCTTGCAAATATATAGATAGTAGATTGGTGCTTAAAAACGTGGAGAAATATTGTCAAAAATCCTTCCATAAGGATTCTTATATTTTATTATGTTTTACCTTATTTTTGGATTCTTTCATAAGCCAGGTATGAATCCACAGCTGTACAATATGAATGTGAAAAGCCCATTCTTAAAGCCAGTCTTTTTGATTTAAAGCCTTTAAATAATCATCTCTGGCATTTTACCTGTCTCAGATTTTTAAATTCCAGCACAGCCTTTTATTGCTGATCACAAATACAAAGGTCTCCAGGCAAGGAAGGGCTCATTCAGCACTGATCTTATTTATGACCCCCGTTATTGTGGCCAGGCTGTTCTGTGCGGCGCCTAGGGGCGAGGAAGACGTATCCTCCCTTCATGGAAGAAAATGACAGATTCCTGGTGCTTGGAGGAGAGGGGAGACCTCTGTTGCCCTCCTTCCCTTCCCTGTTCCACCACTTCTGCGGATGAGCGGCGGCTGTCGCTGATTCTACGAGGCTGCAGCCTGGGTTGGTTTTAGTCCTGTAGTCTCATCAGGGAAACAAGGCCATGACACAGAGAATGAGAGTAGATACAGTGATTTCGGGCTTCATTCGGCCCTTTATGAGACATCGTTTGACTCTTTAACAAAACAAATTGTTGAAAAAAGATGAGGGAGCAGTTGGCTAACAAAATTAATGCTGTACAACTGTTGACATTGAGATGATCACAGTAATTGTGGAAGACAAAGGAAGACCTACTAGGTGAACTTGTTTGACGTAATGCTTTGAGAATTTGAACATCTGCCATTTCGTCATACCATGTGTTTAAAATAGTATTCATGAAATCATGTGAACTTATTTAGCCAGATTTTCAGATGCGTAGAATAACATTGCCTTGCACTAAAAGCAATATAAGATCCACGTGCTCTTTACCTCAGAAAATCATTCCACTGAGGGAAGTTTCACGTAGTCCCACATTTAGTACTGAAGTAGTCACTGTTTTACCAAGAGTCAAGGTCAAAACCATACTAGAAAGATTGTCCCTAAGTGGAACTCTCTCCAGATCTGTCTTCCATCAAACAAAAAAGAAATCATAAGAATTGAACTACCTACACGGAAATAAGTCTTTTCTGATAAAACAAAACTGTTGGACTGCTGCGTGCCGCCTGCGTGTGATGTGCGCCTTGCCCTTGCGAGATCCAAGCTCTTGACCTCTGCTTTCACGTTCTTTGTTGTTAACTGCTGCAGTCTGACTATCGCTTCAAAAGAATATTTTGAACCGAATCTCCAAAAAGAAAAGAAAACAAACCTTCATTGCTATGGTAATTTGTTGACAGTAGTGTGTAAACATGAGTTTGAGTAAAAGACAAAAATTTCTTCACACAGGCGCATCCATTAAAATAAATATTTGCTAGGGGCTGTAAGAATTCATCTGTCTCTTCTTGTGCTCTGCAAGCTAAAGCAATTTCATAGTTACGAGCTCTGAGTGAAGCAGGACTTCAGTCTTTTCAGCCCTTTTGAGGTCACGTCCCCTTCGCTAGACACAGTTCTTAGTAATTCTGCTGCTTGGTGCAGCCTCCGTAGCATCCGCAGCTGCCGGAGGGAGAAGAACCAGCCCAACACGGGTCCTGTGCACGGGGAAGGGCCAAGCCGGCAATCGTCATCCCCGGCAAAGGTGCGTGATTTCCAACGTGTGCTGTCTCCACCCAGCAAAGCATTTAACGTGCACTTAAGTTTAATCATGTAAGTTGAATCTGTTCACGTGTTCAAATTTAAGCATATGCTTAGGTGCACTCCAGAATTTGGGAATAAAAGAAGATCAGCCTTCTCTCAAGATCTTCTTGAAATAATGAAAAGATAATTTGAAAGGGCTAACTCGTATGCTAACTCTAGGAAAGAAGTACCAGAAAGAATTACTTGCTTTGTGCTCAAGGAGAGTGGTACCTTGTGATCTCTTAAATCTCTTACGAGCTCTTTGCTTGCAAACACTCCGAAGAGAAGGGATATTGTTACATTTAATTCATTATGATTATTTTAATTCATGTGTCTTTTGAACCCTGTGGTTTTAGAAAAACAAAGTGAGATTAAAATTTCTAACAGGCTTACTAAGGGGTAGATTTGCTCCTTCGTTCTGCTTCGATGAAGCACAATCGTAATAAGCTGAGTTCTAGAAGCAAAAGAAATGTGATTGGAGCAGGTTTTGGAATTTAGCCCATAAAATTGCTTGATAAAAACTTGTCAGTGGTAGATGAGGATGTCACCTTTCTAGCCCAGATATTTCATGCATCTTTCTTGATAAGATACTTGCTGAATGAGAAAGCTAATATCAAGCTCCAGTTGTCTTTCTGCTTTATAAGATAAGATCCGTCACCTTTATTCCTGTCAAATAGGTGTCTGAACAGGTAAGAAGGAGTACACAGTTTTCTCTAATTTAGTAGCCACACTCTTGAGAAGTACTTACAGTTCTGAAGGCATTCTGTGTGGCTTCTGCCTATTAGGAGAATGACATTAACTTGAAGCCAGAAGTGTCTTTTTGTAAACACTAGTCCGTCGAGTACATCAGTAATTTAGATGTTTCTTAAACAATCCTACCTTAAGAAGCGCGGTGAGATTAGATCTTAGGAGGGGAATGTGGAAAGGTCAAGTTGATGTTGGGAGCTTTGCAAGGAGACAACCTCATCAGAAGTTTTAATGTGAGGATACGATATTCAAGCCTGTAAGTGAGAGAGAAAAGTCCATCAAGAACTGTTCTTCATGTACAATGTCATCATCTTTTGTTTGTAGAAGGCTATTCAAGCAATACTCGGAGCAGGACAATGATAAGAAAGATATCACAGATGCTTGAAGTCTGTGGGAACCAGAAAGAATTTCACCAAAGGCAGGTGGATTTCTTGTGTGCTTGCAGTGGTCTGTGATTCTACCAGGGAAGGGAAGAGGAAGAGTATAAACTGTCCTGGGGAATCAATAGATTTGGTGTCAGCAACCGCCTTGTTGAAGGCCTGAGCTTGAACATTAGCTGCCATCATCTGTGCCTATAACGTGCTTGTGTGGGCTGCCAGTCCTTTCAGCTTTTCTGATCAAAGAGCTGGAATTGTTTTTGGTTTTTAAGAAGAGTCTTTTAAGGAGAGCTTGTGGGTTTTGCAAAGAGTTAGTAGGTGTCTCTTTTCCCTGGAGTCCAAAATTAATTTTGCATTTAACTACAGTTGCCCAGTAAAGACCCTGCTGCATATTTTGCCAGAGAAGGTTCTTCCCCTCTAGAGAGTTGCATTCTCCCTAGTTAAAAAATGCCCTCATTTGGCCTGTTACTCTTCCTCATCTCTTTTCTTTTGCAGCTCTACGATATTAAGGAACATTCCAGTCCTTCCACTGTTCTGGTCGTATTTTATTAGTGAGTTACATGGGATCAAATTTCCCCGTGCCTGCGTGGGCAGCTGCATACCTGCCAGCCCTACCTTTGCATGCAGATGTCATTTTGCAGACATCCAGGAGCAGCGCGGCGCTTGGCGTGCCCCGTGCATGGGGCTGCATTTCGCGTGGCTCATTCTCCTCCTCTGGGGGCAATAACTCCACTAGATTTTAGTCAAACTTTTTTGTGGCTGTCAGCTGGATGTGTGTTGGAAGCCGGTGCACTTGCCAAATCTGACAATTTTTCTTACTAATTGACTCTAATGTGAACTGCTCTATTCAGCCCCACTGCTAACTGATAAAAAAAAAAAAAAAAAAAGTAATGAATTTTTGCTTAACTAGCTGATTTAATTAAAATGTTTTATACTGTAATTGTATGGTTTCTATAAATGGAGAGGTAATTTTGTTTAATGAGTTCCTAACCAAACATAACACTCCTGACTGTAGGTAGCCAGATTTGTTAAAGGTCACAAATACTGAGATTCCACTGTTTGCTTTTGTAAGCAGGATGATCAAACAGCTTGATTTGGCACTTGAAATATCCTGTCAGGATTGGTTCCCTCTATTCCTGTTTATACCAGAAATTATTAGTATAGTTTTAGGAGCAGAGGGGGGTTCTTCTCTGTATCTGAACACTGTTCATTATCTTTAAAGTGGAAATCGACTGCCAAAATCACGTCTCATTGTCAATTAGTGGCTTCTCTGCAAACACATTAATTTAATGCCCCTGCTGAAGTACTGTGCACATTGGAACATCTTGTTGCTAAAACACTAGTTTTCAGAGCACTTTGACACAAATCATTCATGAATAGGAATTTACGCCTTGATGGTAATGGGATGTGATATGAAGCTATCTTTGATTAAATTTACCACAGAGCTTACAACTATTAGTAAATAGAGCTAATGCAGATAGTCATAAGAGACTTCCAGAGGGTGGATAAGGAGAAAAGCAGATTATGGATTCCTCACCTGCCCAATTCCTGAGGAATACCTTCACATAGATCGACCCGGATAGAGAAAGTCTAACGTAAGAAGTCTCATCTTCTTGCACCTACTTTTTTCCCTGCCTTCGCCTTTGGCAAATTCAGCAATGACCTAAATACAGAAGAATCAATTACCTAAAAATAAATAAATTTGCTTTTTGTTCTGCAGCCTTTTCATTATATCCTGTGAAACGCAAAATGAAATATCTCTCTCTGCTAAAAGATCAAAAACTAGGGAAATGGTGTTTTTTGGGGGAAAAAAGGCTCATTCGTCCTCCGCTGCTGTCCCTGATGTCAGCAAAATGTTGTCTCCTTCGAACAGAATTCATGCAGATGTTTATTTAGCAGCACTCTCATGTTTCTTTTGTTAAAGAACTAAGATATATTTTCATTGTCTTATTTTGTGTTTGGTAAATACCATTTTCTCCTGTCTTTTCTGTAGCTACCATGGAAACAAGCAAAAATGCTTCAGATTAAATATTTTTAAATAGATTTTTGAGGTAGAAAAAGTATCGCTCTTCGAAGTGTGTACTGATAGAGGAGATGAAGGTGAATGTTTGAGCAGTGGACAAAAGATGGCTTTATATTGCCTTGTATTGATAAAAAACATATTAAAAACATGTTAGCTTGGTTAAGCACTGGGATTGACACCAAAAGCAAAGCAAGCAAAGTGTGTCTTTTCTGAAAAATCTCTATTCCAAAGCATTAAGGACTCTGCAAAAATAATAAGACTGGCATATCGATAAAATAAAAATTAAATCATAAATAATACTGATATTTGGGAAATAATAGCCTCCTCCTATCACAGTTACTGTTTATTCCACAGCAAAAATAGCAGATTCTAATGCAGAACCTGTAGCATTTCCTTTTGGGTCTCCACACCCTTAAAATTAATAACCTCTTAAAAAAAAAAAAGGCACCTTAAGACAAACGATCATTTATGTGCGGAGAATGGTGGCTTATTTACCCAAACATGGTAGCGATCCAAAGTGTTCAGCTAAGCAGGAACACAAAATGTGATATTATATTATGTAAATGGGCCTGTGATGCGCTCTGCTGGATAATAACTTGCAGATGTCTCCACGCCGGAGGCTGCGGCTCGCGGAGGCCGGGGCCGCGCGGAGGCCAGGGCCGCGCGGAGGCCGTGCCAGCTGGCGGCCGAGTGCGGCAGGAGGCGGGAGCTGGTGTTCCGGCACCGCTCTGCTCTTACCCGTGCCCTCGTGGGGCTCGGTCCCCAGCAGAGACAGCCCGGGGGGTGATCCGAGTGCTGCACGCCCTTCTCCTTGGGGGAAATTTTTTTTTTTTTTTGGACCATTTTTGGGAGCTTTTGGAGCTTTTTGATCATTTTTGGGAGGAGGGATTGAGCTTAGCCCGCGAGGGAAGTGCAGAGGAGCCAGCGCTGGCATGGCAGGAGTTAGGGACTTGGTGGCACTTGGTGGCCCCAGCTGTTTATTCCAGGGCTAAATGCAGCCTAGGAAACTCGCTGAGTTTTCAACTTCGTGGCATAAAAGGAGTGAGAGCATCGTACAGCCTCGCCTTTCTGGAGCAAAGCCTCCTAAATCGGTTTGGCTTTGGCATCTTGAAGTCTCTAGCAGTTTAGCTGGATGTCCTCTTCTGCAGGCATCATTAAATGCAATGCTGGCCTGGAAAAGGGCAGCAGTTTACTCCCTTAAATCCCTGCTAAAGCATTAACGCAGACCGTATCCAAATTTGTGACCATTTTACATGGCAGCGTGCTCTTTGCTCCTGTTGTTCTCCTTCATCCCACACTTCGTAATCACTTCTCCTTACCTTGAAGACTCTCATCTGCTTTGGATCATCTCTATGTCTCGATCTTACCAATGTCCTAAAGTACCAATTACTAAATTATCTGACTGTTTTGTATCCTCCTTTAATTGCGCATTGCCCGAGGGGGTGCCACTGGCCACGAGGAGGCCAGGGCAGCTCTGCTGTGCCCCGATGGCCCGGCAGACGGCACAGCAAGGCTTCGTTTCCTGAAGCCATTTCTCCCTGCCAGAGAGTGGAGGAAGCCAGCAAGGCCAGGAGAGCGGGAGCAGTTGTTACCTCCGTGAAAACTGTTATCAGCAAAAATGCACTTGGAAGCTGTATTTTGTGATTAATTTAATTTAGCGTCACATTCTGCTCTTGAGCTGCGCTCATCCTCGCAAGCCCAGGCGTACGGGAGAGCTTTCTGGGGCTCCTGGTTAGCCGTTGCTCTTATTCCAGGGATGTTCGTGGATGTTTCAGTCAGAAACATGAACAGTTCTGGCATTTGCGCTCACCAGACTTTGTTACTGCATTTGTCTCACAGCTTTTAAACAGCAGAAAACATGTACAGTGTATTTAAACACCAGAGAAATTAAGGTCAGGAGAATGCATCGTCAACAAATGAAGATAAAAAAGAGCTGTTGTTTTTTTTATAAAAAAAAAAGAACAAATGTTGCAAGGCACTTTTGAAATTCTACATCCCAAATTCAGAGTCATGTTGATGATTTATTCTAATGTAGGAAAACATCATCAAGAGTGACAAGCAAGCTAGTCACTGTCTAGTCACCTGCCAGCAAATATTTCATAACGACTAAAAAGGCTGCTACTGCCTTGCTGAGCTGACACTAATTATTTCAGTATACAGGGAGCTTTGGGATTCGTGTTAATTCTCAAGCCTGTCTTTAGTTCAGACTCATTCCACTGTGTAAACTCAGCAGAGCACAAATTATTTGACCATCCTTTCATAATCTGTCCCCACACTCGTCACCAATTATACAAACTGATCCAAATACCTGCTCTCAGAGGAGCCCCATTTGGGAACCACAAGCCAATTAAATAAAAAAAAAGAAAAAAAGGGGGGGGAAGAATATCCACTTTTCTGTAGCTGGTGTCGGGTAGTCCCATTCCATGTTAACATTCGTTTCTGGGTATCTTCTTTAGATAACACGGAGGAAAGCTCCACTGGATGCGGCACATCGCATCCCAGAGGAAGGGTGACTTCCTGGCTCCTGGAGGTCCTGGGAGAGTCCCCTGCAGCCACCGCATGATGCTGCAGCTTTGTTCGCTGTGCACTTAAGTGAATATTTTTAGAGTAACATCTAAATATTGAACAGGAGCGCCCTGATCTTGCCGCTGCCCGGGGATTGTGCTTGTTAGAGGTGCCTCAAACAGCAGTTCAGCAAACGCAGACCACCAGTCACCTCGGTGGCAGGAATCAGCATGAAAACCTGCGTGTGCCTGGGAAAGACCACGCTCCTCCGTTTGCTGGAAATACAGCTCATTTTTAAGGTTCTCAACAAAAACAGCCACATTTTTTTACAAATGTTCCTATCTTCTGCCGACTTAGAAAGTTTAAACATTCTCTAGTGGAAGTGCAAGTCGACATATGGCAAATTCAAGCTGCTTTCACCAAGTTTTTGTCTTTGCTAGTTACATTTTTTTTGGGAAGGAGACTTTGGAAAAGTCATGCCTGCAACCCTAGAAGGCTGCAGAATATTTGCCTGCTTGGATGCATAGCCGCCTAAGAGTCTCTCCAAATCTACATTTTGTTGATTCTTCATTCTCTAAGGCAGAAGTTTTATGATGATAAACCAGCATCTTTTAATCCAAGAGAAGTTCTATTATTTCCATTATTTTGCAGCAGCATTTTAATGTGACCCGCATCAATGTTTCCCGTGGGCAAAATCAGTAATTAAAAAAATAAAAATTGCAAAGAATGACTCAGAAGTGCCCAATAATAAAAAAGAAAACTGTTTACTGACTGAGATATGTTACACTTCCCATGCTGCAGGCGTGGGAGATGTGGGATTGGTGTGCAAAACGCAGCTCCGTGAGAAGGTCGTTCCTCGTGAAGCATTGAAGGGTTGCGCTGCTTGACCCTCGCAGCAGCGCAGCTGCCTCTGCTCCCGCTGTGCTCGCGGGACCTGGCCGCAGGGGGAACTTTGCTGCAACCCTGTTAATGCCGGTGAGCAGGATATCTTCGTACCCAGCTTCCCAGTGCGAGCCCTTTCACTCCCAAAACAGGTTGTAAAGGAACTTTCTGCTTTATTTTGTGTTCTGCTAGGTTGCATTTGGTAGAAATTTGCAGAAACTTCCTTGCCCCAAAGTGCCACTAAACTCCCTGCAGCTGATGTAATGAAGACGATACATCCTGGGAGGCATCTTGATTGGAGAGTGACGGCTCCATAGATTTGTGAAAATGAAGTGGGAGCAGGGTTGCTGCTAAAACCTATTGTGCTCTTGTGATGCAGAAATGCCTCACGCTAATAGCAATAATTTTCGCAGCTCCACGTGAGGGGTCATGCTTGGGAATGCAGTACCCTTGGTTGAGAGGGACTCAAGGTGTGGCAGAGGAGCTAACTGCATTTCCTTTCCATTTCCCAAACAGCCGAAAGGAAGGAAGAGCTTGTCCGGGGAGGGCGCCCCGCCGCAGAGCGACACCCTCCTGCCCTGGCGCCAGCACCAAAACGCCAACGGCCTCCGCCGCCAGAAGAGGGACTGGGTCATCCCCCCCATCAATGTGCCCGAAAACTCCAGAGGGCCCTTCCCACAGCAGCTGGTTCGGGTAAGTCAAGTTACATGATTATTAATAACAGTGGTAATGCCACGGAGAGGTCTAGTGAAGGAGCAGGGGCGCCCGGGCTCGTAGCAGGGGACGTGTGGGGGGCAGCGGGCGCTCCGCGCTCTTCGTTCCCCATGCAATGACAGTAGCTTTTGGCCTGCTGCTGAAGAACTTCCCTTCCAAAGCGACTTGTCCCCCTCCTCGTCCCCTGCCGAGCAGCCTAATCGCCTCCTTGCAGCCGGTCCCTTGGGAGCCGCTATGTGGCTGCCAAGGTGGCAATGAGCCCGCGCTCCCTCCGCCAGCGCCTGCGGGTGCGGAGCCGGCCCGGGGGACACCCTGTGCCCGGGGGTGGCACGGCCCTGCCCAGCTGAGCACTGGCCCCGCGAGCCTTGGGGGGGATGCTCGTGCCTTTGTGTGCACGGAGGGGACCGAGGGCTCTCCCGTGGTGTTTTACAATGGTTACTGGACAAGAGGGAAAGAAGAAGAAGAGCAGAAAGGATGTTAGCGATTGGCATATCGACAACGGTCAATGCGTCGCTGCTGCTGCGAAATGAATGCGAAATACAGATACAGGTTGCTCTTCCTTTTGTGGGTACTGATTTCAGTGCTCAGAGCAGTAGAAGGATTTGCTATAAAAGAGCTCTCTGGGAGGCTTTTGAAATTCTTCCTTTGGAAGAAAATGGTGACAGTTATAAAATTTAAGAATTTATGTTGAGAAATGGTGGTGTGTAATTGGCCTCCCTGCTCAGGAAGTTTGCCTAGTCATCTTGAAACAACGCCTGGATTAAAACAAATTGCCATCATTACCCGCTTCACACTGATTAGCTGATATTCTTCTGCACAGCCAACACCTAGGAGGGGAAAAGAGCCTCGCTAATTCCTGCAGGAGGTGAGAGGAGCTTTGCGATGACTGATGTAATGACTGAAGGGGCAAGTTCCCAATTCACCAAGTTCTGGGTGCACTTCAATTGTTGGTGTAATTTCTTTGTGCAAATTAGGGAAATACAGCAAGGAATGAAATAGTACCAGGAGCTAAACTTGAAGTGTTTCTGTGTCTGTTCCGGGCTAAAAGGGAGAGAAGACGAGGAGCTTTTGTGTGTTCAGCAGCGTGGGGTATGGTGTAAGCAATTCATGTTTTGGCTTTCTAAGCTTAGTTGAAGGAAATGCATTAGGAGGAGAAGAATTTGGTATCTCAAAAATACTTTCATAAATCAGATTAAGAATTTTGGTTAATTCCTGAGTTCCTGTGAAAAATAAGCATGCAGCTTGCAAAGTGAGGTTGTACCCTGTCCCGCTCCCCGCTGATTTCTTTTGAGCTTTGACTAGAAGTGAGAGGACAATATGACAACACCATAACATGAGAAATTTATTGGTTTATGAGGACTGAAGTCTCTGTGGCGCTTCTTCTCCCTGCAATCTGTAGGTAAAACAAGCATGCAAAAGAAATTAATGAAAGCAGCAAATGTTAAATTTTCAGTAGGTACAGAAGAATTTTTTATAGGTACAGAAGAACTGATACATTCATTTCTTTAACTTCCAGTGGCCTTGAAAGGTGACCTATCTGAAGGAAACAGAGCTCGCAGATTGTCTTATAAATTTATTCCATGGTGATGTTAAAATATAGATGCTCCTGGAAATACCGAAAAAGAAAAAAAAAAAGACAGAAATGGTTTCCCAAAGACTGCTGTTCTCCTCATGTATGGAAAGTATCATAAAGCCTAGGAAAGTCATAGCTTTGTGCAAAGAATGCCATTAAGCATGAGAACCTTCAGTGCTGCAGGTTTGGGTTAAGTATTTTCACTCATCTGCAGCTCCTGGCCCATTTGGTGACCCTTGCGTATGGAGCTTGGGAGTGTCCTAAGCAGAGCTGCAGCTTTCCCTGCTAGACTCTGCTCTTTAACTACACAGGACAGGAGAAATTGGTGTTTCCAAAGACCAGCACTATCTGATTATTTCCATCCACATGATCTCCAGATTGCCGTGGGCCGTTCTGCTGTCTCTGAGAGCTAGGTAACAGGTTTGATCCGATTTCTCACGCTCTTGCTCATCAGACGCTGGATGCTTCAATGTCCATCTGCTTGCACACTGCAGCAAGAAGTGCTCGTGCAAAGTTGCAGCATAGATCCTATTTGTATAGAAAAAAAAATGTCTTTTTTCTCTGCTAGTTTTTATAAAGTATCCAAAGCCATCATTATTCCTGGATGCTGAACTCCATTTTGGTCCCAAGAACCCTGCTTGAGTTTACCTCTTACAGGTGTAACTAATGAAAACCAGTCCCTCCGTGACGATATCTTTGGTTGTGGTAACGTGCAAGGAGAAGAAGGAATGGCATGAAAAATCTGAATTTTCAAAAACCAGAAAGCCCTACCAGAAGTACGTTTTCATAGTAGCACTTGCTGTTTGCGTTTTTATAGGTCAGACTAATTTGAAATGCATAGGCAAATCTTTCGGGTTCCCTCCTACCCTTGCTTCCTATTGTGAAGGTAAAAATTCCATTTTATGGAAGTTGATTAGTTACTTGTCAGTATTTTTAGCAAGGCTGTGCCTGAATGAAGTCTAAATCATAGCAGAGGTGAATGCAGCTTGATAGGAGCCGCATACATCGCACTGCGTCCCTGTCTGGTTCAGCTGGGACCAACTATGATTCTCTGCTCGTTAAAGCATTTCACTCTGATAAAATACATTGAATGAAGAAGTTGGAAAAAAAAAAAAAAGGAAGAAGTCGCAACATTATCCCTGACAAAAAAAGAAGTCTGTTAATTACAGGGTATTTTTCCAAAGGAACATCCATATATGTTTGTGTGAATCAACCATATGAACTAGAAAATGCATTTAATAAACATAATATCTAAAAAATAACAATATAAATTTGTGCTTAGTTCAGTTTAGGCTGCTGAAGAATTTTACTTATAGATACAAAGGATGGACCGATTCCTCAGAGAGTGTAAATAAACTTTACATATAGACACTGAAAATACTTTTTATATTAAAAATGTTTGTCAATTTTTGGTTTTGCCAGTGAGCTGAAAAATCAGTTACCAATTGTATTGATATCTTCATATTTGTTTTGCAAACATTTATGAATATCTTGGTTTTAATGTCTTTGTGCTTCTCTTCCACCTTTGTATTAGGAACAATATTTAACATGCTGTGAAATATTTCACTGTGGTGAGGATAATTTCAGTACTAATTGTCAGGTACTCTCATATTATAGCTATGAGGTCTGTAAAAATGCCTATTAAAAATACAAAAACAAAATGAAATCCCCCTCCTTCCCCAAGCAAATGACTCATACAATCACACTGATCAACTGAGATAATATATTTAATAGTTGCTTCATTTGCAGAATATCCTACATTTTCCTTTCTGACTCATCCTCTTTAGCTACATGTGTAGCTAATTCTTAATTATCTATTATCTAATTATCTATTAGCTAATCCTGTATTTAATGCTCTTTTGGACTTGAAAAAGTGTCTTAAATTTGGATCCACATACAACAGCATCTTCTAATGGGGTTGCTGAGTCAATTTGCAAGACTGAAGTCTTGGCCATTCCACTGGGCTATATAAAAACTCTTCATTTAAAGCTAAGTGGCCGTGTATGGGATCACCCTGGGTCATGGCAAGGTTGTAACAAGACTCTTCTCTCAGCCCCTGCAGCCATGATCCAAACTTCCAACTTGACCTCCAGACACCTTCCAGAGCTCTTTAGATCTGACCATCTCTAACTTTGTCTTTACTGACCATAATTTGAAAATGTGGATTTTACCCATAAGATCTCCTCCATTAAATAGCTCTCTGTTCACTCTCATTGTGCTGGCAAGAAAATCCGCTTGGGATGATCAAGAGCAGCCTTGCAAACTGTCCTGTTTGCCCGCTAGAGACACAGCGTGTGACGAAGATCATTAAAGGACCAGAGCATCTGTCGTATGAGGAAAGACTGAGTTGGGAATGTTTAGTCTGGAGAAGAGAAGACTGAGAGAAGATCTGATCAACATGTACAAGTACCTGAGGGGAGAATGTAGGGAGGATGGGGCCAAACTCTTCTTTGTGGTGGCCAGTGACAGGACGAGGGGTAATGGGTGCAAGTTGAAACACAGGACATTCCATCTCCATGTGAGGAAGAACTTTCCTGCGAGGGTGCCAGAGCCCTGGAAGAGGCAGCCCAGAAAGGTTGTGGAGTCTCCTTGTCTGGAGATCTTCAAACCCGCCTGGCTGCCACCCGGTGCTCTGGGTGTCCCTGCTGGAGCCGGGGGCTTGGACTAGGTGATCTCTAGAGGTCCCTTCCAACCTCAACCATTCTGGGATTCTGTGAAAAACCTGCAGTGAGATGGTTCTCCAAAAGTCCGAACGCGCTGCATTTGGGATATATACATGAGGTGGGCCCTGCAGCTTGGGCAGAGAGCCCTCACCACTGCCGTCTCCTTCATGTATCAGAGGGATCGCAGCCTGCCCCTTCGCGCTCTTCCAGGTAGTTTTCCGGTACAAAATCCCTCATGCATCCTAGATCAACCGCCTTGCTTACGGCTGTGAAATTGGCAGCTCAGCATCCATTAACTCCCAGCTGCAAGACAGATGGCATCTGTCGGTGGGTAAGAGAAGGTTTGTTGAGAAAAGGCCTTGCAAATGCTTCCCAAAGGACATCAGACTGTACTTTTCCTGAGAGGGATGTGGACAGGCTTGATTACAGAGAGGCCTAGATCTTCCTCATTCTTTGTGTGAGCAGGTGTTTCTTTTACCTTTCCAACCGCAAAAAAAAAACACAAGAAGGAAAGAAAGGATAGTCCCAGCTCTCAGCACATCTCCCCTCTGAGCGCTGCCAGATGAAATCTCTGCACTTCACTCCCGGCTGCAGTAGCCGGAGGGATGTGAAGAGCAAGCGGGGAGGGTGCCGCGGAGATGGGGCCATTTCTGCGGCAGCGCCAGCCACCCGGCTCGCTCCACGGAGCTGCAACCTTTCTTTGAAAGCTGCTTAAAACATCCTAGAGTCCAACAGCCCTTGGCTCTTGGCTGCGATTTCATGACACAAACCAGCCTGAAGTCCAAGCAGAAAAAGATTAACAGGGCAAGGTTGTATTAAGCCCGGGCAGATGTTGCTGCAGTCTCCGGCGGGGAGCAGCGCTGTTGGTGCTGGGGCAGGACGCTCCTCGCGTCGAGTGCATGGAGAAAGAGCAACAACAGGACGCTGTCCTGCTCCCCTGGCGTGTCCTTTTGGAGTTTCTTGTAAACAGAGAGTTTAAAGTAAGTTCCTAAAAAAAGCAGGTTCCGCTATGTTCTTAATGCTGTCTTAATGCACTTCTTTGTTTGCCTTCTCCCTGGAAATACAAAGACGAGGTGTCACTTTTAACCCGCCTCTCGTTTCTCAAAAATAGAAGCCCAAATCCTGCTGTATGTTCATGCATCTCTGCAGAGCTGGTGGGGCCGCACCAACCTTCTGGGAATCTGGGTCAGAAAAAGCAGATGCCCAGTGCTCTATGGGCTTCGCCTGCAAGCACACACAGCACTATGGATTGAAAAGTGCAGCTACAGCATAAATGCTCCATTTGAAATTCTCCTACAACAGCATTCAAGCCTATACTGTAATTATACATATTGTATTTCCTTGTATTCAGACCCATGGGGAATTTATATTGTCCTTGCTAAAGCCAGAGGGACTGAAGGAAAGCAGTCATTTAATGATTCAGCTGTCTTGGGCTCTATGATTTAATCAATCATATGAAAGAAATTTTTAGATTCTTTGTGTTTAGAGTTCTCTTGTCTGAGCAGAAAATGTTCCCTTTTTGAATTGCTTTAATAGCTGTATTTATGCAGCTGAAAGTTCCTTAAGAAATGAAAGTAAAATCAAATTGCTGAGAATGCCTAGATAATTTATCAGAGAATATTCAATTAGAATATATTAATATTTTAGATTTCCATCATTAATTTAATATTCAGAGATTTAATTTAGTCATTGAATTGCTGTAGTGCCATGCGTGGGTAGGTTGTTAGGCTGAGTGCTTAAAACACCTGCCACAAATGGGTGACTCTCACTTTGATTCCCAAGAGCACAAATGCCTTCCTACTGACATAAGTCTTGCGGCGAAAGCTCAGACACTAAATCTTGCCTGTGCTCTGCATTTTTCCATAATTGCAGAATGGAATAATACAATCTTCTAGCAGAAGAAAGTGCAAGAGCCTGACTTATTTATGTCTTCAAATCGTGATAGAGGTGGAACTTGGTGACTTGTCATTCTGAATTTGGTAACGTGTGGCTGAAGAATTTCATTCTGCCTGGCCTTGCTACTGCTCAGGTAGAACCTCCATGAGTCAGGTCAGGGATTTAAGGAGACTGGCACTTTGCAGACCAATATTAAGGGCTCTCATTGCCCAGTTCAACATAAATCCCTGCCCTTCAGATGTTGCCATTTTCTAAAGTGCTTTGGAAATAGTATCATGAGTGAAACAAAACCCAAAACATAAACTCCTAAAATGTCTTGTGGTATGGAAGTGATAAATTTCAATCAAATTCCCTGTTGCATGAAAAAAGGCCAATTTTTAATTTGCCACAGAAGATAAAAACTGAGATTTCTGGAAGCTGTTGGCAGTAATGCAGCTCTACTCCCGTGCAAGTCAGTAAGTCCCAGCATAAAATTTCAGAAGTCTACAAATTCATTGATAATATTTCTGCCTTTCTTCAGGCTCACACAGAATCCCAAGGTGTTACTTCTTTGTTTGTTTGTCTGCAGTACATGTTAAATTGAGCTCAGGGTCCAGGACCTGTGATCACAGGATCCGTGTTGGTGCTTGGCACTTTGTTTCTCAATGCTGGTTTCCACATAGGTGCATGTTTGCCTAATGTTGGTGCAAAACCTGGTCAGGTTTGTGCTATCAGACATTCCTGGAAAGCAAGCGCAACGGCGGGGAACCAATTTGCTGCAAGTGTGAGTAACGGAGAAGCTACAAAGAGTGAAGGTCAGTGGAAGTTTGGGGTCGGGTCAGTCAAATAGAGTGCTCGGCTAAGAGGCCTTTGGTCCAACCTCATATAACACAGTGTCTTAAACTCTTTGGCAGTCACTCAGAAATATCATAATGCTGTAGAGTGGGATGTATTGACGGTATTGACCACATCATCAAATGCTATTTATTAAAAATAAAGCCATATGTCATAGTGCAGGGTGGTTTTCCTGGAGAGCCTAAGGTGCTCAATTCACCCTGTACAGCATCTGAGCTGAGCTCCCTTCCTTCACCTGCTCCTGGCTGATTCCTGCATCACTGTCCCGTCCTGTCCAGCCCTTCCCTTTTCCCTCCCAGGCTAAGTTCACCTTGGGAACAGAGAGAGGAGGCAGCACAGACGGATAAGCACCCCTCGCCTCGAACTGCCATATGAGGCGTGCTGCAGAGAGTTCATCAATCACTCCAAAGAGTGTTTAGCTGCAATAGCCCATTGCACATATTGCAACATATCATTACATCCCCATCCTCTACAGAAAGTGAGATAACTGTAATAGCCGCTCAGTATGGCTGTCATTATGTGTAGAGGCAAAGACAGCAAGGCATAGTTGGAGCTAATGCACGCTGCTCAGGAAAGCTATTGAAAATCTGCAAAGACAGAGGGTACACAAAAACACTGGATTAATTTGATAAGTCTTAAGATTTGTTTTTCCCACCCCAAAACAGTAATAACAACGAAGGAAAAAAAAAAAAAAAAAAAAAGCAGAGATAAAGATCCTGCAATCTGTCCTTTGCTGGAATAATTCATTATTTAACACTCATCACCCACATTGGTGTTAGCTTTCTGCGGGGCTTGGTTTCCTGGATGAGTTGAAATGGAGAAGAAATCGTGGAGCTGTGTGGGTGTGAGTTTGGCTTTGCAGCATGATGGTGCACATATAACCTTGACAGCTAGGCTGCTGCTGAAATTCACTGTATTAGCCTGGAATAACATAGGAAACAAAAAACGCACCCACCCTTCCCCCCCGTACTATTGCATATGTTCTTTCCTGTCTGCTCTGCTAAAGAATTAAATTCAGCACCCTGGAATTTCAGATGTCAGCTTTTAAGATTTTAGAGAATTTACTCCTGGGCTAATTTTAAGCTTGCACTGCTGCAGTTAATTGTTTTATTTATAACTGCTGAGATTTTCTGTGATAAAGGTGTCACCATCTAAATCCTTTCTCAGCTGTCTCTGATGCAGGCTGACTGAGGAGTGTAAGCCACAGTTAGATGATGGGGTGACAAAGAGCGGTTGTGTAGCAATTTGCCACAGTTTCATTAAAGATCCGGTTGCTTTCCAATTTGTTCTTTCCCAGAGCTCTTTCCATATTTTTAATAATTATCATATTTTTAATAACATTTGTATTTGTTGCTAATTTTCTTAAATTAAAGGATGGCTTTTCCCTATCCCAACAGTTAGACAACTTACAAGCAAACAAATAAAACCTTGGATAATATTAAGGGAAACATTTTGCCCAAGGCAGTTTGGGTATGTGCAGATGGTACTGAACATTTGGCCCTCATTCAGCAGAGATTTTAAGCGCGTGCCTAAATTTGAGCCTTTAAGTAGTTCCAATGGCTCTTCTGAGTCTGTTTAGTGACTAAAAACCAGGCACATGAAGAGCACGTTACTGGATGAAGACCAGGCAGTGAGCACTATGCCTGTTTGCCTGTACCTGTAGGTTTTCTTGCATTTTGTGTTTTACTTCCTTTCCTCTGCATGCACTGCAAGCACACTCGCAGATTGACACCGTGGTCAAGTTTGTGTGTGTGTCATACAAGCACATTCCCTTTTCATAGGCAGCAAGGCAGAGGCAGTCAGTGAGGTGCCAGAGACGGAGGCTGGGAGAGCAAGGAGTCACTGCCGGGATGCAAAGATTCCCAGACCTTTAAATGCAGTTGTTCTGGGGGGCATCACCGGGACAGTTCAGCTTCCCAACTTCTTGTTTTCACTCATGATCTCCGCTCATTTTAATCCATACATGAATTGGCCTGAAGATGCATTTGCATCCGTGCTTGGGTTTTACAGCCTGTTGAGGCTGTTTCGCAGTTGACTTATTTGTTTGATTGGTGCTTCGAGGTTCTGTGAGTGGCAACATTTATTTAAGTGAAGAAGATTCATTTTGGTAAAAAGTAATGGTTTCAGCAAGAAGAAATGCCATGTGGGCTTGGCATTCCTCTCTTGGAGGGACTAGGACGAATCCTGTACATAGGGTTGGTATTTCCAAGTCAGCATCCAACGTGGAGCAGCGAAAAGGCAGAATATCCAAATGGAACATGAGCTGTTTGGAGTTATTTCTAATGTAACGTAATTGAGAAGAGTTTATTAGGAGGGTGAGGGAAAGAAATTAAGATGAAAGGTCCACACTAAAAAGAGTTGTTGGTTAATCCATAGTCCTCCCAAGGAACTTGTGTTTGTTGGAAAACGAAAATAAATATTTGGCCATCTTACATTTTCAATAGTCTGGTTTGCAACAAAACGATGCCACAATTTACTTACCAGTAAATAGCATTCAACTGCATCTAACACAAAAAAATTAGAGTAGGAGGATCAGACATCATCAGAACACAAATCTTTTATGGAAGATTATGGCAGTTATTTATTATTTGAAAGCAAAGAATGGAGAAGCAAGGCGGCAGTTTTCTTTCAATGATGGGAAATACACGCTCTAATGTCTCCATGAAAAAAAAAATACTGCACCGAAGCATTCGCATTCAGCTTGATGGCAAAAACACTATTCGTTAGCATCTGTTTTTGCAAGGAAACTCCTGTTAAGAGAGGAATTTAAATATCGGAGGAAGCATTTCCAACAACTGTCTGGGTTTACTGAAGATTTTTCAGACAGTGTTATGTTTATGGTGCAGATTTCTGTATGCTAAAGGAAAAGGCAATTCAAAATTTATGAAACAGCTGCTGTGTCTTTTGAGCACCTAAGGGACAGAATGACACAACATACATGTATTTCTGAAGTCATTAAAAGAAAAAGAACTTTCCATTTGCCTTTGGAATCATAACTCATAGTATCTGCAAGTTTTAAAACAATTTCTTATAATTTTTTAATTAGACACGAATACAGAATTTAACATTCAGGTATAACATGCTATCAGGAAATCAACCTCTTTCCTCTCTTTCTCTATCCAGCCAGTTGTTAAAATGTCCCCCTCCGCTCTTCTTTTTTTTACCCTCTTGTTCCTAATGAGACTTCCTCCTTCTCCACACGACTCTTTATGTAGGCAACCTTAGCTCTTGATTAATCAGTAATTAGGGAAGGCGTCGCACTGATTTCAAGTCTCTAGTATCATACTCTCCAAATGCAATTTAAGAGCAAAATCTAAAGGGAAGCCATAATGTCAATATTATGTCATGTCTGAGCATGTGGTGATAAAATCGCATCAGAGATAGGCCAGGCACTATCTGTTTATATAGGCACAAATCTCTCCTGCTTGCTAGGCGGGGTAATATAATCATAATTCTTTCCGCAGCTGCTTTCCGTGCACATTCCCTATGATTGCCTTGCTTTGTCATGACCAGCATTCAGTATTTCAGCTTAGTTTTCTACACCATTGTCATCTTAGCTGTCACTTAGCTGTTTCACCCCACTTTATGTTTACTGAGCAGATAGGGCCTAATTCCAAGTTTAATGAGCCCTCATTAACCTCCGTGAGCTTTGGATCTATCCCTTATAGTCTCCTATAGTAATAATGCCAGGGTATTATGGAGTTAAAAGCTGCCATACAGTGGTCTGAGGATAAAGTCACTGCAGGCGTGCAGCTTAATGGGGTATTAATTGGATAGAGGGTATTCATAAGTAGAGAGCACAGAGTGTGTATATGGTTGAAAGAGCAGAATAAATGCGGAATGGTGCCATCTGAAAGTAAGGAAACCCTTCGTTTCCCCGCGCATCGGTCCACGGTGTAATTGGGTGCGCGGCGCTGGAGGAGTTAACGCACGTTGGCCCAGGTTAATGGTGCTCCCGCCTGCAGTTCATCAGTGCGAGCTCCTCTCTGTTGTCATCCTCTTCGGAAGCGCTTCCTGGGCTGGCTGCATCAAGCTGCTGCTGCAGGAGCGAGGCCGTCCCCCAAAGGTGGTGGCGTTGCAAGAGCTTCATCAAAGGGAGCCGCTAATTGCGCCAGCAGCTTTCTCGTCTCCCCTTTTCTCGCCTGGGCTGAGGTGCTTTCAGCAGTGTTCTGAAAGAGCCTCGTGCTGCCCGCGTGCCTGACGTCCGCAGGGCTGCGAGGAGCGAGTTCCCGAGGCCGAGCCTGGCCCTGCCGCCTGCTCTTAATAGCGCCTGGAGGCTGCGCCGGTGGATCTGCACGCAGCACGTCAGAGCAGCCTCCATCAAACATTTTGTTCCGATTTCTTCTTCATGCCTTACCGGAGAAATCCCCCCGCATTCCTGTGCACCGGGAGCGCCGCAGTGAGGGAAGCAGCAACTATTCCGCAGGCAGCGCGTGGGGAGGATTGGGCAGAGGCAGGAATTAATAGCGATTGATGCAGATTCCCCGATGGGCCAATGGGAACGAAACTCCGGAGCACCTTAGCAAATCCTGCGTACGCCCAGGTGCCTTTCAAGTGGGGATCTGTGGAGCTTTGGATTGTTTTCCATTTCTTCCTCTGTACTGGGAGATAGGATAAAGGGAGCATCTGGACTGCTCCTTTTTGACGTTTTATCCCATTTCATATGTTTAAAGGGAAACGCCTGCCTTGCCTCTTCCCCGTCCCTGGCATTCCCCATGCTCCCCTTAGGTCTGTCCCTCCATTTCACGTTCTTGTCTCCTTCTGCCTTCACATTTTCACTTTTACTGTTCAGTGCGCGTGGGTTGTCCCCATCCTAGGATGGGGCAGCATCGATACTGCCGTTAGGACACCGGGAGGTCACCTTATGTCTCCGCCATAGCTAGTTCATGCACCTTCAGTCTCCAGTCCTATTGCAGCCCAAACCTTTCTCCTCAGCCATGAAAGGAAGAAATATTAGAAAAAAAAACAACATACTGAGTGTACTTACAGTGACTCCTAGAATTGCAAATGTAAATACAGTGCAACCTGCACCACAACCTTGAAAATCCACACAGTCTTTTCTCCTTGGACTTAAGTACCACTTAAACGTCACCACTAAGGTTTTTTTTAAAGGTTGCTGTGTTGCCTTCTGGGGCAGCGTGGGTGGAAGCGTGGACATTTTACAGCTTAGTGGGTTGCTTTAACAGTTGACTCCAGAGTGTGGGAGATTTCATTATTTTTTTTTTTCATTCAGACTTTCTAGCTGTGCTTTTATTTATAATCATATATCTGTTTGATTGAGGAAGATGTTTTGCCATTCAATTTGCTGGTGAATGATCAAGAAGAAAGTCTGGACAGGATGCTTTTAGAGCCTTTCAGCCCTTTAGTTGTATCCACTTATACTGATAGCTAGCACTGGAAAATGGAATGTGAATCAGAGAAAACATGGGAAATAATAGGAGGAAAATGCAGAAGCCATTTCTGATGAGTTATATTAAACCCAAAGATCTTCCACTTCATAGAGAAATTATTTAAGTTTCATGCAGCTTTTGAGATTATGACAAGCTGAACAACTTGTTCTGGCTTGGTGCTCAAGCGCCATATGGTACTACTTCAGCAATTTGATGTGATATTATGAAAAAGAGTGCATGAGTAGTGAAATGTTTTGGGTTTTTGTATCATATTGGCCTTCTGCAGTAGACATTAAAAATGAATTCCATTTAGAGAGAGGGAAGAAAAAACCCAGACCTGCAGGTTTCAATAGCATAATTGCAGCAAGCACAGGGAGAATGAATTTGTGGTGATTAGGCAGCCAGTTGCTTCCAGAATCCCTTGGACAGGTGGGAGCTATCAATAATCTAAAAGCCAGGCTTTCTTTTTCGGCCTTATCTGATATAATGCTAGTATCAGCTTTAAGGAAGCTTCCTTCTGTGGTCGTTTTCTGTGTTCAAGACTAGTGGTTTGCAAATAATAATTGCTGTGAAAGTGGAAATTTACTGCGTATGTGTGTGAATATAAAAATAAAGTCTTAGGTTAAGCATGTAATCTCAGACAAATATATGAAAATGTTACAGTCAGCAAAGGATAATAATAAAACCCCAATGTATTTGTTCAAAGAAGGAACATCACTGTTCCTTATGCCACTTTTCTCCTGGTGATGGGAAGTTCCTTCCTGTCATTGTGTTGCCAAAAGCATTTTGTGGGTAGCAGAAAGTGAAGGTTTTTGCAGAATTCTGGAAGATGAAGTAATGTGCACAAAAATATCTTTCAGATCACTTTACTGAAGTAAGCTATCTTGTATTTACTTACTCTTTCGACTTCTGTAGTGTGGATGTGTGATATAGTTTATGCATCAACTTCCCATGAGGTTTAGGTAATGCTGTAAATTTTGCTTGCAAGTACCCATATCGTGCATAATTGATGAGCCTTTAATAATATTCTGTATTCTCAGAGCTCCTTTTCGTTCAGAATTTCAGGAACTTTTAAAACCTGCTGCAGGTGCTATTAAGTAGAGGGAACCTCATAGTTTCCTGCTTAAAATTTAGTCTTGCTTTTCTTTATATAGCAACTCTTTCACACAGAGGATTCAAAGGGCTGTACAGTGGGTTATTATTGTGGTTCAACCTGCAAGTAGAACCAGGTTCAGGTGAACTGAGAGACTTTTCCTGAGGCCACTGATACCAGTAGCCGATCTCGATGGAGATGGGAAATGTGACGAGGAGCCGCGGGATGAGCAGGATGTGCCTCTTTTATTGTTGTTCTTGTAGCTAACGGTCTTGACCAGCTGGGAGAGGTGGAAGGCAAACCTTTGACCTCGCAGCTTGGCGGATGTTGCTAATAGATAATCTTATCTCCTGGCTGTTTTCAAACGTACCTTAAAACAGACCAAAAGCAATTCCCTGGGCTCTCCAGAGCAGAGACCCTCAAGGAGCGGTTGCATGTCAGCCGTGATCAGGTGCTGACTAAAGAAAAACGAGCCCGAGGCTGTTGCTGTTGCTCTTGAAGTGCTTGTCCTTGAAGCCAGCGAAAGGTCCCCTGACCCCGGGGGTGCAGAGGAGCATTTGTCATGTATTCACGGAGATCCTTCGTCCCTGTGCGAAGGCTGTGGGAACTGACGCTCTGGAGCTGTTTGCACAGAAAGTTGCTGCTGGGACCCATCTCCATGGACCTCTGTGGCTCCGTGACCCTGCCCCTGTGCGTGTCCTGTAGCCGGAGAGGCCTGGGCAGGCGCGTCCCTGGTACGTGCAGGTATCGGGATAGCCCTTACGTGCACAGGCTGCTTCCGTTCTATCCTGACTGCCGCAAGGGAAGCCTCCCTTGTGTCTGTACCCTTACGCTGCAGTCTCCTTAACATGCAGTTAATAAGTGCTTTTCTGTTTTGATTAAAAAAAAAAAATGACAGCAGAGACCAAATTCTGAAATGGATGCATGCACACAAGCGTGAAAATGAGCGTGCAACTTTGCTGCACAGTGAGTCGGGAAACACGGTCGGTGAGTGGGCCGCGGAACAGTTAGACAGGTGGAGAGTTGGTCACTCGGGAGTGTCCAGCTTTCAGACAGTAATTTCAGGATGTTTTTCTGAATTTGTTTTTCAGATGGCTGTTGTTTCAAAACAGAGCTTGAGTTTACAACGTATGTATTGCCTGCATGCCACACAGTTGACTGCTTTCCGCTAGCTGTTTTGCATTGGTTTTTCTACTCTGAGGAGTCCTTTCTTCTTGTGCTTAATATATTCCCAGTTGGAATTTGCTTTCTGAAGTAATTCTGCATTGCTGTGGTGATTTTTAGCGGTTGTATCCTTTTATGCATCGTTCTCACACAGCGCGAACATTTTAACCTTTTCTTAATTATTAGCATTTCCATTCCCGCTGTTCATTAATCTACACTGGGCAAGGACCGCGATGTGTCACCTGAGGATGCTGCTCTGCTGGCCGCTGCGCACGGGCTCGGTGGAAGCCCTTGCCCACAGAGATTTTAGTGAGGCAGCTGCCGTTTGCCTTTTGAAGTCTGGAGTTAAAACTGATTTATTTATTTTGTAATGGATAGGTTGGCTTGCCGTCCTGGTGAGTTATCTCCTTTTGTTAAGCTCTTTGAAGCACCAGATATGCTAAGATGTTATATAAATCCGAGTAGCTGTTACTGCTCTTGAGTAGTAAACGGTGCATAGCATATTCATAATACAAGTACACAAAACCAATTGCAGCTGAATCATGGCTGACACCTGGTAAAATATAAAACGAAGAATTGATAAAAATTAAGCAGTAAATTCTCCAACAAGGTTGAGGTCTTGCCTCTCTCTGGCTCCAATTTTCACTTGCAAATTGAGTTGTGGCTGAATACATGGTTTTAGCTACCTGGCTTTTGTTCTCATGTACTGCATGTCTCAGGCGTAGAATCAGAGCGGAATTGCAGGCCCAAACCCCACTGATGCAGAGAGAGGCTAAATGATATGGGAAAGGTCTGCAAGGAAACGCAGGGTGTATTTGAGAGCTGAACCCTGTCCCCTTCCCTGGCCATCTCCCGGTGGGGTCCCTCTCTCTTACCTTCCTTGTATTTGCTCTGGAGTTGTTAAGATGTTGCTGATGGGAAACTTTTAAATATTGATGATGATCAACCCTGATGATCAAATCTAGTTTTAAAAATGAAATTAAGCCAAATGGGAACTTGTTCTTGGGGTGTTCACATTTCATACCATCATCACCACTATTACACTTTTCATAAAAGACTGTATTTTTACTGAATCTTTAAGATTGTTATTTTTACGTAGGTTTTTGTTTTGCTTTGTTTTCCTTAATCTTATATAGATCAACAAAAAGCCCACTTTCTTACTTTCTTACTTTCTTCAGGCTGCACTTCTGAAATACAAGATAATGCTCTCTCTCAAATCCTTTTGACCTAGGGATTTCAAGCTTTTTATCGTGGTAATTTAACCGCTTCTCCTTTTGGTAGGAGCATAATACTTGACCCAGTACTGGGCCAGCTGTGCCCCTTTTGCTATTGCTGGTGAAGCTTCTTTTGGTTCCACTGGAAACCGAGTTGGCTTCTGAAATTCTCGTCTTCTGTAAAACAGCATCTCTAAACTAATCAGGAATATTTTCACATACAAAACTAGACAACCTGGCGTTTGATTAAGAGAGAGCAATTTGCTGTATTCTAACCGGAATGATTAAAGTTTCCATACTCAGCTAACAGCAGTTTAGCACTTGCATTTTCTCCGCCTGCATGGAGATTGCCCCAAGTGTCACAACGTTCTCGTGCCTCCCCGTGCACAGAAGCAGCGAAGACTCCAGCAGCATCCAAACGGGCGCTTTAATTTCCTTAAGGTTGCCCTGCAGCCGCGCTGCGTTTGGACAGCTTGCCGCGTTCGCGGCGCCGCCGTGTTCGCGGCACGTTGCCACGCGCGCGTGCCGGGTGCCTCCGTGTTCACATGCCCGCTGTTGCAGTGCGTGTGTCACGCTAGTGAGTGTGTGGTGGTAACACAAAACCGTTTTAGAATTTCTTGATAATGGAGAAACAGAGGGGGAAAATGTGAATTTTGCACCATATCTGCTGCAAGGGCTGCACCTGCCAGCAGGCGCTAACAGGGCTTAGTTCACTTGACTGAGCACTGCTCGGGGAGAGCCTGGCCAAGCTTCCCTACTTGCCAACAGTTTCTTTCTCCACTTTAATTCATTAATTAGCAGCTATACCTGTTTACATACTGAAGTGCGGGAGGTCTTTTATCAGTGTGCCGCTGCATGAAATGTCATAACGTTCTCTTTGTCAGACTAGAAGTGTTGTCTGACCGGAAAGTCTCCTGCATTTCCTGTCACTTCGTGTGACTCATGAAATTGAGCAATTAACGGTGGTGCTATGGAAAAAGGCAGCCAGTGCATGTTGTCTTCAGTGAGATTTCCCCATGCTTAGTTATTTGAAAGTCAAAAAAAAAAAAATTAATACTTTTATGCATGCAGCATTTAAATTTAACTTGTGTTCTCAAATGAGATATTTTAGTTTCGCTGCTCAGTTTTCCTTGGAAATGTGGAACAGCCGCTTGACTCCACGTAAAGGTGGCTGGCGGTTGGCAGGAACGTGGAGAAGCCGTCCTGCCTGGTGAGGCGGGCGCTGCGGGAGCCCTCGGATGCCAGGGGACAGGGCCCCTGCGGGGACCTTGCGGAAGATTGATGAGGAGTTGGCACCAACAAGTGTGAAACTCTGGCAGGTGCAGGCCGGAACACTCACAATTGGAAACTAATTCCAACGGATATTTGTATTTTTTTTAATCCCGTTTTGATGAAGGTGTGTTTCATTTCCTTTGTTCAAGACTGAGATTTATTGGAAGGAATAGGGAGTCTGTATTTCCCTTTTTGGCAGCCTGAGCTCTGGGTGGTTTGTCTGGATCTCTCTTTCAGGATAGAGCATTTAAAGGCAAAAACTCCCATTTGTGTCTGCAGAAGGGTAAAATCGAGCTTCTCCTGTGGTGCATTTCAAAGTGTTTCTTTAGGAAACAAGAGCATTTTACATTCACATATCCTAACCAGAGCTCATTTTGAAGAGGCTTGAAGGCAGTGACAAATAGATGGGTTTTATAACGTGTAACTCAGCTGAACTGCTACCGTTCTGCAGAGACGTCCTTTGTGGGAAGCAAAACATGTCACGAGCAAGAATGAAGCCAAATTCCGAGATTCTCCTTTAAATATATACTTCAAGCGTACACAATAGATCTGTGCTTTTGAATAGCTCAGACCTATCCCCTACGGATTAATTAGCAGCCCAAGACTTGATTTAAAAAAAAAAAAAAAAGAGAAGATGGTGAAAGTGCCTGAATTGAAAACTTGCCAAATGTCTCAAGAAGGGGTGTGAGGAGCCAGGTGGCCGGGAGCCACTGCGTGCACCAGGCAGGTGGCATCACCCTCCCAGCATCAGCAATGTCCCCACTCCCTGCAGCCTCTTTTTCTCATTTTGGGTATCTCAAGTATGTCCCTCTTTTGCTTTCTTTCCATCTGACCACTGTGATACCCCTTGGCCATTGCAGGGCCTGCTCATGGGGACACCAAATCTGTGCACTCTGGCCTCTGCCTCCCTGGGCAAACAGTCGCATTCGGAGCTAAAATGAATCCCTGCAAGTCTGAGCCATCAGTCCGGAGGAAGGAAACGGTCTCAAACCAAATACTCCGCTTTGCAGAGCTTTAACGTGCTCTCACAGTGACCTCATGTGGAGCAAACCCGGCCGGGGCACTCATGCCCTTATATTCCGGCACTCTTCCCTATATGTCTCAGGGAAGAGAGGCCGATTTCCTTCCAGCTGGAAGGAATTGCCACCTTTATAAAAACCTCCTTGGTTATTGTTGCAGAACCACAAGCTGCTCGGTCTGGGCACACCGGAGAACCCAGACCCAGTGCTCGCGCTCTGCAGTTCAAGTATCAAATCTTGTTCTCTGCATAATGGCTTTAATAAATGTTATATCAGTTTTAATATCGTGGGTATTTCATTTACAAGGTGATGATGTGTTTGTAGAGCATGCAGTGCATTTCATTTAGCAGTTACATGCACTGAGGGATGCATTGAATTAAATATTACTTTAAAATTAAATGATTTCTTTAGTTCTATATACAGGCTCTCACAGTCAGTGTGTATTACATCTGATTCAAATGGTGATGTAACTTCTGTAACCTAGTTCTTCAGGCAGTGTAATTTTTTCCATTGTGTTGTCCAGTGAATTTTTTGAGTGTTACTTGTTAATGTGCTCATTTTTCTGCCATTTAAATAAGAAAGCAAAGAACTCCAGCACAGCAGCTGATCCAAGCTGTGAAATTAGTTTTTTGAGAGCAAGCCTAAAAGAGAAAGAGGGGTCTGCGGTTGTTCCTCGTGTTGGCTGGGCCGTCGCAAGGGTCCCTGCTGTCACCTAGGGCTGGGAGCTGCAGGGCTGACACCATGAAAGCCACATCATGGGGTTTCTTAACACCAAGAAACCACATCGTGGGGTTTCTTAACACCGCGAAAGCCGCATCGTGGGGTTTCTTAACACCAAGAAACCACATCGTGGGGTTTCTTAACACCGCGAAAGCCGCATCGTGGGGTTTCTTAACACCAGAAACCACATCGTGGGGTTTCTTAACACCGCGAAAGCTGCATCGTGGGGTCCCAGCTCTGCTGTGCTCACCAGCGTGCAGGTGACACCCGCCACGAGACCTCTGCGGTACCTGCAGGCACAGTTTCTAAGCCCCTGAAACATTCATTGCGATGTTGTTTGATATGTTATCCAACAGAATAAAATATTTCCAGTTAATGTTTTAAACATGTGCAGCACTAAGCAGGTAGCGCGGAGAGCCCACCAGCCAGCGTGGCTGAGGCAGGCTGCATCCCAAACTCCTGTTTCAGATTTACCAGGGGAGAACTGCAGGAAATTGCAGTCCTCTCATTTTCTGCTTCTGTGGCTGTTGTGGGGTATGGAGAGGGAAGCAGAAATGACATGGAAGAGGAGCTGAAGGCACCAGCCCTGTGCTTGGTGTTTGCCCCAGGGCTGTAGCTGATGAGTTTTCCATCCAGAAGATGGTTCTTCTCTCCCTAAAATCCTGATAATTGCACAGAGAGATTAGAGATGGGCCCCATGTGGGAGCTCAGAGACAACGGTCTGTGCTTGCTTGGGCATCAGAGCTCCATCCCCACTTCCATGTCTCTTTCCCATCTGTGGTTTGGTCCATGTCAGAACCAAAACTGCAACTGGGAGGGAGATTCTCGGGGCTTAAGTCTGGATGAGCCTGAAGTCCGGTTAAGCCTCGCAGATTGTCACATTTTGGATGCAGTTCGTTAGGGAAACAAACTGGCAAGGTTCAGTCTCCACAAAATGCAGTCGTCCCTTCTGTGTCCTGGACCCAGAAAGTAAAGAGATGCAACCGGTCTCTGACTAAGGCTGCAGTTCCTCCCTTTGGGAGCAGCTTTCATCCGTATTTTCTGATGTCACATTGTCATGGTCTTTGATTTAGAAATTAAAAAAAAAAAAGGAAGACTTTTCTTGGAAACCAGACAGCATCTCTGATTTCAGAGGGAAAAATTATTGTCTGAAGATAATTGTCTGAGTAGTAGACCTATCTTACTATTTTAAGCAAATGATACTTCATTATGTCCTTGTAGAATGATTTCTATCGCTCTGTGAGTGTGTGATGCAGCAGCAGGTGCACAGCAAGTTTCAGTGAGATTATTAATGTTGTGTAAATCAGGCTGGTATGGCGAAGCGAGGGGAGAGGATGGTGAAAATTGACCCCAGCGAAGCCTTAGGAGTTTCCTCTTCTGCTAATTGCATTCCTTGTATTCTGAAGGATCTCCTTGGCTGTTTTGCTTGTATTTAAATCAAGTAGAACTTATTTTTTCCCCTCATTCCATTTTGGCCCCCCTCCCCAGCAGGGCTGCTTATCTAATCAAGCACCAGTGTTTCTCTGACAGTCTCGCAGCTGTAGTGACACTTAGTCTCAGTCACATCAAACAAGTAAATGACTTTCATTCGCGGCACCTTTTGTCTGATCAAATAGGTAATTACTATGTGAAATTAAAGGCTTCTTTAACCAAAAAGTTCTATATTGTTCCTCACTGACAGAAGCAATACAAAAAAGAAAGTGCCGGGATGCGAATGCCATGGTGACACCAGCCCCGTGTTTGAAGCAATCAAAGGCATTATTTATACACACTCCACTCATTTGCGTGGAAATAAAAACGAGGCAGAGCCAGACTGACAGTCTGCCTTTAATCTTTGCTACCCCCCACAACTCTTTCCGTCTTCCTCCTTTCCTTTTTTTTTTCTTTTTTTTTAGGAGAGTATCAGATTATGCAAATAGTAAATATGACAGGAGGATCCAGATGTTGGAAATGTATTAGCAGGTTGAGTAAGATTCCCCACTGTCGGTAAGCAGGTTACTGGCTCCGATTGCCAAATGTTACCAGGCTAACACATGCCGTGGCTTTGGGGACTATCGCTGTTGATTCCTGGAAGCAGAAAACAAAACAAAGCCCCCTCTTCGAACGTGCGGTTTCAATATTTACCCGCAGCATCTCTCCTTACAGGCACCATTTCATCCTCCGCGCTTTTGCTCCCTGCGTCTGTTAATCACTTCCTCTCCCTGCTCCTGCATGTTACCTCTGGGAGAGGTAGATTTACCACCAAGGTGCTTTCAACCCAGCTTTTGCAAAGGGCGGCCGATAGAAAACGGGACGGATATGGTTCTTTGAGATGCTTTTCTTTAATGAAGGCCACGGGGTTACTGCATTCAGCAGAACTAATCAGGGCGCCTCGTTCTGCAGCATTAGCTGGTGGAGCAGAGTACAGAGGAGGGTAAACATAAAGTAAATATGCTTGTTTGTCTATCAGTTATTAGTAGCAGGCGCCTGCCAGAGATTGAGTCAAGGTCACGTTTGAGCAGGTATCTGTGACAAGAGATTGCAGTTCTGAATTATGCCAACAGGGAGATACAGTATATTGCACTCACCTCGTATGTCATAGGCCAAGTGGGTAAACTTTAAATGTAATCTGCTTGTTTCCCCCCAGTGTTTCACAGGGAAGCGTGAATTTATGGAGCTGGTTTCCAGCTAGGAGATGAGAGATAAGCGGCAGTGAGCTCCGTGCCACGCACACGTGCTCGTGCAGAGGCAGTGCCGAGGAGGTCCAGCCTGTGCAGGTTCAGACTCAGCTTGGGCCGTGTTCTCGTATTCGTGCCGTGAGTCAAACTGTAGCCGTCAGGCTGCTCCCGTTGACTCCCAGGATATTAATCACAGAGCCACGTGCTAACAGAGTTGTGTATTAACCTGAGAGATGATGGGGACCCAGACAGTTACAAACAGGCAATGAATACAATTTGTAGCACGCTGAAGGACCTTGCTCTCCATTATGTGTGCCTAAGCCAAGGATCTGCTTTGTACCCATATCGGATTCACACGTTCTGCAAGTGAGATGACAGCACAGATGAAGTTTTTCAGCAGCACTCACAGATCTTGGAAAGAATAGATTCCCCTGATGTGCACAAGCAGCACTGAGCCAGCTGAAGGCCGATGCTATACAGTGCCGGCAGGAGTTGCTGGCCACAGACCACTTTGGATCAAACTGCAGGTCATAAATCCAGCTGGTTCACAGACTCATTTGCCATTCTGCAAGCCTACATCCTCCATGCCCTGCGCTCTGCACTGCAGGGTCCCCACTGAGCACAATTGAGTGTGGAGTTTCATTAGAGGCAGGGCTGCTTGGGGAAGATCAAACAGCATTGTAGCCAAAAATAGGATTTTTCTCATCTGTCTCTAGCTAGGAATAGGAGACCAATCCTTTCTCGGTGGCCTGCGCTGTACATGAGGTTATTCATTAGGACTAGTCAGGAGCTCCAATTAGAGCACGGCTGTCAGTTGTTCGGTAGTTCATCGTGCAGGGAGCAGACAACTTGGTGGCTTCCACAATTGTGTGGGAGTCAAATGAACCTCAAGAGGCTGGTTTCAACCTACAAATCGCAGAATAGTCAGAGTGCAGATCACTTGAAGAATGGTGAGCTACTTGACCATGGCTTGCCCGAGCATTCCTCATCCCTGGAATTCCCTTCCTCCTTGCTCCAGCAGCAACCGGCCAGGTTAACATCTTGGGATGCTGCGCACCAATCCATTCTCATCAGCCTTGGAGGAGAGCAGAACTGAGGAGCGAAGGGGTGTGCAGGGCAAAGTGGCACTGCATGGTATTGTCTGCAAAGGTTTCCTAACCTTTTGGAGGAGTCGATTCAGTCAGCCAGAAAGAGCACACGCAGAACATCTGCTTGCTGTTGAAATTTTTGAAGCAGAGGAAGAATGTCGGTGTGGGGATGTGAGTTTTCTCTGTCCTTGCCCTGAATGGCGAGGAAAAGATATCTAAGGTTTAGCAGCATGGGATGTTTTTGCCAGGAAACTGAGTGCATATTGCTTTGGCTGATTGACAAAAGCGCCTATGGTCTTTGTTGCTCTATAGGAAAATGCAGCTGAAAAGCTTAAGGGAAAAGGTGTCTAGCAGACTGCTGAATGGGTGTTAGGAAACATGCTAAGGAATATACGGAATAGAAAACTGTAAAAAATTACTTTGTAATGTCCGTTTAATGATAGTTTGGGTCTGGAATGAATAGATAAAGAGGCAGTAGGGAATAAAGGCAGCAATACACTTTGCTTAACTTAGCCGTAGAGTTAGGTTTGCATAGCTTCTAGTGTCAGAGCATCCCCCGTTACCAGGAAATGTGCACTTTAGCAATGGAAAGTTTGATTTCTAACCTTAAAGATACAATCTGTTTTCTTGGATTTGTTTCAAACTCTGCAGTGCCAGCTGCATAAAATACCACTAAGCTTTTGCACAAAGAGACATTTATAATCACTTTACCCTGTAGCAGAAAAAAATGTCTCCATTTAGACACTCATTTTGAGTTCATAGGCACATTAAGGACAAACTTTAGATCCTAATGAGGTGTAGGAGTTTTTTTTCCCCCCTTTAGTTCTGTTTTTTGTTCTCTTATATATCATACTGTATTTCACAGCATTAGGAAAGGAGATGCTGAATCTTTAATGTGATGTGAAACAAAAGAAAAATTCTGAACTGCAACAGAGATGAACTTCAGAGCTGTAATCTGTTTAAATCGTGATCCAGCTCTCACTGAAGGCAATGGAAGGACTTTTATTGATTGCAGCTTCTAACACTCCGTGGGTTATGTTGGTTTTTGTCTTGTTAGTATAACAACTTGCCCTTCTTTCTTTGGATTTTTATTCTGGTAGGTTTATAAACATAAGAGCCTTCCCAAAGCCACTCTGATAGAATTGCATTGGTTGGGCTTCATGCCAGCTGGAGGTGGTGGTTCACAAAGAAAGGTTAAATTTGAGACCTCCGTCCCCTTGTCTAGCCAACACTGAACCACTTCACCCCACCACATGGTTTTCCGTCCTCCTTGGCGTATCCCAGGGAGCTGAGTTCCAGCACTAGGGCTTCAGAAATGGCCAAGGGATGCGCTGTGGCCCACGCATGTGGCCACCACTGGATGCCGAAGCAGCTCATTGGGTGCAAGGATTTCCAGAGCTCCTGAATTTGTCTTTGTTTTGTAAAGGGAAGAAATCAGACACGGTTACTTTGGGGAAACTGAGTTACAGGAAAGCATTCCTTTCTTAAGCAAGGTCACATGATTTGGGAGTTATATTTTTAGCTTGTTTTTTCTTATGTTTTTGTCTCTGGTGAGAAGTAACTAGAGAGTTTGGAACTGCAGGCGCTTTTCTGTAAGTAAAATGATGTAACTGGAGTATTTTCATATAACTGGAATATTTTCACTTCAACAAAGTCTCATCTTTCAACAAAGATACCAATTGTGGAAAAGCATGTTCCTAATTTTGCCTAAGCAATGCAGATCTGCTTAACTATATTAGCCTATCTAGAGCATGAATATAAATATTAACCAAAGGCTCTGTGTAATTCAATATTTATTTGTCAGCCTATGTCCCCTTGTCTGACTTTTACAACTAGATAGTGAAAGTTTTGTTTTTCCTCCTAGAATTTTGTATTTAGCAGCTGAGAAGCTTGTTTTGGTTATTAAAAAATGCATCGCTCAAGCCTTTATTTGCATCTGAGTATTTTGGCTATATTCTTTATGTGACTGGTTGGCTTTGACTCACTTTAAATGTTTGCAGGTAGGAAGAGAAGAAAGAAATGAACAAAAAGCTTTTAAGGGTATATCCTGCCGAAAAGCAACCTAGAAGTCATGACCACAAAGAGAAAACCTAGTACAGCACCTTTTATGTACGCTGCCTTTTACTTCTGCAGCTCTTATCTTAAATGTGATTTCTCATTGTGTTTCCTGACAGATTTTACCATTGACTGTAGAAATAGAAAAGTTATATAGCTGACACTTGTGTTGAGAAGTTAAGATCGGAATGGAAAAGGGAGGTCACTGCTGACATTGTACCGTATCAAACGTACTAGGTCCTTTAGAAAGAAAATCAATCAAATCCCATCATACTTGGTTTATGGAGCAATTAGCCTTTTCAAATAAAAATAGTTCCTGCTGATACCCATGGGAGAAGTCATATTAAATAAATACCCAGTTAGGACCCAGTCCTATGTGTAATTTGCTCATTTGAGAATTGCCCCTGGTTTCAGCTCTCTGGTAATGAAGGTTGAAGAATTGGAAAGTTGTTGGAATCCATTAGGATTGTCTGAAGAACAGTGCCCTTATGTGAGCGTAAGGGAACATTCAGTAAAATAAATAGGTTATAAAGGTGTATCTGGTTTATAATGCTGGCCAATTCTAGATGATAGGCACAAGCTTCTTAGCTACTGTGCAAACGTACATTCTATTGTTGTGCATCCCAACGTCAAGGACAGTTTTAAGTGTGCAACGATAGACGAACTTAGTATCTGAGCCTGGAGCTGCAACGCTGCTGCTGGGAGCTGCAGCCGGGCACTAGATGGGACCAGGAACGTTTGGGCTGGACGAGTGCGATGAATGTTTTCTGAAAGCTGGCTACCAAAATGTGCCGCGCTGTGCGAGTGCCCCTTGTCGCACAGCACGCGGGGAGGGAGGGCTCCAGGTGAACAGGAAGGATTGGTTCCCTAAGGAATACTTAGGGAAACAGCCTGCTGGCTTGCTCGCCTTACCCGCTTCGCAGGGCGCTGGCAGAGGCGTGGAAAAAACGAGCTGTTGGGCTTCACCTGCGGCCGAGTTCTGGTACACAAAGCACAAGGCTGCAAAGGGCGGTGTAGTCCTAATCCCTGTGGATATAATCCCTGTGGGCTGATGGGGGTGGGATGGAGACGGGCTGGGCTGGTGCCAGGGCTCCGGACCCGTTCCATCCCACAGGGGCTCCCAGGGTAGAAGCCACAGTCTGCTGCACATGGAGAGCAGAGCCCGGTACCCCGGGCGGGTGCTGCAGTCACTCGGCTCTTGTTTAGCAAGGATATAATATCTTTGCAAAACACATTTACAGTGTTAAAGCTGCTCATAATTATGACCTTCATGAATTTATAACTCTGTGTGTTCCAGCAATGGAAAAGCGCCTACATTTGAGTGATGAGATTTTGATAAAACAGGATTTAAATATTCTATTACCAGAAACATTATATTAAATGATGAGGAAGCATTCAAATATTGCCTGACTGATGCCACGTGACTGTGAACTACATTATGCTTGGGTCAATTAGGCTATTTTAAACCTTTGGTTTTCTTGCATTAATCCTTTTCATAGAAAGCTAGTGTTGCCTCTGAATTCCGACATTTCTCCTCGTACTCCTGAGGTTAGCCTGGATTCCCTAGAAATAGCTTCCTTCGGACTCACGGCTCAGCCTCCTTCCTGCATCCAGGATTAAGTTGTTGTGTCTTTGGCCTAAGCCCCCCCACCCAGCCCCCGAGCACTGCGACACCCGTATGTGTAAAGGCAGCAGGTCGGGCTGGGGGTGTCTGCAGGGGCCAGTAGTGCAAGTAAAGATGCAGGGAGGCTCCGGGAGCACAGGCAGGAAATCGTTCCGTGGGAATAGATTAACGTCTCCTACATCTGCATGGTCTGTAGTGCGTGATGTGCTTTTTTTTTTTGTATTCTGGTGGTGTCCAAAGCAAGGCCGCACACCCGCAAGCCCCTGGCACACTGTAGTCATGCGTGTCAACCATACCGCCTGTTCCTCTCCGAGAGGTGACTCAGGCTCTCGCACGCACCAGGCCATTCCAGTGATTCAGTATTAAAGCACAATCGCATCAGTGCATCTGGAAAGGGATAAATCCTGTAATGTTAAGCTCTGATAGTTGTACAGTAGATTACAGTATCTCTCCTAGTCAAATATTTTGAAATGTGCTGAGGCCATGTAATTCTTAGGCTTTTTTTTTCTTTTTTTCATTTTTCAACGAGAAAAAAACCTGCAAGACCTAAAAGATTGCTCAGTGATCCGCCACTCGGTGGTGGTTTATGGCACAGTTGGCGAGTGTACAAAGGCTTTGGATCAGAGTCAAGCCAGAATTAAATTTAATCTCAAGACACTTTGTTCTAGGTTTTGATTCCCAGAGCTGCTAATCCTAAATTATCATGAGAAAAGATGTAAAAAATAGACATGAAGACATCAGGCTAGCTGGGGTTTCAAGTGGGAAGTCAAGTCAAATCTGCTGTCTGCACCCACTTTGCTGGTTATAAATGGAGCATTGTAATTGCATTATGATCGAGTATAATTCTGTTTACCTAAACCTGTGATTTTTTTTCCATTTGCAGAAGTCATAAGAAAGCTATTTCTCTTAGCCCTTGCAAAAAAAATAACATCAAATAGAATAAATCATCTCAAAAAACCTACACAAATCAATTCTTGGGGCAAACTATTTCTGGGAGTTTTCTCACATCTGGTTGTTGTAAACGATATTTCATGTAGCATGAATACCAAAAGCTATAATCATCCCACAAAACCCAAGTTTTGATGCCAAAGTGGAAAAGTAGAAGCCTAATGAAATCCAGACAAGCAGGCAGCAAGGAAAAATGCAAATATTAGGAAGGAAGAGAGAAAATATTACAAAATTAGGTGATGTTTATTTTTTTTACTTTTCACATTGACATCTCAAGTAATTGTCTGGAATGGACATTCATTAGTTTATCTGTATGGAATAGTTGAAGGTCACTCATAAACTAGTCTGCACACTGGCCGGAAAATAAGATGGGCTATATATGCAATTTGACTGGGCAAGAATAGCCATCATTACAGGCTAAAAAAATCAATGTTTGGACAGCATCATGACTTGCAGTTAGTCACAGGGTATTCAAAATATATGTTTTTAAAAAGCCATAACACATGGACTGCAAATTGATCATGAAAACTTTTTAAAGGTTGTTCTGTTCCTGCAAGAATGAAAAGAACATTGAGTTCTCCAGCATGTTGAATTGGGTCTGCCCTGGTGCGTGTCAGCAGTTGTTGTATATCATTGCTTAAGATGTAAAGTTATAGAGCCCCCTTTATAGTGTGGGTCAAGCCTGTAAAAAGACTCTTAAATTGCTGTTTCAGGATTCGGTCTATATACATATATGTGTGCATGCTCGTGAACAGATAGCAGTGTGCACTAAATAATACTTTGCATCTCCATTAGCATTTCTATGTGTAATTATTATTGTTTGCATTGCAGCAAACAACAAATGTCATCCCATTTCTTAAAAAAAGAAGGTTACCACTAGGTCTCTTGAAAGTTCAAGCATTTCATTAAATGGTGTTATGTTAGATATGTAACTATGCTGGCGATAATATAGTGTAATGGTAATATAATAGAAGCTACAAATAACATTTTATGACTATTTTGTTCTCTATCCCACTAGTGTAAATGATTTCCCTTACAAGCCAAGCAGAAGGTATTTTATAACAGTGTCTTAAAACCTCCTAATTAGCAGCAGTTTTAAGATACGCAGTTCTTGGCAATCTTCAGGGGATCGATCGAGAATAACTATAGCAGACTTTAAATCTTCTGCCTGGAAAGATTATCCTAATTCTTTTTCTAATTCCTTTGTCCTGGGGCACCGTGACTAAAGGTTTCCTAACAAAACATTGTCGTGCCGAGCTGCCTGGCAGGTAGGTCAGGCACTCCAGGAGCATCATATTCCACATCATTTATCTCATGTGCTGGTTGCACACTCTTTAACAAACCAGTCTTCTTATCATACCCCAGAAGCTTTGAACCTTGATGTTTAACCACGCAATTAATAATAATAATAGTAATAATAATAATCTGTGCAATATGTAGTACCCCAATTCCTTTGCAATACATTCTTTTCTCCAGAAGAAGATTTCCATGTGTATTCACAGTCCATGGAGCCTTTTAACTCAGTGATTTATCATGTCTTCTCAAAATACATCGTTAAGATGATGATGTGCATTTACAGAGGCAGCAAAGCTGTAGATGGAAACTCATTTTAGGCTGACATGTTAGTCCCTTTTCCTGTGGAACTGTTTTGCCGTGATTTAGTACTGCTGTATATCAGTCACAGGGAAGTGTCATATTTGATGTCCTCAGTCTGGTTTTTTCTTTTGCCTTCTGTGCTGATTGGTATAATTTATATGAATACTTTAAACCCCCCACTGTGTGCAGTCTACTTGGAATGCACATATAAATACAAACTCGTCTTCCAGCTTTGTTTGACTATGTGCATGTGGAAGTATTTTTAAGTCTATTTTAGTGCTGCCAGTGCACGTGCACCACCCGACACACACACACATGTATTTTGGGTGCGGGGTTGCTCAGCCTGTGTGACAGACTGTGCCTTCCTGATGAGCCCTTCTCCAGAAGTGAACAAAACGTCTCAAAGAGAGGTGTCCTAAAGCACACGGTACAGCGGGGAAAAGGGGTATTTTTCTTGCTGGCCTAACAGTCTGTCCCAGAGGACACCTAGGGTATTTTGAATGGGAGCCAGGTTTCTGTTGCTTAAGTTTGTCTTTAGTTTCTCAAAGCATATTTTAAGCGAATTGGTGGCTACACATTTTCATCATGTTGAGCAGGTTGACCATCCCTAAAAAGGAAAGAACAAATACTGTGTCTTGTTAATATTCAGAAAGCTTCATAGCCCATTATGTTTTCATGTGTGCAGAAATGCAGGAATATCTACAAATGCATCGCTTTGGGCAGTGGCTTATTCTTCTAGTTGCGAATGTCCAAAGCAAACATTAAAATGTAAATTAAAAAAGCACAGCCCTAGATTTTAAAAGGTCTCTTATTGGCTTTGGTAGATTTATTTTCAGTCTGTGTTGATAGTACGTTCTGTGTCGGCATGCTGCAAGCTCTGCTTCTAGCACGGGGTCTGGGTTTGCATGTGCAATGTGTCAACAGTCAAATCTCTTCAGCCCCATCCCTCTTGAAAAGAAGCTTAAAAATAGTGAATCGGTGTCCTTCAGAATCTACTTGCAACACTAATTTATAGAGGATCAATGTACAAATGTTGAATCTCTAGTTTTTTGTTTCAGGGTTACTGATTTTTTTCTGCTGATAGTACATCAGCCTTTAATCTCCCCCAAGTGGCTTTCACTGTTGCATAAACTGCTAAATTTGCATTTGTTTTGAGGAGTTTGTGCACAGAGGTTGCAAAAGCTTGAAAATCCAAATGTAGCCATTGGTCTCTAGATATTAGGAATTCTGCAGTTTATTTTGCCGCTTGAGAGGCTAATGAGAATACAGATTTCCTTTGCCACGTAGTGCACAGTTTCCATAAAGACTGCATGCTCCAAGGAACTGCTTCGGCAGCCTGCATGTCTGCATTGCCCATAGAGGCTCTTCTGAAGAGGTGGTAGACCTCTTATCCACTTGTTCACTCCCTCTCCCTGGCTCCCTCCCATTATTTTCCTTCCCTGAAAAGGCCTTTGCCAGCAACCTCTGTCTCTGCCGTGGCTGGAGCCCTTCTCAGGTGTGGTAGCCGCGTGTCTGGGCTGCTGTGCACAGGTGCAAACCAGACGTGAGCTACGGAGACCGTCGCGTTCCTGCGGACACTCCCTGGGGTACGTGTTCCGTAAAGCACTCAAAATGCGTCTGGCAGCTTGTGGAGCAAGTCCCCTGGTTTCCATACGTTGCCTTTTCAAATCCACAGCGATGTCAGAAAGTTCAGAGCTGCGTCCCAGCACAAGAAACCCAGGTCCCTCAGTGAACCTCCCAACGGCACTGCAGGACGCGCCGTCCTGCGAGCAGCCACGTGCGGCGGGCGGCGCGCGGCTCTGCGAGCCGGGGGTCCCTGGCGCGTTGCGGGCGGGTGGGCGGCACGCTACCGCACTGCGCTTAGGAAGACAGCGTTTTAACTGCGAGCTAAGGTCTGATTTTCATCCCGTGCTTGATTTTATGGCAAGAACAAAACGTGTTAAGAGGGGAAGGCCGTGTTTTCCCTGCTCAAGCGCTCCTCGCTTCGCCACGCCGTCCCATGTTGTTGCGTTGGCTGTTTCCTGATGCTCAACTCGAATCGTTGGTGCGGTTGACCTGAGACACGTCTCAGCACACGTATTTGTGTTGTTCTGACCCTGCTGTTCGTTAGCTGCAGGCACGGAGTCGCTGCCACTTCTGACTTGGGACGGATGTAAATCCATGTGAGAAAGTGAAGAGAAGGAAAGAAAATCAGAGGTCTATTTGCCAATCAAAGATATCAGGTTGTATTACATGATTTAGGATTACTCAGTAAAAAGCTTTGAGGATGTAAAATAATATGTATGACCTTGATAACCTTTTCGAGCAAAAGCCTGACATAAATTTGACCTGTACATATGGGGTTTATGCTCTTGGTGCAGCCATGGTTGGGAAGGTTGTTGGGCGAATTCAGCATTTGCTGTAATAGGTCTCCTTCAGATCAGATCAGCCAGTGCTGAGTGGGATTAGCGGAGACCAGGAATGGGCGGCATTGACGTTGTGTTCTTCCTTTTTAATGGGGAAGTCGTCAGCATTACTTTAAATCCTCATTAGAATTCAAACAGCCCCTAACATCGCCAACTCTGTTTTAGGATTAGAATTTGTTAGTTAATTTAATCCTTTCCCCTTCTTCCTCCTTGCGCATTCTGCATTAGCAGAGAGTGAATCCTTAAGACTTCCGTCTGGAGGAAAGGGTTAAAATTCCAAGGCTGGATTAGGTAGGATGGCACAGAGCATAGGAACAATTCTCAAGATCTTTGGATTTAACTTCCTAGGAACAAGTTGATGAAGCTCAAGGTAGACAGAGTCTCTGGGTATTAACTGTATTTAGTTACAGTAGGGAAGATTTGGGGCTTGCATTTCCTGAGCATGTCGCTATAATAACTCACTTGTTTGTTACAACTGTGTTTTCCAAAATCACAGGATTGTTCCCTAATGTGTTGGTGAATAACGTGTTTATTATTCTTGTCTGCAGTAAAGGGCATCTTAGTGCCTGAAGAATCACTCATGTAATAAAACCGCTGCCATTTTATCATTTTAATAGAATAACAATTTTGTATAATGTTGCAAATATTACTGTCCAATATACGATGGTGGCAGCAACAACAGAAGACAGGCACTTTTATAGCACAAAATTATTACCTTGTTTAGATTATCAGATAAAATTTTTACCGTCACATTAAACTGCAAACAAAATGAACACCAATAAAACAAAAGCGGGCGCCATCAATGGGAAGGGTTCGTGGCCAAGGAGCCGCGCTGGGAGGTCACCAGGGACTTTACGGAGAGCAATTTATCTCTGCCCACGGTGCTACTTCTAGCTGAGGATAACTCCCCTGAATTTCCCTTAAGGTATAGGTGTAAAGGGGAGGAATATGGGGAAGGCTCACGCTCTTCCCTGCTGCCTCTTTGAGAACAAGGGTGGAAAATAAGGAGGACCACGTCTTTTGAACGTTATCTTTCATGAAACGCTTGCATCCTTGCATGGAGCGATGCAGTTCTCACCAATTCAATTCAGTACGGGGGCAACTGGTTAAAAAGTGGAATGTGCTCCGACCAAAACTCATTGCAGGAGGACAAGTCACCGCACGGCAGCCCTGGATCCTGCCGCGCCGCAGGTTTTAGCCCTTGGCCAAGGAGCAGCCAGGAGAGATGGAAAAGTTCAAGAGGGGGTTGTCGCTTCAGTCCGTTGTCTTCAGCCCGTGCCAAGAAAAGACAAGCAAGAATCTGCCAGGTGAATAAGCAGAAACACCACTGCTTGTGGATTTAAAATCAGATTTGTGCCTGCTCCTGAAGGTCAGCATAGATTAAATTGTCACTTGTGGTCCAAGAGCTATATTCTCTTGACGTGTGTGCCTGCTTTTGATACCCCCTATTAGATTTGTCTGGTGCTCATTTAAGGTCTTTCCTGCTGGTTTGCAGGCTTTTCCCTACACTATGTTCTTCAGATAGGGTGAGATCCTACTGCTTTTTCATGCTCTGCAAATGATTTCTTTCCCCTCTCTTCTTCCTGTAGTCTCCTTTACTTTACTTTTCTCCTATTTTTGCCTGGCACAAATGTGTAGTATGGTTCAGAATTAGAATTGTGTTGTAGTTTTGCTCCGTGAACTCATCTCAATATTATACCAGACTTGCAGTGAGGAGACAGACTGATCTTAGCAAGACCTGCTCCTGTGAAGGAGCCCATCTAGTTCTTGGCCTTGAGGAATATCATGCAGTGCTCAATTTCCAAAAGCAAAACTCTTTTGACTGTAAAATTCTTCAATCCTGGCTTCTACAATTTTGGCCTGCTTAATGTGACACCTGTATCTGAAATGCATTTGAAATCTAAAAATGCTATGCATTTTTTGGGCTACGTTTCTTTCCTCCATTATTTAGAGTATTGTGTTCAGCTCATCTGAAAATGGTATTTGTGTCTATAACCTGTGTTAGTGTCAATAACATAACAGGCAAAGTCCTAAACTGGGGCTTTATTAATAGTTCCCAAAACAACAGGGCAGGTAAATATTACTTGTTGAAAGACATTAGCAAGTTCAAGGTAAACGCTTCCAAGCAGAAGTGATTTTGCCTCCTAAGTATATTTGGCAAATCTCCCAGCACGTCCCAATCAATGCAGACCAAGGTCTACCGAGTGTTACAGAGAACTGCATATATAATGTGTATGCAGATATGCTCAAAATAAATCGCTGTGCACAATGAGGGAAGAGTGAGACACTTCACTATGAGCAATACGTGGATGCGGCGCCGGCGCAGAGCCGCTGCCCCCGAGCCGTGTCCTGCGTCGCGGCCAGGCTGCAGCAGGGACCCCGAGCTGGTCACCCTGGGGCCTGGTCGGAGCATGGGGCCTCGGAATAATTCAGCTACTTTATCTGGGCAGAGCTTGATTTGCCAGCAGCCCTCGCAGGAGGCAGAGATGCCTCTAGAACGGGCAACGCGGCGGCTTGCGGAGATGCCCTATGGTCCCTCCCCAGCGCTGCCGCATCCCCCTGGCCAAGCAAGACACGATCTGCCTATGCCAGCATATCTGTGCCAACAAAACCTGCTATTTCCAACCTCCTTTCTTATGGCTTTGCTCTGTTAATTCCTTAAATTATGTGTTTTTCGCGTGAAAGGTTTCTTTCTAACTTCCAGCCCCGTTTGCCCCATTTGTCAGGTTCCCGGGGCAGAGGGCAAAACTCGGCGCCTGCGTTGGGGACTGCAGCCCCGTTGATGTCAGCAGAAATTTGCCTGCTTGCCTCCATCCTGAATTTCGCCCCGAGTGGTGCTTTTGTAGCATCAGAGGGCTTTGTGTGCGCCTGGCCCCGATGCCCGCGCTGGAAGATCAGAGCGGCTCTGGGACAATTGGCATGTGGGTAATTGGTACGTTTCTATAAGAGAAAATGGTTCATGATCCTTGTAAAGGAAAATAAAATAAAGTAATGTTATTCCCTACTGACATATTAAGTGAATTGATAGTGTTTGAAAAGGCAGGTATTAAATCTGGAAGCAGCATGAGTGTTATGAAGTAGCTAGCAGTTTTATCCCAGCAATTTAAAATTCCTGTCGTTCAGCTCTTACCGATTTAAAAGTCGCACGTTTATTTTAGACTGTAGCCATGAATTTCCTGGGAATTACCTGGCATGAAACAGGGAGTCACTTGATACGAACTGACAAGACAATATCAAAGAAAACATCTTGATACATTTAATCTGATTGCTAGTGACTGTATAAAAGTTTTTTCATCCAACTGTAATATTCATTAGTGGCATCTCAGTATTTGGAACGCCATTAAGCTGGATAAAAACTGAGACATCCTGTAGGACCATAATCTAAAGCATCCCCCAAGATCTGATTTGAGACTCCAAATGGATTCGGTCTCTTGCCGTCCTTGTGCACCTAGCAGACAGTTTGCTCAGGAACGGGAGCAGCCCGGCTTTTAATACCCTTGCTGTGCTGTTAATGTGGAACACCTTACATAAACGTTCCGCGTGTCAGCATAAAAACCTGTTACTAAGAGAGTCCGGTGCAAAAATAGTAGGTATATTAAAAGTGAAGACAGACGTTTTTTAGTTTGGGCTGTATCCATTCTGTTCTGCCTGTGTCGGGTGGACCCAGCTTTCACAATCGCTAAAAATTCCCCAGGCGATCCGCACTCTGAGTTAGTTCAAAATAAAGATGTGGGCGATGAAGATGACGAGGAAGAAACCCATGCACCCTAGGCACACTCGGCACAGGCCGACACCGCCGCCGTCTAAGGCAGAGGACCAGATGTTTCAGGGCACAGGAGACCTCTGCTTCTCCTTGGAGCGTGCGGGAGCCCAGTCACGGTGTCGCCGCCCGGGCTGCTCCGGTGCCCGCGGCGCCCGAGCTGCCTCCTCCCTTTGGGCCAGCGGCCGCATTTGAAGCCGCAACCCCTTTCCCCGGTGCGTGCCAGGGACCCCGTCAAACGCTGTTGGCTTCATCTGGGCAGTTTATTCCTCCATAATTACAAAATGCTGGTGCCCCCATATGCCACGTACCAGTGCAGTGGATTCAGGGCTGGCTGGTCACTGCTCTGGTGGGAGCAGTGGAAGGGGGATGTTATTGATGGTTTACCTGCCCTCCCCAGAGAGAGAAAAACTAGATTCCTATCTTTTCTTCTGTTTTTTTTTTGTTGACTTTAACTTTATGGTCTGCATCTATCACTTATGAGCAGTGGGAGCTCTGAAGTGCTGACCAGCTCTTTTCACACCTCTTTAAATAACCAGAAAGACACACAAAAGTAATAAAAGGAGAAGAGGAGATGAGGATCCATATTAAAGACATTAATAACTTGAGCAAAAGTCACTATTTAGATAATCTTCTTGAAACATACTGTCAAATGTTTGTTTACCTCCTGGGTGTTTGCAAACCAGCTTCCCTTTCCTGAAGACCAAGGGGTTGAAAGATGGCCCAAGTCACACGAGCACCAGCCAAGGTTGGAGAACGTGTCCATGGCCGTCCCAGGAGATCCCTCCGCTGTTCCGCCAGCACTGCCTGTGAAAACTTCAAGACCCTTATACAAGTGTGTTGTCCAGGATTAAATGCTAGCATGATGACAGCTTATTCTCTGGAAAAGCTTCTTGCAGATGTGCTCTTGTATCCGTCTGCTCTTGCAAGGGCGGAATGGGAAGGGGGTCGAGCAGTTGCCTTTGGTCTTGTCAAGGCTCGTGGCTGTGCATGTGCTTCCTAAGCCCTCCATGCTGCCTCAGAAGGACATCTGAATTCCTTCTTTTGAAAACTAGGTTGCACCTGCACATTTCTTTAAGAATGAGCAAACATGATTGCAAAAGAAGCCCAAGATCTAACTCCTGGTAACAGAATTCTTTTCAAGCAAATCAATCTTACAAGCACTTTCCAGGAATTCAAACTTGAGTGCCTCTATATTCTAGGTGTGTGATATCTTATAGACCTTACTGAATAAAAAAGTGTTTTGAAGGTATCTGCTCTCCAAAAAGAAAGAGTCCATGACTTCACCAATGGTAATTGTATATGCTCTCTGTTATTTCAATTCTGTGGCAAAACAATATCATTGTATTAGTGCCTCTGTTCCACGCCTGTCTTTGCAGCATCCAGGAACCTAATGAGAACATAGCATGGAAGTAGAGTTTTCTTAATCAAATCTATCTGCCAGTTTCCAAGGGAAACAAACAGTTTTTCCCCCATGCATATTTTCATACTTTCACACATCATGCACACAGAGAATGTTTCTGCGAGTTTAAGAATTGTGACAGTTCGCCCCTTCTTTCCTTCACAGTGTAGCACCACTGTCGTCTGAGTCACATCACTAGCATTCCTGCTGACCAAGATTATAGCTCAGTAGGAAAACAAGCCATTCCAAATTGTCTTCTGGCATAAACATTTTGGATCATTTTTATATTATGACTGAATGGATGGGGGAAAATCTTGGGTTTCAGACTTTTTTGTGTTCCTGTCATATGAAAAATGACAGGGTTTCTATTTTTACAATGAACATAACTTTTGCTTCTTTTCCTGCTTCAGCAGTAACAACTTTTAAGAAAAGAAATACCGTGTATGAATGTGCTGTTATTACACACTCATCTACAGATTAAAGGCTCCCTAGGTACCTATTGATACAATAGACCATAACAGCTCCTTTGGAATCATTTAGAATAATCAACCCCATTGGTGATCCACAGATAATTAGACATTAAGAGAGGTTTCAGCCATATCCTCCGATCCCAGTTGTGGTTGTTGGAAGCAGCATGGAGGTAAGTGCACTTGGGCTGATGCACCTGGCACATGTACTAAGATGACCACAGAGGTGGCGCTGCCCAGGTGTCCTGGCACTGTGTGGTGATGCAGCTGGCAGAAAAGTCCCAGGGATTTCCAGGGAAATCACTTCCCAGGATTTCCATTCGTGCAAGGTTTGTGCGGAAAGCCTTTGGCCCAGACCGTGTCCTGTCTCCTTTCCTACCAAAACACCCGGTGCTCTGATAGCTCAATGTTTACTGGGTATTTCTTTCTTCGGCCTTTGATAGTGGTGAGGCTCAAATTTTCATCTGTCCCCCAAAAAAAAGCCACAAGAGCAGGTTCTTATACCTATACTGACAGATTTAAGCAAATTACCCCATTGATTGCCAATAGAATAAAGAGCTAGTCATGATGAAATATCAGCTTCTAGAGCGCGAATATTCCTTCCTTGAACTTCTGCCTCAATTTTCCTTAACAATTGTGTGATGAAGAAAACCGGTTTAGCCTCTGCTGCCATTCATGAAGAGCACAGGAGACTTCAAGTGGGATTTATCTGTTTACCTACTAAACCTCTTGAATGAATGAAAGCTCAGAAAGTGTAATTCTGGAGCTGAGAACAATATGGTGCTGCTAGACCCTACAAACCATTTAAAGTTCTCTCTCAGTTTAGCTTCTTTAATAGGTAGGAAACTTATTTCTTCCACAGACTTTGTACTTAATTACACATACTCTGGGAAGAACCTAATATTGTGAAGGCCAGTAAAGTCACAACCCGATCTTCAGGCCTGATTTTTGTCTATGCAGAATTTAAAACAAAAAAAAAATCCCTTTTATACCTCTTAGACCTTAAGATTTGTGGGTTTTAATGGAATGTCTGGCTGTCACCTGAATATATAGCTTTAAAGAGAACCAAATGTTCTAAGCAATGAGAGGAAAGGTTGTTTAAAGAAATTGCTTGTGTCAAGATTTCCCATTCATCTATCACAGAAGATGATGAGGTAGTATGAAGACAAAAGGATAGGTGGTATATTTTAGCCAGGAATTAAACATTAATACTTTTCTAAATAGAAAAATAAGTCTCTTTTTTCTAAGAGAAAAGAAATCAGGGTGGAAAGCAAGATGAAATTAGTGTATGTATCTATACATATATAATATTGGGGAAGTTTTTCCCGTTTACTATAGTAAAAGGACTTCCATGCTGGTCGGTAGAGCTAGAATTTCTGTTTGTACATCTGTGGTACCCAGAGCTGACCCGTTGCTGCGCCGAGTCTGCTTCCTTACTTTTCTCGTGTCTTTGAATTTTGACCATTTGAGATGTTCGATATTTGTCTCGGGGAGAATAGTTTTGAAAAGTTTCTGCTAAACAGTTCTTTCATCTCATCTAATTAGGTTAGGCTAAAATGCTTTGTTTTCTTCATTTCGATACTTGCTTGTTTTCTGTGTACCAGGCTGCTCCCGAGTCCTTTGAAGTCAATGGAAATATGTCCATTAACTTCAATAGACTCCAGTTTGTCCCTAATCAATAGTAATTTGATTAAAATAGCTCCAAATATTCTGGATCTCAGCAGACATTGCATTTGTTATTTAGATAGGCAGTAGTCCCCAGCTTTTCTAGCACAGGCAGTTCTCTTTGCCAGGGTATTCTGTTGAGCATTTTTTGTGCTTAGTCCACACTGCTTTAATTAAAGTTCCTTTGCTTTCCTCTACCTGCCTTGGAAGATCTTCCCTCCTGCAAGGTGGAGTTGTCTCAGGTTGCAGAATCACTTAAATGCTGCTTGGAGGGAACATCTGGAGGTTTCTAATCCACCTGCCCCTTTGAAGCTGAAGCTTCAAACTGTATGAGGCCAGCGGTGGCCTGGTCTGGCCAAGTCCACACCAACACCCGCACCATGAGGCGTCGGGCTCCGTCGTGCCAGCCCCTCGGGTGGTCCGTGAAACCTTCCCCTTATTAAGGTCCTGCACCTTTGGGGGGACCTTGATCAGGTGATCAAAGATGCCCCTGCTTTGGGCTGTTTACTCACCTTCATCACCTCAGGGTGATGATGTTAGGACCTGAAATACTGGCTTTTCTTAGATTGCCAGCAGCATCTTTTTTTCCTTGAAGTTCTTCTCTGCGAGTGAACGATCTTAAGCTCCCGTTGCTGTTTATCCTGTACTGGTGCACAAATTCCTCTTCTTAAGCCTTGTGTCTTTTAAAGTCAATATGGAAGTGAAGGAGCGGAAAAAAAGGCAAGGAAGCTCTGCATTGAAAATGAGGTTCACAGAGTGACACAGATGCAGTGAGTCCGCCAAGTGGAAGAGGATTGATGAGCTTCACCCAGGCAAGTTCCCCAGCTCGATCACAACCTGAACAATCGCAAAATTAAGATCAGTCTGTCAGTTTAATTGCTCCCAAATGCAGCCGCTACCCGATTCTGCCCCACACGCTGCAGGCCGGAGTCGGGTGCACGAAAGCAGCGTCCTGCGGAGCGGTGGGGACGTGTGGCGCGTCGCAGCACAGCCCCGCTCCATGATGCAGGGCACGGCGTGGACTAGCGCAGGTGCAGCCTCTTAATTAGAGGAAAAATCCTGTCCTCCAGTAGTGGCCTCTAACCCAGAGGGGTGAGCTAAGGAGGGTGGCATCCCGCGAACAAAGAGATGGGCAAGAGCACAGGGTCCTGGGAACGCGGCCATGGAGAGAATGAATAAGATGCCATTCCAAGGCAACTCGTTTTTTGTTAGTCTTGTTTAGAAAATGAAAAGATAAGCTGCAACTGTTATGCTCAGTCCAGTGGTTTAGAAGCTCCTGTGCTTTCCAAGTGTATCCCGCTAAGCACAAACTGTGGTTCATTTGGAATTTGTTAATTAATACTGGCATGGCATTGTCACCTGCTGTTGCCCAGCTTCTTGCTTGGGAGAATTTTTTCTTTTTAAAGGAAGTATTTTAGCTTGGAACAGTAAGGTGCCTTTTCAGATGTGATGTCTGTTGAGACAGGACAGGAAGGGGGTGAAATCTGCAGGATTTGCCCATGGCTTTCACTGAGTTATTTTATCATCGGTAGCACAGCCCGACTCTTTAGTAAGATGATGACCAGCAGTAACAGCATGAGAAATGTTAGCGCTTTTGCTACCCTGATCTTTAAGCACTAAAAGCTGGGGAAGGGTAAATCATCACTTAAACTCTGGATATTGCAGCAGGCAAAATGATTTTTGCCTTTTCTCTTTCTATAAACTAATGCATGAGGAGTCTTTCAGAAAATAAACCATCTCTGCTTAATAAAGCTCTGCACATAGATATTTAGCAGCTAAGCACTAAATCCATGGAATAGGGGGAAAGTGCAGAAGTAGTGGATTAATATATAAAAGGATGCTTTTTCCCCTTCAAAGCCTCCTTAAGTGCTGACTGATGGAATAAACCCTGAAAACTTTCTGTGTGCTAATTGTCATGTTCCTTGGCTTGCATCCCATTTGCTGTCCTTCATCCTCGGCAGTTTAAGAAGTTTCACATAAGAGCTTTCTTCTTCTGTTTACAGGCGTACCATGATGCTTATTCAAAACCAGGGATAGTTCAGAGGGTCAGGAAAACTTCCTCCTGCTTCTTATTAAAAAGAAAGAAAAAAAAAAACAGATTTAGAGAGTTTGCGAAAACATCATTCCCCCACACATATTCAGCTTCTCAAAGGCACAGGGGCCAACTTTGAGCTTTCTTGGAAACAAACATGAAGAAATATCCCACCCTAATCACCGCCAAAACACTGGGTCAGCTTGTCAGTCAGTGGAAATCAGTGTAAACCCTCTAGATTGGAAGAGCCTACATGAATTTGCTCTAGTTTGAAGGGCATGACTGAAGAAGCAGCCTCATGATTTTGGTATGTGTCAGACTTTTCTTTTAATTTCCTCTGTTGAAAAAAAATACAAAATAATAATTATCTGTTCCTTTTTGCTCTCACCTTTTGATTATGTATGGGATTGGTAGCTGAAGATGACCCATAATTCTCTCCCAGTTAAGTGCTGAACATCAGCAGTTCACAATTTTCTCATTGGTGAATTATTTTCAACCCTCCTATTTCCCACAGGACCTATTCCCTGCACCATTACCAACTTTTTTTAGATTGAAAGTATTACCAAGGCAATTTCCTGCCACCAGGCGCTTTCCCTTGACTTGCTCGGGGCCCTGCACTTTGAGAGCGACTGCTACGACTAAATCTGCCAGCGAAGAAAAGAAATTGTATGGTGTGACCTGAATTAAATAAAAAGAAGAAAAAAGAAAGAAATGGCCCCAAAATATTCTATTAAAAAAAAATGCTTTTTTTTCTTTCTCTGTAGTTACTACTGATCATTTTAAAGGTCGTTTTGGACAAGAGAGAGGAAGTGTGCCCAGAAATAATAACCACATGCTCAAGTGTCAGCCTGTGGCTGGGACCATCGTGGTATCACGGGTGAGGCTCAGCCTGGGGAATCATCTGCATGGGGGATCATCTGCAATTCACTGCCTTTGCTTTTGGGATGTGCCAAGCAAAAACTCCTTTCAGGGCTTCTACACCAGAACTTGGAGGTTGCAAAGGATCTGTGGGATGCACTTTAGGAAGCCCAGGCTAGATTTTCTAAAGATACGAATCTAGATGGGTACCTAGTGAGCAGGTGAAGTGATTTGACCTTCGTTTAAGGTGCTTTGCTGGGAATGCAACTGCCCTGAGCACGTGGCCCCAATTTGCAGGTGGTAAGTAACTTGAAGTTGGAGCTGTTAAATACACCGAGCTCAGGCCCTTCCCTTCTAATTGGTTTTACTCACTGTAGTGCTATGTGTTAGTGGTGTTGACTAAAAGGTGTGATTTGGGGCTGGTGGTACCCCTTTAAATAAATGCCAGCCTGCAGACTTTTGCATTTCCTGCTATATTAGCCTGTTGTTTGTGATCACTGTTAGTCCTTATTCTTGCTATTGCTAGAGATATCTCTATTACACAGCTTGGAAAACAAACAGAAGGCTGGGCTGGTTTTCTGTGCTTGCAGTCGTTCTCTATTTTCCTCTCCTGGCTGAGATTGATGGACCTAGCAGTGTGGAACAAACATTCCTGCAGTAATTAAGCCCTGCTGGTGGATGTGCAGGTAACACACGGCCGTGGGCTCGCGCGGGAGGTTTAGTGGTAAACCAGAAGTGCCCATAATTAAGGAATATATAGGTGATGAACACAGACACATGTCACTTCCTGATGTGCATTGCCTCGCTGAACTCACCATGGCTCCTCATAGGTGTATTTGGGATCTCTGGTTAAGAAATGGAATTAGTCCCTGCCGATTGCATTTACTGTGTTTTGCTAATCTAGTCCTTCAGACACCACAAATAGCTTATTACATTGTGCTGCTTTATTGATCGAAGAAAAGATTCAATTTGACAGCAGTTTCAGAAAAGCCTTCAAGTTGTCCAAGATGTGGTAGAATTATTAACTATCCTAAGCTGACATATGGTAATTTAGCGTTTAATGTTTGCCCTGACACGCTAAGGAATCTTCATGCCAAGTTCCCAGCTGATGCCCAAAAGTTTATGAGTACATAAATAATAGCTGAAAGAGTTTTCTGGAGCTGTGTTTAGCTTTAGACACTCATGCTTTGATCCAGTGCGTGTTACACTTCAACTTTCTTTTGCGGGGAGGTGGAATCCCACTGTAAACCCACTACACTTGGAATAAATTAATAGGATTTAGCAGCTTTTTGCAGCTGTATTTGTACAACTTCATCTTGAAATAATTTTAATTTCTGTGACTAGGCTTATAATTTTTTCAAGCGTGTTACACAGTTGGCTGTACATAATTATGTCTTACAGCCATAAGCACCAGCAATCTGCTTACCTAAACCATTCTGCTCTAGACATGTCATTTAACTGATGGTGAAGGAACTGTGTGTTATTCACCACATCAGAAATTGAATTATCAATTAATAAATAATAAATAATTCTTGAGCACATGGTCTTCATGGCCTCTCGTGCTTTTGCATGGGGAGTCCTAGGTCCAGAGCCATCTCCCACAGGCTTAATTCAGTGAATAAGTTGAGAATAGATGTTGAAGTCTAAGCCTGCACTGATGCTCATTAACATTGCTCCTGTAAGGGATGACTTGCATCCTGATAGGGATGCATCCTGATAGGGATGACTTCATTTTCAGCCTCCTCCTAGTTGTTGGTTCCAATATCCTAGCCATTGATATAACTCTTCTGTGTGTACTCTACAGTGTAATCTGCCTGACAGACCAAACGAATGGGTTTGCTTTGCTTAAACTTATTAGAGACTCTTACAAAACTGCAGAGCTTTACTGTCCTGCTCTGCAAGCATCCCAAAGTAGTGTCTCAAACATTAGGTTTTGTTCTCTGGAATATACACGTTAAAGGGGTTTATTGTTGTTTCCCATTGTTAGCTATTTGCAGACAGGTCTAAAAGCTTAATTTTATGCTGAGAATAGCATCTGTAATCGTGCTACAGCACCACTTGTCTGTGATCCGTAATATCTGCAGGTGTTGTGCAGCATGTGAATTCAATGCATGGCTATATAAGGGCAGGAAAATGAAAAAATGGGGGAAAGCCAGAGCTTATTACAGCAGTAAAGGTCATACTAGGACCAATTATATCCCTTGAGCTCGGAAAATACTCCTTTAATGCAGATACAAGCATGCCTGTTCCCCAGTGTTTGCTTTTTCCCTGCGTCCCCACTTGCCGGTACGTAAGGGAGAACGTGGCGCGGGCTCATACAAAAGGCTTCCCCCGTTCTTAGGATGTGCAGCTCGGCTTTTAAACTGTGGACCAGATTTTCAGCTGGAGTAAATTAGCATGTCTCTCTTTGAAGCCAGCAAGTTTACACTGCTTTATAGTAGCTGAGGACTTCAATCATGAGTTACAGTGATCAGGTTACCTCTGCTAAGGTCTCTATTTGCTGGCCTTGCCCTGGTTTTGCTCCCAGGAAGGTGCTGAGTCCTCTGCCAGACCAGCTTTGCAGTGGAGGCCGTGCAAGGCTTGGGGAGAGAGCAGCTTCAGAAGGATGAGGACAGAGTCCCACTAAGCTGATTTTTTTTTTCCTTGATTTAGTCTTCATTTAGGCATAGCTGTAGCAACACACGATGGGGCCAGCTGCATGAAGAAGCTGCAGTAAGGTACCCCAAGTGAGGGTCTCAGTGCATATCCCTTCAGAAATAGGCCATGAATAATGTTCTTCCGTTACCTGGAAGTCGTGACTCTTCCTCAGCCTGTGTCTTGGCCTCTGAGGGTTTGGCTTTGACCTTTTGTCATGGAGCATCCTCTACAGCAGAGGAGGACTTGTCCATCTGGGTCACATCCCACTTGCTCAGTAAGAACCGCTCGCATCTTGCACCATGTGAACCAGCCTTGGCTCGTGGGGGCCAGAGCCAGCGGCTCGCAGCACACGGAGCTCGACTGGGACGCCTCCATTCACCACCCTGACGAATCTATCTGCTTGTAACTCGAGATAAGGGAGAGACAAGGAAAAATGTGGTTTGTTGCCTCTGCTAGCAATTCCCTGGCAGTGACAAAGCGTTGTTCACAATGTGATACTCTGCCAATCTTGAAATAATCTTCTTGTCCCATCATAGCCTCTCCTCCCTCTCACTCAACTTGCTGCATGCTGAAGCGTTTGCATAGAGGAGTGCTTAAAAAATGAGCCAGCTGCAGAAAGCCTGAAGAAGAGCCTGTGTTGCTTTAGAAATTACTCTGCCATACCAGTTATTAGATGTGGAAGATCCATTAGCATGGGCCAGTTTCTGATACAGGCACATTAGCTTCTTGACCTTCATAACGACAAGTAATGAAAATTGCTTAATTATTTAATGATGAAGACCATGCAACAAATGCAATTTACTGAGTTTTTGCCGGTAACGGCAGAGACCTGGCAGGGTTGGCATCTTGTGAGCGGCCGTCGGTCTCCAGCCGCCACTCCAGAGACCTACGCAGGAGTCTGACTTCGTGCGCAAGCCCTGCAGACACCAGTCTTGGTGCATCGAGGCAACTCACACTGAAATACAGCAGCCTGGCGGTTGCAGACTGTCTCCAAGCAAAGCTAAAAGGCAGCAGGTAGGAGTCTCGGTGTGCAGCTGTGGACGGGGTACCCTGGGCTTACAGCATCTCCCCTGCTCACGCTTCCCAGAGCAGGGGATTGCTGTCCTGCGTTATCCCAAGCGGGATAGTGGTCATTAGGAATAGGGCCATGAGTCTGCAAAGTTCATTTTCATCCCACACTTATCCTGAGGTCACACAAGATTATTGGCCTCCAACCAGCATTGCAAGCAGAACCTCTTCTTGCCGCTGTGTCCCAGGCTCCTCCTTGAGCCTGATTTATATTCTCCCCTTCTCCATCTGCTCGCTGTTAGATCTTCCTCCAGGTACAGGAGGAAAAACACTGATAAACAATTCAGAAAAACCTGGAAGGGAGAGAACGAGTGAAGACTATCAAAGCTATCGCTGGGCCCAGGCAGGACTCGGGGGAGCCGTATCCCTGCGGATGTGACGGGCCTGCAGGGAGCTGCCCTCGGAGAGCCACCTCGGACGGAGCGGTGGGACGTTTCTGTCACTAACACGGGCCACCTTATCAAGGCAGGAACTTAAACGAAACCTCTAATTGTTCTGATATATTAGTTTTACTTCATTTTATCATCCAAATAAATACATTGTAAATCCTTTTGCACGAATTTCAGCTGGAGCAGAGCAAAACTCAGTCTGCTGTTAGGGCAGAAGGAACATTTCCTTCTTTTCTGTATTCTGTTTTCAGTTCTTCTTTTCTGTATTTTTAAAAATGAAGAGGTAGAAGCTTAAGCTGTCGCGTAGGAGTAAATGATAGTAGCTCAGTGCTGCCTGTGACTGCATGGAGGGTTCCTCGTGGTGACTTTCAGACACCTAAAAATGAAGCATCTGGGCAAAGCCTATTTCTAAGTTCTGTCCATAACATATGGAAAAAGAAGTCACTTCTTCCAGGAAATTTGATAATATACTTAGAGAGGTGTCCAATACAGAAAGGTCAGTTTTCCTCTGAAGCTGTTTGTGCTCTCATTTGCAAGGGCTTTTATGTGACCATGATAAACTAGATACCAGGCTTCCAAAAAGCTAGGTATGAGATAAATAGAAATACATGAGTGCTAGTCTTAGAGAAGGAAGAAATCCACAATTATAAACAGGGTTTTGTTCCTACTTGACCTTGCTTGCAAATACTGCTTCTATGGGAAGCTTAGCTCATTTGATGGTAATTTTTGTCCTGTAGTGGATGAAGACTTGCAGGCTGCTGTTAAGCCTACTGTTGTAGTTAATGGAAAATTTGCTTTTTGATAGCAGCCCCCTCCTCCCTGTGTCAAGGTGCACACGAGCTGGGTTTCTTTGAAGGGAGCTGAAGAATTTCAGAGGCTCTTTTGTTCTTTTCCTTCTTTCTGGGAAGTAGCTTGGGATCATTGGCAGGTGTGATAAAGGGCGACAGAAGTTAATAAATATCACCTTAACCTAATTGGGTCTCTAAATCTGCCTTTATCTTTCCCTGTCTGTTTGAATTCTGCATGTGCTTATTGAAAAAATACGTGATTCAGTAAGTGACATGCAATAATTTGTTTGGAAACGCAGGACTGGAGATCTTTCACTTTACTGGCTTGTAAAACAACTGCTAAATGAAAATCAGGAACTTTCATACAAGTGACTCTTAAATATACTGCAAATTCAGTTGAAAATAAATAAGTAAATCCTTAGTAGGGATTTCAATAAGCAGTAAGATGTAGCTGAATTAAAATATTTCCACTAAAATTAATGAGCCAATGCTGGAATGCTTAGTCTGACTCTTAAGTGTGCTCATTTAAAGACTTTGAATATGTTTGCCTGTCTGAATTTCTACAGAGCATTTTGAATGCATGGCAGATTATAGTTTTCAATTATTTTAATTTGGTTTTCTTAATGGGCAAAATAGCTAAGAGCTTAATAATAAAAGATACTTACTGCTTATCGTTTATATTATTTTATGTGTTCATTAATAATCATAATGGATTTTATAAAACAAAAAAAATCAGGTCCAAAGCTCCCCAGGTCATGTTAGTGCAGATGTTTTAAAATATTTTATGGGAAATTTGGGAAATGAAGTATTTTTTCAAGGACATTCTTAAAAACGATGTCATTAAAGAACAAGTTGGAGAACTTGCAAGGAGATTTTTTTTTTTTTTAAGATTGCTCTGTGAATGGAAAATGCAGCAGCGTATGAATTGCCTGCCTTGTTTTCTCTAGATATGTTTCCAGCTCCTGGCGTACATGTCACCGAGATGCACCAGCACCAAGCTTGAATGTCTGATCAATATATCCTCGGGAGACCAAGAGTTAATTCCCACCGACTGCGAATTAAGAGAAAGGGCCACCCATGCCCTTGGTCCCTGCTCTTACATGGAAATGACTTGGCAGTTTATCCTGGGATTTATTTTAGCAGTTTATCTAGCTTGCAGATTAGTTCTTGCTACATTGCAACAAAAATGCTGACACCGGATTTCATTTTACTAATCCGTGTGAACTTATACTGCACCATTTACTCGTAGATACCTAAACCTCCAGGAGAGCTTCAGTTCCACATCTAGAAGTGTGGAAACCACTTAAGAAGCAGGTTAGTTTGCATGGTACCGGTTCCCCATCATTTGGGAACAGGTCATAGGGAAAGAAATTCAACTAAGTTAATTCTGTCCATTTACAAGAGTAAAACACACATTCCTTCCTTTGCTGCTGAGTCCATACAAGCTCTTCCATATGTCATTTTAACTAAACTGCCTTTAGCTAACGATGGAGATGCCGAACCCTAGGATTTCATGCGCAGGAGCGGGAGGCGGTCCCGTGTTGCAGGCAGGCTGCTTTTCAAGCCCATTTAAATGCAACATTACTACAAGGCAGAAAGCCAGCTTGGCTCCGTGAGTATTATCTCAAGTTTTGCAGCGTTCGTTTTCACACTTTTCACTTATTGTACCAGAACCTTCAGTGGAAAGTTCCCATCTGTGAAATCGCACCGATTTCTCCTCCTCCTGGGATGTCCCTGTAGAAATGAGAGCTGAAGCAGGGGGTGATGCCCTCTCTTGGGTAGAGTTGCTGTCGGTTGGAGCTGATTTATATCTGTCAACACAGCGCAGGGTTTTCTGCGTCCTGGGATTCTTACATGAGAACGCGGTCGGAGGGTGCCTGGCGCTGGAGAAGCTCCATGGCTCCTCCGAGGGAAAGATGTATAAATACAACCGAGGAGAACTATCTTCCTACCATCTGTTCCATAACCCAGAACCGCGCGTAACTGGTGACTGCGTTATAAAATGAAAGATAAATGAATAAAATCCGTGTGTATGTTCTGCAGTCAGAATATTATAATACAGATATGTTACTGCCTTCGTGCTTGCCAGGCATAAATGAATGAGAAAGCAGCTCTCTCCTGAGCGAGTAAATTCCCCCAAACAGTAATTTTTTCTCCTGATCTAGTGAGTTCTGTGGGAATAGAGCTTTTCTATCATTATTATTATTATTATTATTATGGTAAACTGCTCCAGTAACGGCTTCAACAAAAGAAGTAAACCTTACATTGTATTCAAATAATGTTCTTAACTTCTCAATAAGATTTACTAAATTGTACCCCTGGAATTATGCAAATGAAACCTTTGGTCCAAATGTTACAGGATTATTGTTTAAGAAAAATAAAAAAAGACAATTCTTTAAAAAGAAAAAAATCTCATTAAGCGTGCTAAAATTGCACATTCCCATATCAAAGGCCTGTGCCTTGGTGCAGTGACTGTCTCCCTGGTAGTAAATCATACTGTGCTTCCCTGTCAATGGTCCCTGTGCCTTTCCAGGACAAATGCCACTTTTCCACCGGTGCTCCGTTGTTCCCATTCCTTGCTGGAAATGGAATTAAGTACCGGTAACTAGCAGAGCATTGTAGTGCCTTGGCAATTAACAACAAATAATGAGTCATCAATGAATATTTGCACCATATTTTCCCTGTGTCTTTATTTTGCTCGATGCAGTATAATTATCTCACGGATTTTTCCTAGTATAATTGGGTAGGTCATGTGGTTCTTATGATATATTTTATCTCCTAGATCTGCAATGATTTACATACAGAAAGCTTAGACCCTATTAATGCTAATAAAAGTGCTGCAAGGACAACCCATAGCATACACTTTATTAAACTGTACATGGCTTTCTTAGAGAGCTTCTGTTTATCTGTGTTTCCTGAAAATATAATGCCTTCAGCAGTGAATATTTAAATCCAACCTCATTTTCCATGTTTCTGTCTGTCTCTATGCATTTCTAATGCTTCTATCACAACGAGATCTGGGTACTATATGCAACAGGAAATAGAGCATAAAAACGTCCATGAAGAACTAACCGTCTCCCCATCCACAACTGAAGTCAAAATTGCTCCCGTTTTAGTTTTGCGGAGGGGGGCTGCCTTCTTGCTTAGTGCTGATGCTCCGGTCCAGACCGTAGCTGGGGGCACCCCCTGCTCTCCTGCTGATCTTTCCCTCCTGGAAAGCGAGAACCGTTTCCCCACCTCAGATGAGACTGTCAAAATCAAGGTTCCAAACTTGCTTTTCCATAGGAAATAGTCAAATGGAGTCCCCCGTCCCAGCAGCATTCCCAGCCCCGCTCCAGCAAGGCGGCAGGCTGGAGAGAGGGTGGGAGCAGCCCTGTTCCTAGACTGCCATGGGAGCATCCATGTGCACGGCTGGAGGATGAGGAGGATTAGGAGGCTGGAGGCAGCGCTCTCGAAGTGAGTAATGGCTGTGAGGTGCTGTGTGTAGCTGACCAATTTGGACATTTTACAGGGCCTGGGTTTCAGGAGTTTTCTGGGAATGCACAGGCTTCCACACCTGAGCCAAGATAGTCAGCATTTCAGTAATTCCTGGACAATCACCGCAAATAAAAGAAGACACAAATGGCTAAAAATATGCGGTATACTCTTTTACTGGCATTTTCCCAAACTTTTGCTATATGGCTCCCTTGCCAAATTTGACAGCAGCATTACATTTATGCATCTCACAGGCTCAAATCTGTGAAGTTGTTTAAATACCCCCATGGCTTTTGTCCCTAACTTATGATTGCTGCCTTTGCTCTTTCATTCAGATTCGTTCCGACAAGGATAAAGAGATCCACATCAGATACAGCATCACCGGCGTGGGGGCCGACCAGCCGCCCATGGAGGTGTTCAGCATTGACCCCGTCTCCGGCAGGATGTATGTGACCCGGCCCATGGACCGAGAAGAACGGGCATCCTACCATGTAAGTGTAAGATGCTGAGAGATAAAGAAAAAGCCCTGGAGTTCTGGCTCTGAGGTCACAAGCTCAAAGCAAAAGTGCTCGAAGCGGCGTTAGACTGATGTCCTTTCTGGACAGAAAAAAACCCTCACAGTCATTTATTTGAAACGGTGCAACTTCACACTTCTTATTATATCCATGCAAATTTATATGTGGACTGAACCCCTTCTCCAGAACCATGAGAAACCAATCTCTACATTAACATGTCTTGGGAAATTACTAATTTAAGAATCATTACTGCAGCTAAACATGCAATAATTGGCATAGTCATTTTTCATTTTAAATCACTAGGAGACATTCAGGCAGTATGATGGGGGTGTGTCAGATACATTTTTAAATAGGCAGATAGACTAATACTAAATATGAGGGAATTAATTAAGATTAATTACACTCAAAGCGCTTGCATACGCTATCCTACCTCATAAAATGCTCTACCTGCAGAATACTCACAGTGTAATTGGTCATTAGGTTTTGATCTAAATCATAGTCTCTATATTGCTCGGGGTAGTTGCACAACAGATATGGTCCCATAAATAGATTTAAAAAAAATAATGTTGTTTCTTGCATGAGACCTGCAGATTTTCACTGCTTTCTGCATCTGTGCTTTAGTTCGTTCCTGGAGTGGTTGTAAGAGGTCGTTTCACGGACTGCTTTGTATCAGCATTAGGTGCATCTATCGGCACCGTAACAGCCATTCCCAGGGATGTCCTCATGCCAGCGCGGTGTACGGGTCACTTCCGCTGACACCGCATTCCTGACGGCTCCGTCGGAGATGCCTGGTCTGTCAGCTTTATCGGGTATCCAGCTAACCATGTTGACACAGCTTCTGGACTAGGGTGGAAGGATAGAGAAAATGGATTACCTCTTTAGTTGGGTGGAAAAGGAGATTTGCCCTGGGTGAAAGAGAATCATAAGGAAAAAATATTTTGTCCTCCATGAACAAGAACAATTATTTTGCTTGTTGTGCCTAGGAAAATATGAAGATAAACTGTTCTGAAAAGGGAATATCTGAGATACAGTGCATGCCATTTCAGTGTTGATACGGTTTCAGCAGTGCCAGATTATTATAGCAGTGTCATCAATAATACAATTCACAAGTTAACACCTTTGGTGGAGGCACTGTGATGTCTAGTATTAGACTCAGTCAAAAAAAGAGGATGGGCAGGATTTGTTCCCCATAATAACAAATCATGTGCCGCTTAATAACAGGCTTGCCTGCCAATTGCACTGAATTCAGTGCACTGAGCTCTGACCTTGGCAGAGGTGACTGGGGTAAGTCAGCTTCATACTGCAGGATTCCAGGTCTTTCCAGTTCCTCACCTGGAATTTGTGACCTCCAGACATAAATAAGCATATTCACACTCTGCAGGTTACACAAACGTATAATTTAGAGGAAGCGGATAGCTGGTAAATGAACACTTTGTATGAGCACCTCACAGAGGACACTGAGCAGCAGAAGCTGATAGAGATCGCTTTTAAGTCATGGCAGAAAGCAACCCGTAGTACTCTGGCATCTATAACGACTGATACAGGATGTATTGAATTACAGCTGCTCATTTAATAACCCTTTACAAAGCATGTATGAATACACCATGCATAAAGCAAGGACCCAAAGAAAAGTGCAGAAGTGTATCACAGTAAGAATGGGCAGTGCTAGAAACTGGAAAAAACTGGGCCAGCCTCCAGAAGGAAGATACAGTCCTGAGTCTTCACGGTGCAGGGTGCAGTCGAGTTGATTAATTTGTGCTACTTCCCATAGCTCTGTCTTTAATTGAAAGGAAAGACAGACTTGCATCCAGACTGAATGCTGAAAAAAGCAGCTCCTGGGATGCAGTTTTGGATCTGCACTGTGCAGCCGGCACATCTTTACTTTGCTCTGGCACCTGCTGTAGAATTTTTCTTTAGCTCAGACTACAGAGCTCTGGAGCTGAGGTCTCGACTGGTGTCCGTGGAACTGCTCGGTCCCTGGCCTCTGTCCCCAGGAGCCCTGCATGGGCCGAGTAGGGGACATTTGTGCAGCTGCAGCTTCTCCGCAGTCTTAAGCTGAACAGGAAGTCTTTTCAGCATCTCCCTCACCATGGAGTGTTGTCCTTACTGCTTTCATTTCTAGGTAATCTAAAAACTAATTATATAAAAAAAATAATAATTTGCGAGTGTTTGTGAGGCTACATATCAGAGTTCTGTTTCATTAACTCCCACATTTTCAACACATATTTTCTTATGCATAATTATCTGGATTGCTTCAGGACTACCATTTTTAAAATACTAGTGTTTCAACTCTCCATGTTTAGCAAGTCGTTCGTCTGATGAAACCTACCTTTTTCCCTACGGTGAAATAGATTTTTTTTTCTAATTAGTTTAAGAGCTCTGCAGCACAACTTCTTCCTAAGTTTTTGAGCTCTTTCCTGAACTTTCAGGGAGGATCATTCCGAAGGTGTCTGCCTCTGGGACCCGCTGCGTCCGCACAGCTGGAACGCTCCTGCATTAGCTTGACCAGCGCACGTGGCAATAGCAGTGATGGAAGTTCAGATGTGTTTTGGCCTCATCTCTTTTTGGCCCTGCTCTGCAAACCAGACTGCAAACTCTGCAGGGGCCTTCCGGACATGCCAAGCGCAGATCAGCTGCAAGTGAGATCAGAGAGAGATGGAAAGTTTCAGTGTGTGGTAGTATTTACTGTGCATGAATTTCTGACCTGATTTAACTGAGCTCCCAAAGTCCTGTTTGAGCTGGTGGCAGGATGAGTGACTCTGAGTGCTTTTTTCTAGTGCAGATTCTTCCCAAACTGCAGGTAGGTCTGGCAAGTGCTAGCAGTGAGTAAATTGTGGGGTTAGTTTTTCGAGACCTTTTTCAAGCTTCGTTATATAGGCCATCTCAATAACCTTATGAGGAGGTGGTCAGTTGCTTCTGGTGCTCGAGCAAGATGCAATGTGTGGAGTCCAACCACGGTCCCTGACCCACACGTTTGCTGTCAGTGTCAGACTGCTGAAATGCTCTCTCAGAAACGGCTGGAGCAGGACAGGCTGTTCATGCTCCGAGAAGGAATTAATGAGGTGCGGAGGGACAAAAAACATCACTAGAAATTAAGGTAGAAAAGAGCTAATGCCAGTATTTTGCACCAAATCCTAATGAGCATTACCAGCCATTTGTGTCACAGTACTCTAATTTGCACTTTTAATCAAAATTAACAACACACAAATTAGGCATGACATTGTGGGTTATTGTTTAAAGGCTCTTGTCACTGATTGATAATGTATATTTGTATTAATAGTATTAGTGCATAAGTAATATTCATATTTAACATAGTTTGCTGTGTTGACTTTGACTAACTACCTTCAGATACCACCAGCCTCTAGTGTAATCAATAATCATGGTACTGAATCATTCGTATGTCAGCAGCTACGTTTACACTGGAAATTCAGCAGCAAAACCTTAGAGACTTGCGATAGCTGCTGCTAAATATGATAGCAGTAAATGTCAAACCTTAAAAGAATACTTGTTAAAGACTATCGAGGCAGGTCTTTGGCTGGTGAACGGTAGAAGGATGCACCAGCTAGAGGTTTAGCCTCTCTTAGTTTTATAAAATCCTCTGCAAGTTATTTCTTTTGAATTGATCCTGGTTATTCCTTCTCTGCCCCTTGGCTGAGGTCGTGTTCTCCCTCCTGGGGACAAGGTAAATACCGAGAGCCAGCTTTGTAAGCGGCCTTGTCTCTGCTGGTTGGATGGTTCTGTGCGACCTGTGTCTTGTGGCCCTGCTCGACACCAGGTACCCGGTGTGTCCCATGGTAGAGATGGTCCCGTGGAGCCCGTCTGACTCCTGTGCGTGGAGGAAAGCACATGCTGAGGTTCCTGCTGTGGTTGCCGCTGGGGGCAGGTGAGCAAGGTCACCACCCTGGAAGGGTTTGGAAGTTCATAACCCAGCCCAGGTCCTGATGCTGCTGTCGGACCTGGGGCAGAGGCCTCGCTCGCGGGCACCGCTGCGGGATAACGCGGTTGCTGCGGATCGGATCCCGCCTTCCCTGCGCACAGGAACCCGCTCGCGGGAATGTGTGCCCGGCGAGCGCAGCAAGTGGAGAGAAATGCAGTGCTGGGAAAGGCCGTAGTCCTGCAGCTTTCAAACAAAAGCTATCAAATGTAATTAAAACTTTGCAGGGGGAGAGGCAGATCTGAGGGGAGAGATAACAGCTTTGCTCTCAGCTTTATCTCCCAATGGAACCGCTTCTGCTCCCAAAAATACGGCAAGGAGCCCAATGCTGCCGCAGTTTGAAGATAATAACTTTAATTTTAGCTCCGAATTATTTTATTTCAAAGGCAGTGTGACCTTTGACTTGTAAAGTTATTGAATGGCTACATCTGACATGATGAAGGATAACTCAAGAGGCGGGAGTCAGAGCAGTTTATATGCAGGCAAGGGATGCAGGTACTAAGAGTACTGCAAATCGTGAAATACAAATGGTGCGTCCTGCGCTGAAAATGAAGCCAGACTCCTTCAGTCGTTAAAGAAAAAGTGTTATTTAACTTCCTTTAAAATATATTTTTCTACTAGCTTATTTTGCCTGGCAGTTTGTGCTCTTTGCTTGATTAAATGTTAATCCAGCCCGTCATAACAGAGTGGAGTTGCTTTTTATAAGCTCTGAACTTCTGAACACCTACATGAAGGAGAAAGCGGCATCAATCACGGGCGCTGCAGAAGCAGAGGACTGAAACGAGCACTAATGCAATTAGCACGTTTATTTGTCACGCATCAAGCGCCACAGCCCTCCTCAGCAGCGCGGAGCATCCCGAGCCGTGCCGGAACGCTCCGGAGCCCGGGAAGCTCCGCGTGGCGGCTGGTAGGTCCCCAGCTCTGCCCAGCACCCAGGGGACAGGGTCCCTCCATCGTGTCCCCGAGCTGGTGTCCCCTGCACCTCTGCGCTCAGCGCCCGCGGTGCAGGACGGGGCTCAGCGCGGCCGCCTCTTTGCAGCGCGCGCCGCTTCACGCGGCCATCTGTTCCTCCTAATGAAAAAGCTATCCATTTGTTTCACCTGATTACTGATCGTTCCAGACTATTGTTGATTGCTTTGTTTTATTAATTACTCATTTTGACATGCCGTGTCTGTCCGCTTTGTTCAGAAAACAGATGCTCTTGTTTTCCAGCGTTATTACTGATGGGCTTTGCTAATACGATAACGCCGCAGCCCCCACTTCAGATGAGGCCGGAGTGCTGTGGCTCTGATTATTGTAATGCTTGAAAAACTGCGTTTCTATAGAGTCTAGATGGAAACCACACTGCTGCTTTCTACTGGAAATATCTGGAATTCAGATATTCCCAGCTCCGTTATTGAGAAAGTATTTATGCAGTGAAGTCAGTTCTTAACAAAACGTGGTCTCTCATTCTGTGTCAGATCCTGCTGCTCACGTGATGTTTTCCTTGTGCTTATTCCCAGCTCCGAGCTCATGCAGTGGACATGAATGGGAACAAGGTGGAGAATCCTATTGACCTTTACATCTATGTGATTGATATGAATGACAACAGGCCGGAGTTTATCAACCAGGTCTATAATGGATCTGTTGATGAAGGCTCTAAACCAGGTATGGCTGAAAAAATTCTTAAAGAGTTACAAACTTTCGAACATTAATCTGACCCAGTAGTTTTGCTTCCTTCTGAAATGCAGGAATTGTAGGATTGGTTTCCTTTTCTGGCCCTTTGCTTTGACACTAGTAGAAATTACAATTATTCAGCTGAAATCGCTTTGGGTAGAGAAAGTGCAAACTAGGAATTAGAAGAAACCTAGACTTCTGTAATCTTTTCCTCTACGTGTAATTTGCAAAAGCAATAGTTCTGTAGAGTAGTTCTTAGTACTGCCCCTCTCAGTGCATGTTGCCATTGTTCTGTGCTGTTACTCTAGCTACAAAATCCTGAAATAAGGAGCAAGTTCTCACAAGAAACCAGCCCAGCGGTGACCATTCCCTGGCCCGAGGCCCAAGATGCTCAATATCTCACTGCTTGGTATTTAATCCAGTCGTTTGCAAGCTCAATATCTGGCACTCAGTCAAACTCCAATAAAGGCTCTATCGCAAAGTGTGAAGAAATTATTTTCTTACTTGAGGCCTGGTGCAGACCTATTAAAGGCAGCTGGATCATTCCCACTGAAATTGCTGGTTTATCCCCCATTCCCATAGATATTTTCTTACAGTGGTGAAATGGGCAAAAACCTAGTAATTTTTAGAAAAATTTATGGTGGAAAGCCAATGAGAGTGTAGGTCATGCACATAATTCTAGTTACTTTAACATGCTTGTATTTTTGGAAAAAGGCAGTTGTTGGGAACTTTAGTGTTTTCTTTCCAACTATGTTGTTGAATGGTTCTTCAAGTGCAACTCAAGCTATTCCATTTCCAATATACCAAGGAGGTTGTTTTAGCTTATTGCCGAACACAACTAATATGAATGTATTCATTGTTTAAGTAGAAATTAGGTTGTGAAAATTGGGAGAGATTTTTCCCAGATCGATTTGGGTCCAGTTGTTTGCCTGTTGGAGGTTAAAGACCATGTGATTTTTGTTTTGTGCGAGCAAACATTTATCACGGCCTCTCTGCTGCTGGAGGTGTCATAGAAAAGTCTCCAGTGGCCGCTGTTTCTAACAGTGATTCGCAGTCGTGATTGATGGTCTTTTGGCATTGTGAGGAATAGGCTGCTGTGGTGACATATATTGGAGATGCAGCATGACATTATTCTGGAGGAAAATATAGGTGCAGCTTCCTTCTGGATATGCTTTGCCTCTCCCAAGAGGCTTTTTCCTTCTTTCAGTTCAAGGCCGCTTTTTTGGGGCACATCAAGGTTTGAAGGCTGAGACGACTTTTCCATAACAAATGATTTTTTTTTACATCTTATTCTAGTCTAAATCAATATTCAAAGTGTTCCCAAATGTTTTAACTAGCTCTGCTCATTTGTGTGATAGAAGCAGTAAATTGCATCCTCTTCTTGTCTGAAATCCAGATAAGCCTTTGAGCTATTAAATCAGAACAGGATACGTTTGCCTGCAAAATGCTTGTGCGTCTGCTTCTACCAGTGGTTTTTTGGTATTCTGCATCCCAGACTGGAGTGCCTGCCTTTAAGGCAGGTAGGTAGAAACCAATCTGTTTTTATTCAAAAGCAATTACATTTGTCTTTGATGTATTTGTTTTTTCTCCCTTTCCTGTTTAATCAGTATTCTTTTAAAGGTTTATATTAGTATTGAATTTCTATTCCTCGCTTTTGTAGAACCTCCTGGGAACGCAGGTATCAGAGGCCCTCGTTCCGTGTACGTGGCAATAATCGTGATGTTACATCTTTGAGAAAATGATAGAAAGGTCACAGAGTTACTGCGTGTGCCTGGGTGCTCATTTGCCTCCAAGTAATGTATCCCTGTTTTATGTAGAGACAAGTCAAGATAATGTATTTAGCTAAGCATTGATCTTGCAGAGATTTGGAAACTTCCTTTATAGTCCAAGCTGCTTCAGAATATTATAGTACTAAGGAGGTACTGCACCAGTCTTTGCAAGAGAAAAATATGCAGCCAGAATTCGTAATTATTCGTGGCAATGATCGACAAGTGACAGAGCTGATATATTCTTAGAGGTAAGAGATAGCACGTATTGATGCAGCAGTAAGTTTTTATATATATGTATGCGTTTAGAAAGGTACATGCACATGTGTGCATATCTGTATATAAGTTAAAATTTTCTTCAAGCAAACTAAAAAAGCTTACTCTATGATACTGGAGTTCAGCATTCTGCTTCAACAATTTGGGGGGACTTCCCTGGGGACTGGAAGTTCTTCCCTGGATATCCCATAGGATTGTTATTTCTCACATATTCCATGCGCCCATGTTGAAAGGCTGTGATGAAAGGGGCAGTGTTTTGCAATTACCATGGTGTCTGTGATGCTCTTAATAATTTTGTTTGCTTCTTTTGAGGAAAGTTACTAGAGTACTAGAGTATCCCAAAGAAATGTTAACCCTGAGGGCAGCCAGTGCCCATTTGAAGGCAGCAGGAATTTTGCCTGCTGGGGAGGAGGGCAAAAGAGGGGGGAGAACACGAAGAGCTCAGGCTCTACCAATGGAAATTTCCCAGAGCAAAACCATCAGAAATCGGCCGTTGAGCACGGAGCGAGCAGAGCGCGGTGACCTTGAGATGCCCATCTGAGGCTGTTGAAGAGGATCAATAGAGCAGATCACATTCAAAGGGAACAAGAAAGGGCCCGGCGGCGCCGTGCCAGCGGGGCCCGCTCCGTGCGGTGACAGGCTGGCCAAGCAAGGTGTGACCTGCAGACTCCAGAGCGAATTCGCCAAAGGGACGTGCTGTGAACCAGGAAAACGGGAGCGCGGGCAGGGTCGTGCGCTCCGGGCTGGCGTGAGAGGAGGGAGGCACTGCTGGCTCTTAGCCTCCCCTTGCTTTAGCCTAGAATACAAGTCACCTTCAGTGGGGATTTTCCAAGAGCGGAAAGGATCGGCAGCAGGGTGAGGAGACTCGCTAGAAACAGTCGGATACTCATTTAGGAGAAGGGGCTTCTCAGCGCACAGAGCACTCAGAGTGCCCCGGCTTGCAAGGAGAGCTCTGTGTGCATGCAAGGCGCCTTGAAACCAAGCCTGGGTAGGAAGACAAAAGCAAACATCAGGCATTATTATTAGAATAGGGTGTTGCTGCTAACTAGGATTATAATAATTGAAATCTTGCACCTGAGTATAGTGCTCTGGAAATCGTGGGCTCATCCATGCGGAGTGAAGTTCTCCTTGAGGTGAACATGTGTGTCTGGCCCACGTGCGTCTTTAAATCTGGCCTGACTGTGGGGTGGAACTGCTTTGGTTTTTTTCCTTTCTTGATAATCCCTGGAAAACTTTTTGTTGTATTTCTAGCATATCTAGCCTAAGGTTATGCAACTGGACAGTTGTTTAAATTCAGGCCTTTCCAAAAATGCAGAGCGTGAACAGTGATGTAGGATTTTTCTCTTCCACAGGCCCATCCTTTTCCCTTTCTTTCTTCCTCCTACAACTTGTTTTTATTTAATGCGCCGCTGTTTGAAAGTGTATCTTAAAAGGCCATGTTTTACTCACACTGAATAATGTTCTGCTTCTTTGAACTGTGCCTCTATATGAGGAACACAGCCGCGTTTTAAAAATGCAGCTGCAAGCTGGAGCTGAAATTCCCCTGCTCCCTGCGGCAGCCTTAATCGGCAAAGTTCCCTCCTCGCTGCAGAACTTTCCTGATGAAGAGCTCGGGGTCGCAGGGCTTCCTCGCTGAACCCCGTCCGTGCTGCAGGAACGGTGCTGTCCTTCCAAGCCTGCGCCGGGAGCCGCCGCGCAGGCCCTGCCCTGCCGGCTTCTGGCAGGAAGGAGTTGGGTTTGGGGTGTTTTTTTCTCTTTTTGGCCCCTTGTGCAACCCTCTTTGCTGCCTGCCCTGACCCACGGCTGTGCAGCCGGGCTGGAATAGCCCTGGGGAGAGGAGAGGGAGGGCTGATTCTGTAGAAATTCTCTAATTCCTCCCAAAATACACTATCAAATAGAGTGAAAGCACTTAAATATAAGAAAAAAAAAACAGATTTAATTACCAAACAGAATAATACAGGGAAAATTTATTTTGGTCGCTTCAAAAGTTTAGTCTTGGTAAAACCAGCACATAATTTACCTTGTGTTTGAATATGGATGTATCACTTAACTGACGCGTTCAGCTCTGAAAAGGTCACTGTGAAGCGCTCCGTGATGGCTGGAGTGCTTTGCTCTGGGTTGTATCTGGTTGGGTTTAACTGAAAGATTGTCAAAAATTAACACATCTCTCCAAAACAATTTGTTCCTGTCGGATTGGCCTTTTCCATTCTCATCCATCCTTTTCACTTCACTAACTCTCTGGATACATCTCGGTCCTTTTCAAGTAAGTAGCAAAATTCCAAGTGACTTCTTTTAAACTCAGATTTCAGCCATCTCTTTTCTTCTCAAGGTTTTGTGTAGACAGGAGAGTTTCTTCCTGCTGCTCTCAAAGTGAACGGTATGGAAGAGTTCTATGTAGGGCCAAAATAAATCCTCCAAAATAAAGGAATATTAGCATTTCATATATGAAAAATGGGGTAATTTAAAACTGCTCCATCTCTTCCTGATTCCATGGAACTCACATAGAATAATTGTTGGTAGTGATGCCACTTAAAAAATGAAATAGCTGGGAGCCAAATCTATATGTGGCAAATTGAGTTAAAGAAATCTCATAAAAAATAAGCAGTATATATAATACCAGGGATTTTAAAAGCTGATTATTCTATTAGTGTCCCAATTTGTTTATTTTATTTCTATGCCAGCAAAGATTCCCTTAGAGATTAAGACCATGGACGAACGCACAGATGGGGCCAGAAACTTGAAAGTCATCTGAATATTAAGAATTTAAATCTTTAGCCTCAGTGATTTGAACAGAAAGCCAATTATGAGGGTGAATTAGTTTTTAAATTAAACTGCAATTTAAGGCTTGTGAAATTAATCTTTTAAGGCGTATCGTTGCATTTGTGTATACATTCACGTGAAGAATTTGGATTCTGCACTTCTGGCTCCTTCCTCTTTTCTAACCTGGTAGTACAGTTAATAAAGAGATACTTGGTGTCCTGTAGGTTGTTCTTTCAGTGGAATTGCAAGGGGAGAGTGTTGTTGGGTGGTAAAATTGCAGGCAAGGGAGGAAATGGAAACCGCAGTGCCTGAGTTCTGGAATCAGTGAATAGGAAAAGCTTCACTTTTAAAAATGAGTAGGATTGTGAGTTAAAACCACTTTCTTCCATTATGAAACATTCCAAAAATGCCACAGTGATGCTCATAATTAAAACATTTAATATTGTTTTACCAGCGTAGAGGTAAACCGATGCTAGCACACTTCGTTTGGGAAGGCCCTCGTTCAACAAGGTGCCCACACAGGCTCACAAAGCTCAGCTAACTGGGGTGGCTCGAGGGGCAGCTCTCCCGGCACAGTCCATGGCGTGGGCCAGGCAGGTGTCCCTGCTAGCACTGGAACCTTCCGTGCGTGGAAATAACGCAGATCGCAGGTGCTGCAGAGAGGCTGTGGAAGGATAGGGTTTCCCAGTGCCAGGCTGCATCTCCTCCGTTTCCGCGGGTCTTGCCAGAGCTCCTCGCGGCTTGGACGTGCTTCTTGTGCACCGGTGGCGAGCCGAAGGGCGCAGCTCCGCGCGGCGCCGGCCTCGGGAGCTCGCTGGGTGTTAGCCTGCGCCTGGCCCTTGGCAGCCCGTGGAAAACGGCCTCGTCCAGCCCAGCGACCTGCGTTCTTAGACGTTGCACAAGAAGTGCGTGCAATGTTCTTGTTCAAGTCCTTCTGCTCCACCAAAAACACTTTTAGGATGAGAAACGGTTCTGCGGACGCATGGTGTCGTGCGTTCGGTTTTGTTTGGAGGTGGATGGATGAAATTTTTACTCCTCTTAATTTCCATTACAGAAGCAGCCGGTCCCAGTCGCATAGATGTGAATTATAGGTCTGTGAGGAAAAAAAAAAAAAAATGCAAATCCCTAGACTGATATTTTTCCTTCCAGGAAGAATGGCCAAGCTGATGTAAAAAAATTGTGGAAAACAATGTTCAGAGACCACTCCAGAAGTGAGTTACAGCACCACAATAGTCCACTCCCTGCTGCCTTCTACTAACGACTACAAATAATGTAGCATAAAACTACAAAGCAAATGTTATAAAAGTAGATTTCTCAGTAGAACAAGACATAGTAGCTACTCAGGAATTGCATGGGATCCCACTAGTCGGACTGCCTGCGATATCTGGGGGGCTGCTACCAAAATGTAGTTGTTAGAAGCCAGGGGTTGTAGGCTGCTTTTTGGGGGTCTTGCCTGCCTTCTGGCCTAGGCATCCTTCAGGCTGTGCAGACGTCTACCACAGGCCACACTGTCTGCTCGCTTAATCTCCTTTAAGTCAGGGAACTTTTGGTGTTCGCCTCCTATTGTTACCAAATTTATAAGAACAACGAGGGAAATTTTTTGGACAACTTTGGAAGGGGGCCAAGAGGCATCAAGGAAAATACACTCTTTTCCCTAAGACATCCTGTCACGCTTTCTGGCATTTCACAATGAATCAGGAAAATGAGTCAGTGCTGATATGCCCCACTCCATGTTTTCTTGTTATCTTCTTCCTCTTTTCACTCTGTGCTGTACCAAGTACCGCCTAGGGTAAATTCTAAATATTTGATTTCATTAACAGTCTACAGATGTCCATCACAGTTTCCCACTGTGCACTGAAAACATTGTGAGCTGTGCTATATATCTGCATGGCTCTTAGTCCAACATTGAGTGGTTGAATTCAGGTCTTGTGAAAGATGCATTAAGCCTTAAATTTTGTGCAGCCTAGTCTGCATAGTTTCACTGCTCACATATATCTTCAGTTAAGCAGAAGACCTAACAGGCACAGTTTGTTGGTGGTGTTCAGAATATCTTGTCCTAAATCATAGTTTCTCCTCTTTTTTTTTTTTTAATTTGCCTATGGGAATCAAGAGGATTCATCTCCAGGAGCTCAGCTGAGCTGAGGTTTATTGATTTGCTCAGAGGCCGAATCCACCTTTGCCTATCTTCAAGTTTTGCTTCTGTTATTTCTCAGAGGTGCTCGGGGTCTCAGCAGGCTGCAGCTGCTGTGCAAGCATTATCTGCAAAGCTGGGCATGCCCCTACATAAGACACATTTGGTGCACTCGTTTATTTTCTGTCCTGAGATGTTTATTTTGTTCTTAACCATAAGAACGTGCTATTTCAGTTCCAGGTGACAGCAGTCTCTTCAACTTGCTCAGCCGTCTCTCCAGACCCACTTGCTCTCTTTATTCTCATTAGGGTGACTCTTGCCTTGTTTGAGGCTAAGATTCTGATGTCTCTACTAATTAAGAAGCGACATCCTTTATGAATTAGGTTAGCTGCTTGAAAGGTCAAAATTTGCCAATGATTACAAAAATAATGGTGAGAGTGACAGCAGCTATCACTTAGTATGAAAGAAGTATCATTTAGAAGGAAAGTGCTGTTTCTCCTTTAGCTTTCTATTTGAAGTGCATGGGATGCAGTTTAATTTAAACATATTTGTAGTTTATTACATGTGCAGCAATGTTTTGAGCATTGCTGTCATCTTGATATCTTGTGCATGTTCCTATTTACTAATACGAATCCAATGAGCACTTTGGGGAGTCGACTTCTCATCTGTCATTTCGAAGCCTGAGTATGGGAAAACGCTTCCAGTCACCTATCGAATACATTTCTTTTTTTATTTGAAGGTGCAAGTTTGTTCGCTGATAGGTTTGAGCCTTTGATGCTACAGCGGCTCCCTAAATGCTGTTCTAAGTTCATAGTTATTGGCAAGGTAAATTCGCTCCCAAGGAGCTCCATACTGTAACATCTGTGTCACCCCGGAGAACGGCACCCTGACCCTCGCCTCTCCTTCTCCTGTCTCATATGGGAGAATCTCACTCATTTTATCTTTCACTGAAAAAGAGAAGTAGCACGTACGCACTTCGTGTTTATTAGCAGCAAAAACCTCGTTTTAAGGTGATTGCTGCCTGCCATACAGAGGCAATACACAATTAGCTATATGTATAATTGTAGCACTTGGAGGACTTGTTCAGAATCCCCTTCTACTTCCCATTGAATTGGGTTTTGACATCTTTCCTTGCATAGGACGCTGTCTTTCTGTCCGTGAGACCTTCCTTCAGTGACTGAAATCGCTTAAGGGTGAAGTGCTCCTGGCCATGAGTTTCTTGTCCTCTCTGTAGAAGACAGCTGATATCAAGAAACTGTGTTGAAGTGCAGTTTTTTAGGAAATGTTGTAAGTTTTGCAGTATTCTTAGGTATTCGATTTTCCTATCAACAATTACCATCTTCTCTCTCTCTACCATCGGATGCAGAGTATTCACTGTGCAGATAAGTGAACTTTCCAATTTGGAAAAGAAAATATGAGGAAGGGGAGGTTTCCATTAGTACAAAGTCATTATTAACTTGGGTTAATGAAGATCTAATGTAATATGGCCATCACTACATGTCTGCACATAATGAGTCAATCTTTTTCTATGGGGGAATGATTAAATTAAGTATCTTGTAGGTCAAAATTAGACTGAGAAGGTTAACCAACCTTTAATGATTCTGCAACCATTTACCAGCCATTAAAAAACATAAATTGTGAGATAAAGCTCAATAGAGAACCACTGCTATCAGTGAAAACTAGATGAAGATTTAGCATTTCTGTTTATATCACAGGAGCAAATAGAAAGGATTGTGTATTTTATAGTGACATGCAGTTATAAGGGCCAGAGCAAAAGGTTTTTTGTCTTTCCTTGCTTTAATTTAGATTCATGATAAGTGCCCATTAGCTCTTTCTTTTAACATGCATTAAATATAACTAATGGATATCAAACCAGCTTTAAAAAATGGCAATTATAAAGCAAATGTAACAAAGAGTTTGGGAGCGCAGCAGTGCTAAGTTATTGTTTGTATGCCATGAAAGGCTGGACTTTTCAGAAAATGAGGTTGCAGAGACATAAGTGAGAGCAGCGAGTGCAGACTGTGAGCAGCCTTTGGTGTGCTCTGGTAGCAGCTGAGCTAGAAAGAATCACCCTCATTCTCAGGTTCCAGAGTGATTTGGGGGGGAAATTTGTCTGTGTCTCTGTGTTTGTATGCTCACATATAGATATAGGAGGGCATCTCTCTTCCATCCTGTTTGAGGGGGAAGAGGTGTTTTTTTTAACTCGCCAAGCATGTAATATGACTTCAGATCTAGTAAGATACAGTGAATCCAAACAAACTGTTATTTTACAACCTTTTACAAGAAGATGCAATTATTTTATGATTGATCAAGAATCAAAATCGTAGTATATAGATAAATATGATTCCCTTTGCTTAATTTTCCCCAGTTTTTTTCAGTGTTTTTTTTTCTTGCCAATCCTGTAGAAAGCTTGATTAATCCGGTAGGAATATTTTCCAGCAGGGGTGCATTCAAGCATCTCTCTCATATGTCTTGGCCACTGTTAGTTTGAAACAAAAATGTTGTATTTGACAAAATAACATATAGTCTTTGGAAAATAACATGAAATGCATTGTCAAGTTCATGCTCTTGCTGTCTTGTCTTTTATTGATAAATCTACTTTGTCGTGCCGTACATTAATTTTAACTCAGGTGATATATGAATTTGGCACATTAGTTAATGAAAAGCTAATGCACAGTAATCTTGTCATCACTGGCTGTGCATGATAATTCAATCTGTTTCTTGGAAGAGCTGTTCAACGTGCAACAAATTTGATTTAACATTGACATGATGTACTAGGTTAGGTATTTTATTTAACATACCATGTGCTTGATTTGATGAGGAATGCTTTCCTTTCAACAGGTTATCTACCTGAGTTAGTAGGCCAGGTTTGTATTTTGATGCAGTTATATCAAATACACCTTCTGGATATTTGTTATATGATGCGCTGCATAGACTTGGTCAAATTCTTAACTTTCAGTACTTCATGCGTTCATTATGGTTAATACTCAGATTTCCCCCTACACAGATCCTTCAAGCGAGACTGGGTAGTCTGTACAGTGTTTCCTCCTTTTTCATTTACACCCTAACAAAACCAGTAGCACTTCTCAAGTGTGTAAGAGCTATACACTCTGCCGCTGTATATTTGCCTCCTTTGTGTAGTAATGGAGCAAGAGCTAAGGATGTGTTTTCTTTATTTTAGCATGAAATATTTGGAAAGGAATCCTCATGCGTAGGAGATAGATACCTGATGTTATTTATCTTTATAGTAGGTAAATCATCACTGATTGACTTAGTACAGTGGAGGACTTCATATAATACCCAGAAGATGCTGGATGCTGCACAGTGTATATCCACATTGCCCTGCTTAAATATTCTGGTGCCTGGATATTTATGTTTATACCAATCACTGCAGCACACAGGCATCTGGCAGGATCTGTGTCTTGCTTAAAGACAGACTAAATCCATATAAAGTGACTGGATCACGCACAGTTAGTCCAGCCAGAGGTAAGAGCACATCCAACAAGGCTGTTATTCCTGGTTCAACACTGTGGGGTGGGAATTGTGTGAGCGAAGGAGCAGGAATCCACATATCAGCTCTTCCCAGATGCCTTCCAGACTGCAGAGAGGAAGAAATAATTTGCAACTCGCTTAGAGCAGGCTGTGGTCAGGCACCGACCCCAGGGAGCCGCGGGAGGAAGTCACTTCTTAAATTGCATAATGTGCTGCAAAGCGCCACAGCTGCGCACGTCCCTTTGCAGGGGACACTTTATGAAGTTACTCACTAGTAGTTAATGGCGAGTTCCCCAAACCTCTCTCTCTCTGCTCTGGAGTTGGGTTTCATAATCAGAATTATAGATGTTAAAGACAGGGAGCAGACTGGCACTTGAGATGCAGCAGCCTGGTGCTGAGTTCATGACTTCAGAGACATTTGGCCAGTCCCATCTTCCATCAGGTCCAAGTCCTTATTCCTAGATCAGCTCTGCTCATTCCAGGGTTCAAAATGCTCCACTGCAGAGAACAAGCCAGAGACGCAGGGAAGGGTGGGAAGACCCCCCTTATACACTGTGTGCTCTGGGCACAGCCGCTCTCGGCTCAGCCGTACCCACCACCCCTGCAGCCTGTTCCCAAGCGGGGAACCAGCTGGTTTAATTTGGAAAGGTCCTGGAAGGTCCTGCATGAGTGGGGACCTACAAGGTGCTGCAGAAAGGGCTTGTCCTCCTTCCCACGGGGCTTCTGCCCACTTGGTGCATCCAGCAACATCCAGAGTTCATCGCAGGAGGCTGGGACACCGGGTACATCCGCCTGGAGCCGTTCCACGCTTTTGTAAGGAGCTTGTTTTTCTCCCATCTGAACTTGACCCCACTAACTTTGCTTTCAGAGCTGTTCCTTGGACTAAAACTGAATCATGAAATACCACCTGGTATTTGGAATATGTCCTAAGACTGCACATACCCTAAAATAGATTCTGTTTTCCTCTTCCACTTCGGTTTCCATTAGCCCCAGGTTTTGACATTCTGTTCAGAGATATTTTCAGTAAAGAATGCATTAAGATAACATAAATTCCATATCAAACATCTCCTCATTCAGCATATTTTCTATTTAATTTTCTCCTGTACCTTCACCCTGTGCTTATCTGAGGGCTGGCTTCTTTATTTGTATCAGTCGTCCTGTGATAACTGGTTTTGCACAAGAGCAAAAGAAGAATGCTCCAAGAGAAAGAAAAAAAATCATTGCTTGCACAACCTTGTTTCAATTCAGTGTTCCTTCTCTCTACTGAAGTTTATTGATTGGAAAAATGTTGAAGTTGTTGAATAGTTTGTTTTCATTTTGCAAATGTGAATCAGGATTATTGCAGAAAGATAGGAATGCATTCATCATTAGAATTTGCCTTACACATTCATTTATTTTTTAATCTATAATTCTTATTGAACTAAGGAGACTCACAGGGATATATATCACCACTGAGAACAAAAAGAGGCTGATTGAGCCAGATAGGAGGAGTTCAGCAAAGCTTTCTCCACAGTGCAAAAATACAAATTTATGAGGCCATTTCTTGAGAATGCTGAAAAATGTTGCGTTCCCGAAGCCGGGGGAGATGCTGGTGAGGTTGCCTACGTGCCAGCGCTCTCCTCGGGATGCTTCAGTCTCTTCCAGCCGGCTCGGGAGTCCACTCATTCTCTCCAGAGTTCCCAAAAGGGCCAGGTACAGGCGGCACCTTCCAGCCTTGTGCTGGTGCTCGTGGGTTGCGATGCTCAAGGCAAGGCCGTGCCAGTCTCTCCTTGCCTCCAACTCCTTCTTTTTGAGTCTCATCTCATTAGATTTAGACACTCTACTCTCACTCATCAGCAGATGGCTTTTTATAAGCCGTGTGTGTCTGCCCTTCTAGCCGTTCTTTCCTCCCAGTATGGCAAGTGCAAAGCTGGGCCCAGTGAGCTCTGGGGGTCACAGGACCCCGCAGCTGCAGGAGTCCATCCAATCAAGGAACATCTTTTGCCTCATAATGATAATTTCCCACTTTAGCAAAACACCCTGCTGCCAAACTCCAGTGATAATGAGCGTGTCAGCGCATCAATGCACTCCCAACAGTATCTAGAAAGTAGGGATTTTTTTTTATTATTTTTTTTTGCAAGGCAAATGAAGACACTGATGATTAGGAAGAAACAAACCAATGATTCAATACATTGCTGGCCACACATACCAAATCATTGATTTTCTGTCCTGCTGGGCAGCAGCTGTTCCATTTGCTCGGTAGAAATGTTTTTGTCTCCATGAGGAGCTGAAGGGTGGACGTTTCTACAAGACCTGGAGGCAGCAGGCGGTTGCTTGCTGCACTGGGCATGGGCTTGTTGATGGGGCCTTTCTGAAGCCACTGTGAACTCTGAAGGGCTTCTCGCTATTAAGTTCTGGAAATACTGTTGAGTGCCTTTAAATGCAGGGACTGGTAGATGGAAAAAAAATCGCCTGTGAGAATGTTCATGAAATTGCAGGACAAAAATGCTACCCTGAAACTTACTGTCTCTGAAAGAATTAGAAGTTAACTGTAGATATCCTCATGTTACTTCTGTCTATATACCAGTTTTGTGTAATCGGTATCCTTATGGATCGTCTGATCTCAGCAGTGTTATGTTCTCATAACCCATGCCTCGTCTACCTGGCATCAAGGGGACATTGAGCCCGTGGTGTTGCATGGCCTCGAGCCCGCGTGCTGCCACCCGCTGCGCAGTGCCGTGTTCCTCATGTTTTGCCTTCTCTTGCTTTAAGGCACCTATGTGATGACGGTGACGGCAAATGATGCAGACGACAGCACTACGGCCAACGGCATGGTGAGATACCGAATTGTGACTCAGACCCCGCAAAGCCCCTCGCAGAATATGTTCACCATTAACAGCGAGACCGGAGACATTGTCACGGTGGCCGCAGGACTGGACAGAGAGGTGAGTTTAAAACCAGAATGCAGTTCCCAGTTGCTGGTTCCTAGCTTGTAACGCCCAAATTCTGTCTCAATGCAAACCCTGCCGAAGCCTGAGTCACAAGCAGCGTTCGTGGTCTTTGCTGCCACAGACCTGCAGGACATCATAGCTCTGATCAGGTGCAGAATTTTTGCCTTAATCCTCATCAATCAGTGAATCCCTGGGAGAATCTCCTCATTTGTGGTGCTGATACTTTCCTTGTGTAAATTTATACAATTTGAAGCATTTGAAAATACCTCAGAAGGCAGGGGAGGAGGTGAATAAATTGGTGTTTGTGCTCCCTCTGTCAGGGAACAAATCAATAGCCATTTCCAGACCCGTTTGGTTAGTTCTTTGTATTTTACATTTGGTAGCAGCTACAGGGCCTATATTTGACGTTCTGTGAATGTTTTGTGGTAACATCCTTGTGCCATTTCCCAACTGCCGTTTTCTTGTGAGATACAACAGCTCCGCTCTTCCCAGTCAGAAAAGCTCTGCAGTTGCCATTCACTAGTAAAATTAGGGAAAGCTTTTCCAGGGTGTGTTAGCAACTATGTGTTTTTGCTTTATTGTGATGCTCTGTTTTATTTTTTGTGTGATGCTTCTTCCTTGGGTTCCACAATGTATAGCTTTTCCAAATGTAGAAAAAATATCATTTTAACTGATAGTATGGAAATGGCAGGACTTTTATTGCCTCCTTGATATCAGTGGGGCCAGTATTTTAATGTTGGACTGTAAGGATATAGAAAGGTCATGGGTTTATATTAATTTCAGAAACATCGATTGCGAGCAAGGTGGGATGCAGGTTTTAATCAAACCAAAAGCAAAAAGGAGCAGGCAATATATATAGGGGAAAGGATAGGGCAGAGTCATGATCTTTTTTCATATATTTCTCGTCGTGTCTGAAATATTTTTAAAACTCATAGGGAACCCATGAACTTCATGTTTGTTGCATCTGAGAATCGAGGCAAGTTATATAGGAACATGATGTTGACTGTCGCAGAGCCTGGGGACACCAGCCTGGGCAAGGGACAGGGGACAGGTGGATTGAGGCCAAGCAGCCAGCTCTGGGCCCAGCCGTTGGGGCTGCCTTGAGGCTACGGGACGTGGCTAATCCCAGAGCTTTCCATGGCTTTTCAGGCTTACGTCTGGAATTGGAATTGGAAAAAAAAAGTTTGTAATTTACTAATATAAAATTGTACTAGGTTTAAACTGAAAATGCTAAGCATTTTTGTAACTGTACCACAGATTGGCTTTTTGTTTGTATTTATTTTTCCTGAAATCTTGAAAAAGCTATTAGGGGAGTAAATTTGGTTTTGCTGCTGACATTTTCTTTTTGTTCAGAAAAGGAGCTGAAGAGCAGTATTTGGAATGCAGATTTGTGTAAATTAAAATGTTAACAAATCTGACCTATTCAGCTGAAACTACTACAACCACGATAAATTCCCTGGATACAAGTTATTTCTCCAAATGCTTATCGACACACTTATCAGTGCCTATGACTCTGTTAAGTTAATCATGTTGAACCAGAACCAGGTTTTCATTTCGAGTTGGAGTTTTCTACCTTGCTGCAGTGCTGGACAGGTGCCTCAAAGCAGGTGTGAAAGGATCTGTCAAAGCTTTTCTGTAGCAGGGACAGGCCCATATTCCTGATCCAGCATTTGTCTTCCGGAGGGGACGAAAGGCTTTTGAGAACTGGCTGGTTTTAGTTCAGCTTTGCTGTTGTATTTGCCCTTAGGGAGGCTTCCCCATGATCTCAGCATCTCCACTTAACTGTTGGTTTCCTACGTTATGCCCAGTTCTTGGAGCATCCAATAAATTAGATGAAGCTTTCCAGCTTAGCTGTGTCATGAGAGCTATTCCAGTTAACCTGCAGGAAACCTATTCTAAGACAAATTTGTGTAGTTTATTGCTGTTCCTAAACCCTCATTTCCATAAACCAAGGAGGAAATTAAAAACAGGCCCTAAAATGGTTCTGTTTTTTCTAAATGTGTCTGACATTGAAGACAGCAAAATGAAAAGGCAAGGTATTAAAATATTGATGGCTTTAAAGTTATCTTACCTGGTTCCCATTAATCTGGATGTAAATATGGTTACAATGCGCTCTGTCCATTCACTCATTACGACGGCGCTTAATTGAATGGATCCCTAAGGAAGATAAAGATAATTGGACTGCACTTCATAAAAATTATTAAAGGAGGACAGTTTAGCAACAGTCTGATTTAAGCTCCTGCCTGCATAAGGGTGAAAAATGCCAAGAGTGGAACAAAGGAACATCTATCCCTTGAGCTAATAGGGAAAAATGATAGGGATTTAGACCACGCTGGGGTTTCAAAGGTGCGTTCAAACAGCAGGCTGAGATGAAAAGGTTAAAAGCAGATACTTGCTCTAAAACAGGAAAATGGGGAAAAAATGCAGGGAATTTGTAGTTGATTTAATAAAACCAGGAGGAGAAAAAAAAAGATAGTGACTGAAGCAGAAAATGTATGGATTGATAAGGATGGCTGTGAACGGGAGGAGGACAGATTATAATGAAGTTCTGGGGAGGAAAACCGTGCTAATTTATCTAATTTGTGGCAGGCTGCTACAGAAATGGGTGGTACTTCTCAGAACCACTGGCCAACTGCTAGTCATGATGCCTGCTGAATTTCGCAGTATATCCACATTCCAGATTGTTCTTTTTTTCTGCCTGGAAATGAATATCAGAGGTGAAAAACGGGTCAATTGTCCCAGCTGGGGCTATTAAACAGGCCGAACTTCTGTCTTTCTGTTCTCGTTCTGAAAAACAGCATTTCTCCTTGTCACCATCCAAAAGTGACCAGGAATGTCCTGCGTGTTGGGTCATTTTGTCCCGACTCTCCGTCTGGAGGCAGCCGGGGAGCTCTTGCTGCAGGGATTCAATGCGATCGGCTGCTTTGATTTCTCTGGTGGCAGCTTGTCTGTCTCAGCAGCAGGGAACCTGCACGGGGGCTATCGCATAGGCAACATCTTCCTCTGAAGAGCTTCCACTAAATATTTTATGAACAAGGACTTTGAGCAAGGAAGAAGGGGGAAAAAAAATAAAAAAAAAAGGAAAGAAATGAGAGAAAAGGAACCGGTTGATTCCACACGCTGCTGGCAAGCCAATAAATGTCGAGACATCTCAGATGTCGTCCAGGCTTATTTAAGATAATAAGGATTTTGCCTGTGCGGTGCTTGCTGTGTGATGTCGCTAACTTTTGAGCCCTCTTTAGAAAGGAGGCCCCAGCCAACGCATTTATCTCATGTTAAAATAGATAAATAAGTAAATGAAGCAAGTCAGGAACTCTTGAGCTGTTTCTTCCAAATTTCTGTGTGTTTATATTTCTTTTAGAAGTGATTGGAGGGCAGCTGCTGCAAATGCTTTTAAAAATACATGAAATCCAATTCTATGATTACTACATTCGGCTTTCTGCAAACGTGATGTAGCTAGTTTTTCTCAAGTGAGGAAAAGATAAAAGGGAGTGCTTGCCAACAACCAAGTTAGTGGCTTATTTTATTTATGAATGAAACGGCAGAGTTTTTGTGGGGAAGTGCAGAAGTTCTTCTCTCTGGCGGGGACAGGTCTCTCTTTTCCAGCACTTGTGGTTTTGCGGTGAGTGTTTTGTTTCTGAGAGTGCAGAATTTTGAAGAGCTCTGTTAAGAAAAAACTGCAGTATTCTGTTCTTCCAGCAAGCATGATTTATTTGTACCATCAGTAATAACTATTTTGAGTACATTTTCCTCTTGGTAACTACAGGTATCAGTTGGAAACCTCCTAATTCCTTCGTTTCCAAATGTTGGGGCTGGCCGGGAGTAAGGCGGGCATTGCACTGGTGGCAGCTGGGAATTAATTTAACCACTGGTACTGCTATAATTTGTCCTTCTTGGCGTAGTCATATGGGTGTCAATACACTAGTCTGAGAATACACAAACCCAGTGTATTCAGTCTGGGCCTTTTTACTATTTTTTTTCCCCATGCAGGTAGTACACTTTAAATACAGCAACCAGATGACATAGATCTAGCCTTGCTAACTGCACCAGAAAATTTTCCTCGGACAGGACAGTCCAGCAGCCTCCACTCCTTTTTTACGCCCCTGGAATATAACAAAAGGAATTTATTCTGTTCTGAATTATGGTCCCCTGTGTTAATTATTTCCCCTTCAGCGCGTATCAATGCGATACGCGCGAAGCTGCGGCGCGGGCTGGAGGAACAGCTGTTGCGATGTGATTCTGAAGGATCCTGACATGATACAAGTGATAGATGAGTGAATCTGCACAGATTATCAGGCGTGTATGTGTGCTGACAAAATACAAAGGATGAGCGAAAGTGACATCTAAATGGCTTGACTGCATCATAAGAATTTCTGTTCCCCATTTTCCTCGCTCAAATTAGCCATCTCCAAGGAGCAGTGAGGACTAACGCAGAATTGGTACGAGTGTGTCACCTTCTGACAGGCACAGTCTGGCATGCACAGCGTTTGCTGTTTGTGTCTATTACAGGAGTTCTTTAAAGTGAGAGAGATTCTGGGTTTTAGGGTCTCTCCGTTATTTTTCTGAAGAACTGAAACAAGGTTGTTTGGTGCTGCTGAGCATCAGCACCGTGTGGCGTTCTGGTATCGCTGCATTAAAACATGTGCAGAAAGATGCTTCCCAGGCCAATCTCGTGGGAGGAGGAAGAGAGTGGGGGCTTTGTCATTATTTTGCCAGCAAGGCACATGCATTTCTGTGAATTTGGACCACAAGCCTCTGTGTTCAGCTTCCAGACTCGCAGGCTCCCAAGGTATTTTTCTAAGACTGAGATAACTAACCACTGGAACAGGCTTCCAAGGGTAAGTGGATTTTCCACTTCTCTCAGTCTTCAAATAATGCTTGGAAGCCTGTTTGCAGCACGTCTTGTAGTCGGACATAATTTATTCCCCTAACAGGGGTAAGCAGGTAAGATGCTGCCGCGTCTGCTGTCCCTTCCAGTTTTGGCATTTGCAGAAGAATTTCACTCTGACACTGCAAAGTTGTCCATGGCACAGCAGCCTGCCCATGTTGGCTGCCAGGCTGCCGCCCTCCATCCCAGGGATCTGTGGAGCACAGAGTCGTTCTGGGGGCTGAAAGCTACTCCATAAATGCCATTTGTCACTGGATGAAGTATTAGTCCCAATACCTTTTAATTTTTTCAGGTCCGTATAACAGAAATGTAAATACTGAAGCTTTATATATTAATATGCCTAAAATCATTACTTAAAGCTAGAACTGGTTAAATTATTCAGTTATAAAATTATCCCATTTCCACAGCAGCATATCCTGTCAAAAAAAAGAGCTGATTAGCCATAAGCTGAATGTAGCCAGTAGATTTATGCTTGATTCTGGTTTATGTTTCCACATTGTACGTAGGACTGATCTGCGCTTGTTCCATCATTCCAGCAGGCATTTCCTTTTCTCATTATAGGCACAAATGACCTTTTTCAGTAAATTATGGTGAGGATCACTACTACTCATCAGTGAAGAAGGTCCATTTTATTAACCCCATGTGCCGCCTTTGGAAATGCGCCGTGCACCCGGTGGAGGAGCCGGTGGGGAGGGCTCCAATCTTCTCCAAGTGCCATTGATCCATTGATCCAGCTTGGCTCAGCAGGTTCCTCGGTTGCCTTGTTGCAATGTGGAAGCAAAAGTTTTTAGAGCTTGTATATAAGAGTAATTATATATTAATTGCTTTTCCTTGCTAGCTTGCTGATACCTAGATAGGATGGAACGGCTGATACGTCCAGGGTGCTGAGCAGGGCTGGAAGACAGTGTCATGAGGATGTGTTTTGCTGGAAAAAAAAATAAAAGGAAAATTTGGAGATGACAGGAGAAACTGCTGAAGAACAGAAGGGCTGAGAAAAACTTAGAAACTGTGGGAGCCCAGTGAACAGAGTGGAAAACAGCCATGGTATTTACCTCTCAAAAAAATCACCAGCAAGATGAGCAGGGCACAGATGCAGTGGGCTGAAGACCAACTGATTATACAAATTGTGAAGGTCTTTTGGCACAGTTTGAACTGGAGTTTGTGTAACCAATAGCTCACTCTAGCTCCAGTTCCATCTATGCACATTCGCTCATTATCCTCCCCATGCTTAAACGCTAATGGCCCTGTCATCACTAGGGGGCTTGGGAAGTAAATAACGTTGACAAACAAAGACAAACACTAATAAAGAAAGTAAGTCAGAGCAAAGAACACACATTTAATCATGCAACCTGGACAGGCAGAGGGTGTTTTATGCTAGGCTGTGTTGTTAATCCTTGGCTGATGGATGTGTGACATTTAATCCTTGACACTTCTGCTGCTGGGGAGAGATGGGCACTGGTGAGCGCTTTGCATGCTCCGAAACGACGGGGCAGAACAGTCCCTGTTTTGCAAAGGGAGCTGTGTGGATGTGCAGGTTGATAGTTTCCATGAAACTTTATCACATCCATCCTAATATTTCAGTCTATGCAACCAGATCTTTGTGGGGTTTGGAAAATAGTGGTCAACTTGTCACCAGAACAACAGTCCTGCAGAGCGCACCAATGGTTTTGTTATTGCCAGTTTTGAGCTCAATGCTGAGTAACTTTTGCTTCGTTGCTGGTAGTGCTGAGGTGCCTTGTTCAGGTGACTGGGGCTTGTTGTGTCCTCTTTGCCCCTGCAGGGAGGAGAGCACCAGCACTGCCCTTGGGGGAGGAGGAGGGACTCTTGGCTTTGTGGCTGTGCCAGTCCATCTGAGGTGACCTCGCGTTTGCAGATCCGGTGTTGAGGAGGCCTCATTTTCTCAGATCAAGAGGTTTATGCCCGAGGTTGACAGTCCCGTTGGTCCAGGGAAACAGAGCTGTTGTAGGAGCTGACAGGGAGTTTCTCTGCAATGAATCTTCATCAGGGCAATCTGCCATACACGGCTCACATGCGTCCTCATCCTCGTCCTGCTCCTGTCCTAGGGCATTTCATTCTCCATCAGGCTGTGCTTTTGATAAAGAGGATCAAACAGAGCAACACTGTGGCTTTTTATGAATCTGATAATTCTGTGAAGAGATTCTTCAGCTCAAGTCCCCATGCATTCTCTGTCCTTCCTAAAGATGAGTATGGGAGGACAGTCTGACCAGACAACAGAGATAACTACTGTTTAAGAGAATAGCCAGAGCCAGGTAACATCCCCCATGGAGCTGACTCTACCAAGAATGATTCCCACCGTTTGCCTCAAATGCAAAGTCCATTTGCTTGGACTCTAAGTATTACTTAAGCATTCCTTCAAGTGTGGCATGAAGATGCTGCAGGCTGTGAAGGGGAATATATGGATTCACATGTTAAACTGTAATGACATTTTCTTACTTGTATTTGGGCAAGCTATCAAAGAGATGTTACCAAATTGAAAAACGACATGATTTGGGTTTGACCTACTGAGATAAAATAAACCTTTGAGTTTAATTGGTCCAATTAAAGAGTCTCAACGAGAATAGGACTGATACCCAACTTAATCAGTTCTCTTTCTTAAATGTGAAAATCTTTAGAGCCACTCCTGTAAGAAAATCCTCCACACACTAATAGTCTATAGCCGCTTCTCTTTCTTCAAACACATTTTAGTATGTTCAGAGAGTTCTGGTACAGTCTGGTTGCACTTGTTTCAAGCTGCTTGTGAAATCCCACCTCTGACTACAGTGGGTTGGTTTATACATTATTCAATAGTAAAATCCCAGCTGAATAGGGAGGAAAAAAAAAAAGTTAAGTATCGGAGTGGAAAGCTCACCAGGTCCTTAGCATAATCTCTCTGGCTCAGACCTGCATTTCTTTTTTCATTTGAGCTTGTCTTACAGTGGAGAATAGTGTATCATTCCAATTTCAGTTAGAAGACTACCTGCTCAGCTCAGAGAGATTTAAAGTTTTTCCTCTGGTACATCACATACTTTCCAGCAGCCCCTTCCCCTCTCTAAAGGGATTATTGTATAAAGCTGCACCAGGTCAAGTGAAATAATTAAACACAAGCTGGCTCTGCTAATTAACTTATCCATAGACCACTGTCTGTTATTAGCATTTTAAAGAGAGACTTAGTTAACTCTTTTCTTTCTAGACCTAGTAGTATTTTTTTAATAATACAGCCTCGCCCTATGTTTAAGGATATATAATTAGAATCTTTGGATACATTTCTTACTAAAATCGTATCATGGACACATTTCCTAAAGCCCGAGTGAATTTACAGCATGTTTCAGTTTGCAGCAGCTACTTTCCTTAACAGAGCCTAGGAAAAAAAGCAGCATAAATTCTGGAGGAATGTAACTGCAAGACAAAATTTGAAGAATGCTGTATTCTGGAAGTGTTCTTAAAATGGAAGGTTATCAGGGAAGACAGCAGAGATGCTCCTATGTGCTTTGTAAAGTATAATTAAAATGATGATCTGTGTAGTGTCTTTGTAGTGTGCATCTCATCAGAAATTGGGATAAGCATTGGGATCATGGCACATGTCATTGCTGGGGATGTAGTGCTTGGAAATAGAAAGAAGTGTGCGCACAGGGACAAAAGTGTGAGAGCTTTGCTATTCTGCACTGTCAAATTCCTTGAGTTCTGTACTAATTGGTATCCAAAAAGAGCAGTGAAAGATGGCTCTTCAAGGGGGAGAACATCTGTTCTTGTTAGACACTTCCAAGCAGTACTGGCTATAAATAATAATAAATAATATAAATAATATAATATAAATAATAAATTTAAAAGCTCAGCTTCGGATATTGAGACTTAAAACTTCTTCCATTAAGCACAGCCTGAGAGGGTCTCTTGGATAAGGCCAGCAAGTTTCACGTGTGGGCAAGGAGCTGCGCTACTTACAGCAAAGCATCTAGGTCCTTGCAGTAACACAGGAGTGAGGCAATTTGTTCTTTTGTCTTATTAACATAACAGCCTTTTTTTTTTTCCTAATTTGTAGGCTATTTTCCTTTTCATTGTTGTTCTGTTATTCCAGCTTCTAAAACTTGCATAGGTTTAATGTAAGAAATGGTGGTTAAGTAGAGTGTGTGTCAATTCAACAATGTTTTATTCAAGCTGCTCATTTTTTTTTGCACTTAAAATGCTTTCGTTTCAAATGCCTTTCTGGAAAAATGCATGTATTTTCTGTTAAAGTAAACAAGTCGTATGCTGAATAACTTCAAATCTGATGCCTCAATTTAAAAGGGGAAGTGACTGGGTAAAATGGGGTGACTCATGTTATCCAGACCTTTAGTAAGTTAGCCTTTCCAGTCTTAATTTGCACAACTCTATTAAAAATAAATAGATTGCAGTTTCACATTCATATCACTGTGGAACACATCTACGTCTATAAGAAGAACCTCTCTTGGTTAACCCTTCCTAAAATAGGGCTACTCTGGCCAGGCTGATTTCTGTTGCCTGAGGATCTGGAGCAGGGTTTGGAAATCAATAGCTTGTGAGTCTTGTAGAATCGGTGAAGCTTTTCTGGTAGCTTTATGCTTTTCTTAAGAGAGGATTCGATATCCCCCAAGCAAACGTGTGCCACATGCCTGCTTGGAAAGCCTTGTCTTCACCTTCTGAAGGTGAATTTCCATGACATAAGAGCAGCAGTGCATCCTTCTTCCTTTAATGCTTTGCAAACCCTGCGGTTTGTTTGCCCAGCCATGGAGATCTGCAGGGTTTCCAGCACCGTGCAATATATTGTATGTTGTAAGCTCGCGGCGGAGCTGGTGCTGAGGTGAAGTGAAGTAGCAGATGAGAGGATACTCCACGTATTATTCATTCTGGAAGTGGTTTGTTTTGGAGATGTGTCTGTCCCTGCAATTATTTTAGCCATTAAACTTCAGCCCTGCAAAATGCTTTCATCTTGGCTGATTCCATCTCTTTGTGGCCATGGCAATGCAGAGCAGCACGAGGGAAAATGCGTTATTAGATTTGTAAATTATGTGTGTTCCCCCCCACTGCCACTCACCTTGATGTTCGATATCAGAAAATGTTATGTTTGGCAGAAAACACAATGAGCGGTATTTGCTTGTAAATCAGCAGCAAGGTATGTTTTGAATGGCGCGTATTTGAGCATTAAGAGAAAATCTGAAAGAGCTCCTGAGTCTCAGAAATGGGCCCTAGGGATGACAGGCGGAGGCAGCTTCCCTCAGCATGGGCTGGAGAGGCACCAAGTGACTGCATGACTCCAGCAGATCGTCTCCTCACAAAGAAACCCTTCCTTTGGCTCATATAGACATATCTAAGCCAGCTTTGCACTAGGTAGCTTCACTAGTGCTAATAAAATTGCTTGAAGACAGGGGAAATCTGCAGTGCATGGGATGCATCCTTGGGAAGCTGGCCCACCTGAAGCTGCTTTTGTCATGGCAACCTTTCTGTAGACACACAGCCTGGAAAGCTCAAGGATATCTCAGCTATATCCGTGTGAGGAGAAAATGAAACGACAGCAATCAGATACGTAGATGATCCTGGTAAGGCAGGAGATGCACCACAAGAGTTTCCCACCCCCAAATTAAGACAAAATAATGAATTTTACAAAGCATAATTGCCCGTCAGAAAAAAAAATCAGAGAGAATCAACATTTTTATTTCAATAGTTGCAAAAATGTCACACTGATGTTAGCCAGCAAGAATGATTTTTGATATTTTAAAAGATCCACTTAAAAAAAAAAGAAGTTATCTCGAACATTTTAAAAGGCAGTGTTTGGCTATATTGAAATGTAAAAACAAATTCCAAGAGAGAGGTTTCAAATCCCCTTCCTTGGAAGCAGTTTCACTGTTAGCATCTTCTGATGAAAAACCACTTTGTCATAATACTCTGCACCAGTTTTAGTCCTCAGGCCCCTTCAGCTCTCTATATGGTCTCTGCCACTACTGTCATTCTACCATAGCAAAAAGGGTATTTAGGGATGTTCCACTGAAAGCTAATTCCACTGTTTGCAGTAAGAACCTATTAATGTAACTCAGAGTGACCACTGCCTGCAGGATTAGCATCTTCAAGGGCTGACTGGCAGATCTGAGAAATGGGTTTTGCGTTATTGTGCCCCCCGGGAGCGGTGCCGGGGCCTGCCCGGAGAGGCACGCGGGCACCTGGCGTTCCTCACCGTGTCCCTTGGAAAGAAGGTGGACTAAATTACGTAGCTAATCGCCAGATGTGCAAGGGAGCGACCAGGGAAAACTCGTGAGAACATCTTGAGAAAGCTCGTTCAGAGTTATATAAATTATTGTTTGCATTTTAACAGGCAGTTACTTTGAAGTCTAACCAGCTGTGTCAGTCTGGAGTGGCCCTAAATAAACAGGTTACTGCATAAGCACAAGGTTTGTTTGGGGATTTTTTTCTGGTGAGGTCCAGTCCCTGTTTGCTTCTCAGTTTTGCAGACTGCGAGAAGGAGGTGTCTGAATTTCAGTGGGATACTTTGCTCCCAGAAAACTCCATTTTTATTATGTTTTGTGTTTCTAGACATTACAGACAGGTGACTTAAAAGAAGGCACAGTAAATAATATAGTACCTATCTGCTAGACATAAGTGAATGTAAGGAGGCACTCCAAGGGGGTGATTACATCTCATTTAACATTTTTCACCCCCTTTCAGCACAGTGAACCAGCGTCTGCAGCGTGCTGATGTACAATACATACGTTTTACTGACAGGCTTCCCCGCAGCATATTGGTGCGCCGCTTACTCGGAAAGCTGGATTATTGCTATGCAGGGAGGGCGCCGTGTCACGATCCCGGCGATAACGGTGCAGAGGTGCCACTTGTGCACGAGCATCTAACAGGATGCAATTACCTGGGAAACGGGGGGCGCTTTCTGCAGCTGGGCACTGGTTGTGCTCCCCTGGAAACCCAGTGCACCGAGTTAATCCAGTGCTCAAGTTCTCGAGTGCCACTCAAGTGTGCTGCAGCAGGGCCCTGGCTTTTATCAATAATAAACTAGGTGTCTTTGTGCCGCCTCTCTTCCAAGCGAGAATAAAACATGAAAGGCTAATGTGAAAGACACAATGATTTTTTATTGAAGAAATAATCAGAGAGTCACTTATCAGAATCAGGAATCCTGCTTTATCCTTTGTTGCATTATAAATAAGAATTATATTTGTTCTTGAGGAATCACATCTAAAGCACATTGCAACTCATTATTGTGAGTGAAGCGCAGAGAGAGCCTGCATAAATACAGCCTGTCTGCTCCATTAGGTGATTTTGTTTGGCTCCTTGTGCTTCTCCTCCCTTCCTATCAGGAATGAGCAGCTTTATCTTTTGGAAATGCAGTCAGTCCATTTATGGGGTCCCTTCTAATTGTCCCGGGGATTCAGAGCGCTGCAGTGAGGACCCTGACTGCAGTGTGATGCTGGGGAGGAGGCGGGATGTGACGGGAGCCTCCGGCTGTGCGCGGAGTGCCTGGATCTGCTCCCTGCGGCCGCCAACCGCTCTTGTAGCGACGGGAAGGAGAAGAGAAGAAAGCTGTGGTGTGCACCCTCCTGCTTCTCCAGGAGCGGGGAGGTGCAGGGCAGGAGGACAAGAGTGGAGATAAAATAGGAGGAGGAGGAGGAAGAAGAGAGCTTCGCAGGGGTGGAAGATGGAGGTTGGCACTAAAGGGTGCCTGACTAAGGGAAGTCAGGGTTAGGAGCATCTGCTTGTCCAAACGAGCCTGGACTTAGTGGGGACTGGTGGGGAGCAGCCAAAGCAGTGAGGTGAGGCTGATGGGGTGATGAGCATGTGGTGTCATACGCTGAGGGCAGAATTAGAGCAGCAAAAATCAAGGTCCCCTGCAAAGCATGAATGCTTGTGGTCCTGGGGCTGGAGAGAAGTCAAGGAATGAGTAAGCATGTAGTATAGCTGGGATTTGTAGCTAAAGGTAGAAGCTGAAGCTTTCGTTATCTTACATGCAGCCATGACCTGCCTTTCTTCAGTCATCAGTTTTGCACTTTTTTCTGCTCTTTTTGTGAACGCCACCAAAGATTGTGAGCTCTAGCTTTGGAGGGAATATAGAAAATGTCATTCTAGATGGGACAGTCCACGTAGCTCAGCGTCCTGTCAAGATACAGACACTGCAGAGCTTTGGGTGTGAGCTCTTTGAACTGTGCATGATGTCTCCCGCCAGTTGATTAGATGTAAAATTCCACAGTATCATCCTAACTTGGAACATAAAACCACTTCCATGCTCTGTCTTGACTCTTCATACGATTCTTGGCAGAAGCTCTTGCAGACACCAGCTTCCAGTCCTTTCAAATTAAATGTCAGCTGATGGCAACGGCGTTGTCAGCATGAGCTTCCTGCTAATTCTGCATTTTCCCGGCTCTGAAGAGCAGCTCGGCACCTCGTGAGCTCGCTGATGAGCAGCTCATCTGGGAGCAGTTTCGAAGTAGATCTTTGACTTTCTTTGGCTTCCCAGAGGAATTCATAATTATTTCCTACTTTATCATAGAGAGCAGCTGTAGGCTCCGGCTCCATTAGAATTGCCCGGATAATTTCACAGTGTGAAATTTACAGCAAACAAGGGACATCAACGTTAAATAAATTTATGCAACAGCAGCCCTCACCCAAGTCATTAAAAGTGTGTGCAGCTCTAAACGGGTGGTTCAGCGTGGCATTTGATAAGTTTGTTCGTTTCTTTTCCCCGTCCTTAAAGCACATGTCTGCATGCCCGTGCACGAACCTTCTTCTGACAGGGGTATCGGTAGACGCTGGCCGAGGCCTCGGGGGGCACCTCCTTGCAGCCGCGCTCGCGTGGCTCCGGTGCCACCGGCAGCGCGGAGAGGCTGTCGCTGAAGAGTGGATTTGTGTGGGTGGGGGTCTGAGCGCGACTCAGATAATCCAGTTGAAGTCTGTAGTGATTCTGAATTATGTCTATTTGAAAAGACAGGATATCATAAAGACTGCTAATACGGTGGAAAATTATATTAAGCTGAGACAAGACAAAGTTGATTATGTGCAAGACTTGTGCAGATGTGCCCAGCGTTAGTCGTTTATGCATATTGATTGATATTAAATATAGCAGAGCAGACGATGGGAGTGGGGTTTGTGTGGATATTGATTTTGTTTCAACTCCTTGGGCTGTCATCGTAAGCCTTCAGATCCGGCTATCTTGACTGATAGACCTCCTGATTAGAGAGCTCGATAAGAAAGCAGGCAGTAGGTAAATGTCCTAGCCAAAGAAATATATGTTGCATGTTTTTAGAAGCAGACTGCTGGACTTATTTCATGCAGATATTCAGAAACGATGAATTTCTACACGAGCTCTCTCTTTAGAGCCTGTTTGGAAAATTCAGTGGGAAGCTGCAATTGGGCTTCAGGGGCAGTGGGTTTTGGATTGACCTTCGTTTGATGGCTGTGTTGATCTGGGCTGCTCATTAAGCAGGCTGAAAAAGCTCACGTGGGTCAGTTTACTGCTAGATAGTTTTCTTCAGTTGTCCATGAGGAAGTTATTTGCTTTCTTAACTGATTCTTTTTTCCCCTTCCAAACCTGCCGCTGCAGACCTGTGCGTTGTGCAGCTCCCCGGCGCCGCCGGCAGCCACGCTGCAGGCACGAGGTTCCCAGCGCCATTCCTGCTCCTACTCTCCATCCTCACGAGTCCCCGTTCGGAGGAATCCCATAGAGGCCACTGGCCTCTGCCACCCCACAGCCTGGCATCCAGGGGCTGGGCGTTTCCACAAGGCTTGGGACGTGTCCAAGCAAGTCCTGTTTTTCTGATAAACTAAGTGTTTGGGAGGGGAGAGAGAATTAGACCTTAATCAATAAAATGGATTTGTGGCTGTTTACTCTGGGAATATTTTTACTACCCCAGTCCTGAGCGTTTGTATATTGAGATTTTGAGTATCTGAGTGGTCGTGTCTCTGTTCTTAGAGGACCCTTGACTCCAGCTTGAGCTCCATGGGGATGAGGAGGCTGCCGGCACGGCCGAGCTTGCAGGATTATGGCTTCCTACCGAAAGGGAAATTGGGAAGCCTGCTGCCTCAAGTGCACATCAGTTATTTTGATTTATGTTTGAGCGAAGGTGGAAGAACTCTATCCATGATTATAGACATCAAAGACAATATATTGAAATTCAGCTATTATAGTGTACACACCATTTATCAGATCTCTGCCCAATAATGCCAGCAATTGCTGTACAGAAAATATAGCTTGATGGATTGCTTACCTCTCGCCGTCTTTGTGAAGGCCGAGGAAGGCAGGCACGGAATTACTTTAGAAGTGTCAGAGTCAGGCTCAGGCTCTTTCAGGTTGGAGAGAAGGGACCAAATCCAAAATCTCCAGGGCAATCTGGATAATACATAGGCAGGGTGGGAATTTCACAGCCCTTGCGGTCCTCAGAGGAGGTGACTCTCTCTGATTGCTGCTTTCACCAGGAGCAGGAATGATGCTCTAGGCACACGCAGAGTTTGTATCAACTTTTGCAGAACTTGGCCTGTTTTCTTGTCTGCTCTTGAACGGCTGCTGATCTAAAAAAAAAAAAAAAAAAAAAGCTCACTTTAGCATCTAGAGCAGCACTGATCTGGATTTGGATCCAAAATAGTCAGTTCTTGCCTGGGATCTAAATAAAAAGGCTTTAAATTTTAAATATTCAAATTGAAAATGACAAAAAAACAACTGCAGAAAATACTTACTTCTCACTGAGCTTCTATTCATTTCCTGCTTCCTGTTTGACAGTGTAACTTATACTTGGGCAGGAAAAAAAGGAAGCCCACAAACATAATTGCAACCATGTCTAATTAGGCAGAGCTGTGTAAATTTAGCGTTTCTACATGATTATAAATGTCAGGAGAGCCTTAGATAAGACATGAGAGTTTTGAGTATCTCTTGTGTACCTAGTCTAAAATGTCCTTATTGCTAATCCTATTCATCTGGAGTCGCTTCCTAATTAGAATATTTATGGGCTAATAAGGAGGTGAACAAGACACTCCAGTTCTGTTCCAAAGGTGAGAGTAGGGATTCATTAGACGCAGCGTCTCTGTTTTGATTGCTGTACAATGTAATTAACATTGTGCTAGACAATCATTTTAGATTTGCCTTAACAACAAATATTTAAGAAGATTCCTATTGTTAGTCTCTCTCTGAGTTCTAGGTCTGCTGAAATCAGGAGCAGTTCGTGTTGTCAGCTCTGCCTTAGAGGAGATTCTAAGGTTTCAGGATGGATTTTTTTCTATTTTATTTTGCAAACTGGATTGACCTCTGCCTGTCAGTTATCAATGCTACTGAATGTCCTGCCATGCTAGCTGAAACTGAAGGTCTGGTTTGCATATCTTATGAATCTGCATTATGTCACTTTTATTGTATTTTACTGGAAATGCTTATTTCCATTTTTTTCCAGAATTTTCAATTGTGTGTCTCTATCCAGTGAGCTGATGCAAAAATAATTTTTTGAAGTCAGGGTCAGCTTAGGAGCTTTTCAGTTACAGTGTGGTGGGAAAGTGTTTCCTCGCAGGGTCTTTGTGCCAGGAGCAGCGCTGAGCCCCCCGCAGCAGAAATGCTTCCCGCATCCCGGTGCAGACGGTGCCAGGGAGATCTCAGCAGTTTTACTCCATGGGCTGCAGGCCTGCAGGATCTGCTGCTGGAGCACTGCGAGGCTCTGGATTCCTGTCTGCCCTTCTGGGTTGCAGAAAGCATCTTCTAGTCTTGTTCCTGTCTTGCTTTTGCATGGAAATGTCTTTTTGCTGCCAAAGCTCCTGTTTGGAAGGACTCCTGAACACAGCCCAAGGAGAGGTGTTCTTCTCCTGAAGCTGTGAAGACCGTTGACACCAAACTGTGGGCAGGAGATGGGGTGGGAGAAGCCAGGGTGCAGAACCCCAAGCACAGAGGTATCTCCCGCTAGGTTTTGGAAAGGACCAAGAGGCAGAGCTTCCATCCTGCCTCATCTCCCTTCCCTTGAAGCCCTTCTTACGGCTGCCAGCCATGGCCAAGTTCTGCAAAGAGTGTCCATAACGTACAGAAGTGCTAAAGTCTTCTCAAAAAGACTTAAGCCTCTAAAAATCAACCCCTTTTCAAGAGAAGGTGCTCAGACAAGGCCTGATGGTTTTGAACTGCTCTCTGATCTTTCCTCAAGATGCTGGGAAGCAGAGTCAGTTGTCAGAGAAAACCATGTCCTGTGACTTTAAAGGTATTTTCGGAAAAGTTGTTAAGACGGCAGGTCACGTTACCACAAGTCTTCTCTGTATAAATTACAGTTAGGTATAAGGATCTCCTAGGTAATGATAAATATAGCATCATTCTACTGCTGATGGAGATCATTATCAGCCATTATCAACCTTAATTAATATATTCACATTATTCAAATAGGGGTCGGAAATGTTCTTTGGTGTCAAGCCTGCAATGGGGTAGCTGGTGGCGTCGGCGCCGCTGGGGACGCGCCTGGGGAGAAGCCCTGGGGATGCTCCGTGGCTCAGGTGGAGGGTCCCGTGTGCTGGGGCTCGTGGGGGTGCCCGGGTGCGGAGCAGGCGACGCACGACGCTCACTGGGAGCAAGTGTGCTTTGCCATGAAAAATGCTTGAAAGCAAACAGAAAATATGGGCTAATAAACCTCGGCGAGTTGGAAATGGAGTGTTGCTCGGAAATTTCCATTAGACCTCCGCGGCTCTCTGAATAAATAACCGCCCCCTCCCCTTCCGTCTCAGAGCTTCCATCTGGTGAACTTATTGGTTTGCTTTTTGCCTTTACGGATAGAAACACCGGGGCCTGATCCTGCCTTGGACTGAGCACTCAGCACCGCAGAGCAGCCGTGGAAACTCAGGCTCCCCCTTCCTCTGAAGAACCTGAAACCAGCGTGAGATCTGGAGAGCCTGTCTAGCCCCCAAGGCTTTCCAGGAGAGGCAGAGAGATTCCTTACAGGCGTCGTGCCCTAGGTGTGGGCTCACAACCCACACAGGGCTGAGGTCACCGTGCTCGGTCTCATATAGACAGTGGAAGGAAGAGAAAGGGAGGATTCAGTGAAAGGGAGGAGCTGGGGAATCGCCCACCTAGGATTTTCCATCCCACTGCACCGGGACATTGGAAACAGGATCTCGGGGTCGGGCATGGCGTTTTCCACCCCTGCTCCTTCAAAGTGACAGGACTTGGTGCATGCGGGACAAGCGCCGTCATCAAAATCGATGACTCCACGGGCTAATGGTTTCATGGGAGACCCTCAGGACTCCAGGCAGGGACCTGTTACAGCTGCTTTGAGTTAGCGCTTTGTTTCTGCTGTCAGATAATACGTTTCTAAACCTAGACTGCTCTGACATTTGCTACACAGAGAAATAAAAAATCCATGCAGCTCCCATTAACCAAGAATAAGGTAAACACTGCAGTTGGTGGGATGAGATAAAACCTTTTCACCTCTGGGATACAAATGTGAGCGCAGCTTATGATAAAATTAAATACATTTCATGATCTCACCTTAGTCCCCACAGGGAGTTAATCCATCTCATAAAAATCTCGACACATAGTTTATCACAGCCTGCAGCTTTCTCTGAGGAGGGACCGCGGAGCAGAGTCCGAAATCCCTCGCTCCGGCCCGGAGAGGATGGTGCCAGCAGGTCAGCACGAGCCTGGTGCAAGAGCTTCTTGCTTGCAGTCAGCTCCACCGTCATCCAGTCCCTTTGCTTTCACAGCACAGTTTTGCCTGAGAAGTGGAGGAAATGAAGTGCACAACCAACATGTGTGTAAGATACACATAGTGTGAGCTTGTGCAACACCTGCAGAACCTGGGGTGAGAAGCTCCATATAAGCCTAGCATTATATACTGCCACAAGAGCAGCAGCAGAACCTACTTTCTTTTCCAGACATGTTAGTCTCACCAGTACCTAGGAGAGCATTAAACCTACCGTGCAGTCCGACCCTCCTCAATCTGCCACAGAGGTAAGATATTAAATTAGATTAAATTAGATAAAGAGAATACGGATGCAGCTTTGGAGACACTTCCCTCATGTCATACAAGGGGCTGACCCGGCACAATGCTGTTTCCATATCACAGCCAAAGTACTTAATTTGGAGGCAAAGATGCTATGGCCTTCTATCTGACAAAAAATATCAATGCTGGAGTAGGAAACTAACCTTGAACAAGTAGCAGCTTCTCTATGGTAACCCAAAGCAGGATGAGTCCAGAGGCTTGTTGCGGGTAACGGAGGCGTGGAAGCAGGTACTAAGGAATGGCTGAGGCTCTGCAAATCCAGATCTCAGCTTCTCGCAGAATGAATTTTTTATACACTTATATCCTTAGTCTGCAGTTAAGTTTTGCTGGGCTAGTTCTGTCAGTTAAGAGAATAAAACAACGAATCGCTGCCAAAAAACTTGCAGTAGACTAGTTACAATGGCAAAAAAAATCCCTTTCTGCCATAACTAATTTGCTCTGGAAGCTGGTGCTTCTCAGCAAAGCAACTTCCTTGCACGTATAAACAGGTCTCTGCTGGAGGATGAGGGAAAAGGCAATAACATTGCCCATATGGACTTGATCAATATAGCTTTACTTCTGTGCATAAAAAAGGCTTAAGAATGTATTCAGCCTCTCAAATAATGAATGGACTCCCCTTAACAATGAATGACTCTCAATTTCTCTCTGTTTGTTCCCCACTTAAGAATTGGGGATAATTCCCAGTTCACAGAAGTTTAATGAGGAAGAATTTGTCAATATTTTTGCCTACAAAGAAAATAAATTATGCTGGCATTATTTTTAGCATTTCCGTAAGTTCGTCAGCGCAGCATCATACATGATCAGGTCATAGATTAACAGGGATTAATTATCTTGGCAGAGTTATGCTTTACAGTCTTTCATTTCAACCTGTTACTTTTGAATATCTTAGAATTTATGCTCCTAAATTCAACTTTAAAAATCAGGGTCATCTTGCTTCTGTTATGAAATTCAGCTTTTCCATACCTAAATGTTTTTTAAATTGAAATACAGCCAGAATTGGAGAAAACTGAAATACTGAAACTCCCCCTTGTAGCTGATAACCAAGGCACCACTACAATTCTCTGTTCTTATAACTATGAAAATTATATTTTAATCACATAAAGATAGTTGGCTAGTTCCTGTCTCATACCTAGTGGCAAAATGAATTTAATTCCGTATCATAGGAATCTGGGAAGTTGTCAGAGGGTGCCAACTTCTATGTAAAATGTCCCCTGATAAGGTTGGAACCTGCTACTGGTATCTTAGGAGCCTTTGGCACTTGCAAAGATCCAGTGCATCCCTTAAATGACAAAAAACATGGACACTAAAATTGCTTGATTGAGGCTTTGATCTGAGCAAAGTAGATTCTGGCTTCAATTATTGCAGTGGCTCATGGCTGCTGCTTACTCCACCTTTAAAATACACTCATCAGAGGGGCCCCATTTACCCTGCCAGGAGTCTCCCTGTGCAGTTGGGGCATTTTAGGATTGAAGAAAATCCTTCTCGGTCCAGTCCCCCTTATTTCAAATTAATATACAAAGTCTTTTCGCTTGGCACTTTGTATGACAAGACGCTTCTTCTGCAGTATTTCCTTAAATCCTTTGGGAGCAGACTCTATTTGCGGCAGTGGGCAGGCAGGAGTTTGGGTTTGCGTCTGTTGCTCTTCCCGTAGTCTCCCCTGGACGTACACCGACTAAAGCAGATCTGATTAAGGTTGACAGGCCCAGTATGGGAAAAGAAAACGTCCTGCTTGTCGCTAAGATTTCTCACAGTTGCAATGTGCCAGGCCAGCATTTTCATCATTTATCGGCACCATGAAGCTGCTCCCTGCCACTCCCCACTTCCCTAGCTCTGTCTCTGCAGCAATGTGGGATATGGTCTTCTCTCCACAGAAGTGGCCAAAACCTGGTCAATGCTGCACCCATGAGAGCAGTGAGGGCTGAGAACATCAGGAAACCCTGCACAATATTAAGATTGCCCTCTGCCAAAATTTATTCTTTAGTCTTTATTATCTTAATCTTTATTTCACTAACCTTCCTTTGGTGACACTGCATAATAATCCATTCATGACTTCATTCAAATCTGTTAATGCAATGTTTAATTAAAAAAAAAATCTTTCTTTTATATTTATCTACTATATCTACATATAAACATTAGGATCATTAGCTTCGTTAGCATCTGAAAAACTGCTGAGATGCCTTGTTCCAAAGAGTATCGCATTTTATCCTCAGTTAATCCTAGATCTTGTTCAATGAGTGATTTGCAGCGTCTAAGCGATTATAGCTAAGTTGCTTTTGGTAAGTTAGCCCAAACTTTATTGCCTTATGTTGTTCTGCTCAGATAAGACTGTCACTTGCGGGTCTTTTCCCTCGGATTCGATATGAATTGCATCCTTTCTTCCTTTACATATTTATTGCCAATCAAATTTTGAGTCAGCTGCACGTTTTTCATTTTCTCTGTGTTACTATTCTGTGTTTTTATTAATATGCACAAAATGAACAAGATCAAATCTTGTCTATGTTCTTTGTTTCACGTCATGGGTCAGAATTTCTGCTCCCAAAATCAGGTGTTGGTGATTTTTACCCAAGCGTTTTAGAAGCTTTTTCTTTGCATCAGTTTTCAAAAAGTCAAAAATTGACTTTTCTAAATGATCCATTGGAGGCAGCAGTATAGACCAACCACAGCAGCCTGAGTCTCTCCAAGGTGCCTGTGAAAGCTTTTTTGGGGGCAGAAAATAAGGTTGCACTTCACCTACATCGTTAATGATGACTGAAGTATTTGTCTACAGGAACTGGAAGGGAATATCCCTCCTAAAAGACAGGGAAACAGAGTCATCTGCATTCCAAGCCCTTGCTCCATAGAAGTCCCCATTAGTGTTTCTGACTTCGCAACCAGTCCAGGTTTCCTTTCCATCAATCCTGTCAATCACGTTCCCGCTCTGCAAATCGGCACAACACGACCCTGCCCGTACTGCGTAAAACGGCTCTTAGGGGAAACACAGTGGGAGCACCTCACATTTATCTCTTCTCAGTTGTTTGACTGTTTTCCACTAACCTTTCGTTCTGCCAAATTTAATTAAGTCGGACGTTTTTCCCTACTCCAGCCCGTTCCCGCGCTGTTTCGGATATCCCCATTGATGCACAAGGGGATGGCACATAGGATACACCGCTAACAGGAGCCTCGTGGAGCTGCTCCGAGGGAGGGAATCCTTCTCCGCCGGGGATAACGAATAAGGAATGATGAGTTTCTTTGGCCCATGCAGTCAGCGCGCTCCCCTTGTCCTCTTGTGCTCCTGTCTTCTAAACCCTGCGGTCCCAGCACTGTCCCTGCCTTGTTGCACAGGGCACTGTGCAGATATCCAGAGGAAACAGTTTGGAAAGAGGTTTTTGATTTTATTTTTTTAATGGCTGCCTCAATAGGCTTTAGCAACTCTGCTACTCCTAAAAATAAAGGGGGCTGACTCCAGCAGTGGTGCCACGAGCGGGTTATTTGCAGCCTCTCTGAAAAACCCAAGGGGAAGTATAAATTATGAGCAATATTGTCAATATTTATTGACCTACAATGATCGCCTTGATGATCTTTTTCAATCATCCAGCCCCACTGAGCTGAAAGAAGGAGGCAGTTTTACCTGAATTATGAAAGGTTTCTCTTCCTGGTTTTAATCAAGGCAGATACAGCAGAAAACAAATCAGGCCGATAAAAACAGGAGTCAGCCCTACGAGGAAAACAGCTGTAACAGCTAAATGGCTTAAAGCGGAGAAAGTAGGAAAACAGCATGTGGGGCTAATGATGGGTGGTTTTCAGGTTTCAGAATACATTAAGGCATTCTCTCTGTTTATTAAATTGCTCTGGCAGCATTTGACAGCAAAGGTTTTGCAGATTATAAGAGCACAACGGACAGAACTAGGATTTTTTTTCCCCTGAAGCCTGGCCTTTGGGTAATCACCGAGAAGTTACACACTATAAAGAAGAATTCAGTTTGCACAGGTCCAAAGAAGGTCAGCTTCTTAATTTGAAAAAAAAAAAAAAGCAGCTCTCTCTTTCTTGAGAGAGGAGTTGTTGACTTTCCTTTCTCTGTGGGCCCTGATGGGCATTTTTGGTTTTTCCCTTTTCTCTCTCTCAGCCCTGACTACTTTTGTCAGAAAGTGACAGACATAAACTAGAAGCGGCGTCAATTTATTGCAGGCATATTTACCGAAGGGCCCATCTTGGCACTGACAGCTGCTGTGTGACCACCTAGATGTCAAGCTTTTGCTTGGCGAAGAAAAGCCGGACATAATTCCATGCTTTTTCCAAAATTGCCTCAGCCAAAAGTTGAGGCGCGTGCTCCTCAGCACCGCTTTCAAGTGCTTTGTAAGATGACCTAGAACTTCTGGGGCGAAAAGCCTGCAAACTATTGACATCAGTAGAGAGTGGTGGCTGCCACGTCTGAGCTGGCTCTGCTGAGAGCCTGAGGAAGACTCCGGTCTGCGTCGGCAGCCCCCCGCGAAGGCCGCCAGCGGTGGCTTCTTGTGCTGTCCTCATCCTCGCTGCACCCAAGTTCTCTGGCAACTAATGGATTTTATTCTCACGATATCACTGTGAGATAAGGAAGTGTTTTCATTTCGTTTTGAAGTGTTATTTTCAATTTCTTTGTGGCACGGAAAAATTAAATGACCTACCAGAGGTCACTTGGGGAATGTTTGGGAAAATGCTGAAGAAATCTGGGTTGTCTAACCTGCAGCCTCCAGCCTTAATCACAAACCTGCTCTTTTTTGGCACTGACTCATTGGGTGTAGTCATAATCAAAATATATTATCCATGATTCATCATATCTCTTTTTTAATGAAATGTACTCTCTTTTTTAATGAAATGTGCCTATAGCTCATGCCACCTCAGTGACACATCTATCTGTAGTGACAATCAGAAGCATATATTTCATTTTCCATATTCTTCTTCTGTTTCATTGTGGACCTACCTCTGACCTATAATTTTCATCACCGAAGAAGGAGACATAACACGTTTCTAATGAGCCTGGGTTCCAATTTTGTCATTAAATGACAGATCCATGCAAGAAGCTTCTTTGCTGATAGTCAGTCTAAACAGAAAAGGTGGTGCTGTCCAGGACTAAAGAGTTCTCATATTCTCTTTAAACTCATTCAAGCAAATTTGGAGTTGATCTTCCTCTTCTGCATGACTTTGATGTCCATCCATAGTGCCTGGGCAGCCTGAATGGCCTGTGCACATCTCAGGTGCCTTTATGAGAGCCCCTGAGGTATGGAAATCTGTCAGGTCCATCAGTGCTGGCATCAGTACATACAACTTTTGCACCTAACACATACTGTGTAGCTCACTGGCTTTTATTTGCTGTTACTATTGCATTCCTACCTACCTTCTGAAAACAGCCCGGCCCTTATTTTCTGTTTGGTACAGGCTTGGTGTCTCATTTGCCAGGACTCAGTCAAAAACAAAGAACTTGCAATGTTATGGCCATGTCATAAAACCTCTAGAAACTAGAAAATACTGTCACAGTCTTAAATATAGAGGCACAGTCTGTTTTTGTGTGAACTTTAAAGAATGAGTTTAATTTTAAAGCACTCTTTCAGAGAGGAAAAGAATTCTTCAGGCTCGAAAGTTTCTCAAGCAGCTAAATTCAAGTTCTGACCTTGTCCTGTGCCCAGAATGCAACTGAAAAAATGCTGACCTCTAATCCCCACCCTTTGCACCTCATAATCTAGAACAAGGACCAGGTAAAAAGAACCTACTTTGCTATTAACCTTGTATACAGCATTCTCCAAAACGTGCTGTTGCCAGAAATAGTGGCCAGCTGGGGTCAGAGCACAACAAACACTTTGCAGGGCATGTTTGGGTTGACCGGTTTTTCTTGTTCTTGTTTTTTCCGGTGGGTCCCCTTCGTTGGGCAGAGGTTTCTTCTCTGGGATTGCTAACGTGTTGCACTGCAATGGGGTTTCAGCTTAAGTGCTTTTTGAATACCATGAGAACCTGGGTTCAATGGGTGATACCTAAGAAATAAATTTCATTTACCCACAAAAAACAAAGATGAAGGTAGTTGCAGTATATGACATTTTAGAGCATTTCTGCTTCTGTTTGATACCCTTCTTCCTATGTACAGCATTGCTGCCATCAGGCATTAAGAACATTAAAGGATCATGAAAATGGTCCACAAGGATCAAAAATCTGTCATAAGAAAATCTTTTTCAAGTTATTTTGATTTGTCTGATGTTTCCTTGCATTCTGGTTTTGTTGTTGTTGTCAGTGTTTGCTGGAGCAAAGTCGTGACTCACGATAAAATCAGGTGGATGAGCAATCCTGTTCAGCTCTCGCATCTCCAGCCTGGGAGGCTACAGGGAGACAGAGCGAGGAGGCTGCAAGGCTGCAGGACCCACTCTGCACCACTGAATGCTGAGTTTCCATTTTTGCCACTTTCCCTGAAAAACGCACAAAAACCAACCGGGAACAAGAGGCATTGAACCATTTTGTCTCGCAGTGCTAAGAGGCCAAATCGAGCGGCCTTTCTTACCTTCTTTCATTTTATATCCTCTCTGGGATAAAAAGATTATATTCACTTTCCTTTGGAGGGCTTTTTAACACTTCCTCCTGCTTTTGTACCGGAGCAAAGTTAACTATCGCAGCAGCAGTTGTTCTGCTGACAGAAGCCACCACATTCCCAAGAAGAACTAACTAATCTGGGCCAGTCCAGGTCGGCGCGTGGCTGCAGCACCTTTAGTCCTCTCATTTGGCCTGGGCTACACTGGTTTATTTTGTGGAGCACTTCTTGCAGCTGGGTTTTTGTGGGCAAAAACCTTCTTTGCTTTGGCCAGTGATTCAGAGCAAACATTTGAATTGTTCCCAGAGTGCTTCCTAAGTAAATTTTTTCCTTCTCCCCATTTTATGAGTTGCACGAGCTCAGTGCTGCTGTCGGAAACCCTCCACCGTGCAGAGGGTTAGCAGGAGAAGCTTCTTTCAATTGCGTTTAAGTTAGGCTTAGATGGGAGATAAGTGCTATGTGAGCCCAGGATGCCCCTGGACCGGGGACAAATTTCACCCTCCGTGAGCAGCAGAGAAAGGGAATATACTGAACCGCTTTGCACATCCTCCTCTTTCCTAGGCACTGAGTCCTGCTGTACCAGGAACCCACATCCTCCGACCTGCACGTCAGGGTCCAGGATATTCCCACTGACACCTTTTGCTCATGCGCCAGTTTGGAGCAGAGCCCATGATATCGCCCGACCTTTTCATTTCTTACACAGCCCAGCAGCAGGTCACGCGCCCGGCACCGCAGCAGACACGGCACCGACGAGCCTGGATGGTGCAGCCCCGGCCTGCTGGGACACGTCTGCCACCAGGGACTAACTAATCGGGGCCAGTCCAGGTCGGCGCGTGGCCACAGCACCTTTAGTCCTCTCATTTGGCCTGGGCTACACTGGTTTATTTTGTGGAGCACTTCTTGCAGCGTGGTTTTTGTGGGCAAAAACCTTTTTTGCTTTGGCCAGTGTTCGTATTTAAATGCAGCTAAGTAGAGGATAATATCCTTTAAGGGTCTTAAAAAGCATACCTGCAAACTTTGCTTGAATGATGGCTATTTCAGTCTGTTCAAATGAAATATTTCCGCTAGAGCACATAAATGGCAGGGTGGGGGGGTGTATTTGGCTTTTGGTTTTCAATTGGACTCTCCTGACCCTAGTGCAATATTTATTACCAGCATCTTCACAGGCAGCTGGGTGACCTGAACTATCTTCTTCCAACAAAAGTGAACATCATAACTTCATTGGCCTGTAAAGAAATGATTTAGAAAATAAGGAGGAGGAACATCCCATACCTTTCTCATTGTCATTCACCACTAGTGCTGGAGTGATGGGAGATGGCCAAACACATAAATATAAAAGAAGATATTAGGATAGCCATGAGAGGAAATAGGATTTTTTGACAACATTAGATTTTCTATCTCCTTCACCAATAGACTCCTAGTCAATGCATCCTGCAGCAACATCTTTGTAACCTTATTTGCTTTAACAGACATGATGCTAAATTTAGCTAGTCATACATTTCTCAGGAAGTGGTAATTAATTGGACAATATTTGTACAGAGCTTTGAAAATGTAGAACCTAATTTTGCAAACCCTTTGTCCATAATGCAGATTAATTTAATCACATAATTACCGCGTTTCTGGACTTTGGCATACAGTTACCCAGTTCATGTGTGATTTATAATAATTTTATGTGTAAACCAGGAACGGTCGTATTCCTAAAAATATTGTGTGTGCATGTTTGAAAATGGGGATCACAGATAGCAACTCATTACTACAATTTGATTTAAAAGGTGTCTTGCACTTTTAGACCCTCGTTCTGAACGTGGTCTGCTTTTACTTACAACCTCTCAGCAGGAATTTGCACAGCTCAGTTGCGTGTTTGGAAGGGTCTCTTACGGGTCAGTCTCTATCTGGACGGGGGGGAGCTTTTTGCAATAACTGTAATTTTGTTTGGGGCGGCTGCTGCTTTCTTTGGGACTGTGTAACTTGCTGGCTCAGTGTTATTGATCTGTGTCAAGACTTATATATGAACATACTTTGCTATGTGCTCTGAAAGCGGTTTTATTCTTTTCTTCCTCAAAAATTGTTTGTACATAACTATACCAAAAAGATTTTATACCTAATTTAATTTATTCCTTCAAATATTTTGCTCCCTAGGCCCTGCATTAGTTAGTTGCTCCAGCACCTTGCAGCTTTAGCAGTGAAGGACCTACTAATTTCCAGCCTAAATTTATTCATGGCCACTTCATACCCGTTTGTTCTTGTGTCAGCACTGTCCTTTAGTTTAAATTGCTCTTTTGCCTTGCTGTGTTGCTGTGTTTATAGCCGCAATCATATCTGCTATGAGCCTTTCCATGCTGGACTAACCGGGCAAGCCCAACCATCCTGCTCCATCCGCAGCCAGGATGGTGCCCGGCCTCCCCAGGAGCTCCTCACCGTGCCCGGCACCGGCAGCGCTGCCGTATCCTCAGGGCGCATCCTGCACACCATGGTGCATCTGCTGATGGATACGGTTGTAGCACTGCACCCCCTGGCTGGCAGAAGTGCAGGCTGAGCAGATGTGCCGCCGTTCCTTAAATTATTCTTTATTTCAAATCTTCTTTTCCTGCAGAAGCTCTGCGTATTCTTGGGGTCAGACTAAAAGCTCTGCAATTATCGAGATCACTTCCTTTCCCATGCATAAGTAGAGGTAGCACATTTAATTTTCCCTAGCTTAAAGATTTGCTAGATTTGTTAAAAACACTTGCCACTGGACTTTCCAGTGACTTCCGTGGGGCTGGGATTTTAGTCTATGCTCCACTTTGGTGCAGAGACTCAGTTCTTTAATTCCACGTTATCATCAGAGCAAACATATCCTAACTATTTATCATAACTATTTCATTTCTCTGCTTTGGCACATTTTTTATTTCCATGTTGTAGTTTCTGCCCTTACTATTTAAATGTGACTTTAGCTAAATAAAAAAGAAGAATATGAGAATTATTCTGCATGATAAAAACCCCATCAAGAAAATGTCTCTATGCTTGAGGGCATTGGGCTGCTTTTTTTTTTTTTTTTTAATGGTCATAATGATAGCAATAATAGTAGGATAACAAACCTAGATGCCCCTGGAGATGTTGTGACAAATTGGAGAGACATGTTGAAATGGAAATTGATTGAATAGTTCAATAAAATCAGCTTAATGCACAAAAGCAAAAAGGTTAGCTAGAAAAAAACAACAAAACAGTAACTTTTTTCTGTTGGGGTCAGTCTGAGTGAAGATGGAATTAGATACAAACCAAAACAAGATACATCGAGGTGCCACTCTTACATGCCCAGACTGGGCGTTCAGTTGGAATTGGATGTGGATGCCAACTGAGTGCCGTAATGGTTTGACAAATCTCCTTCTACTCTCTTGTAGGTGTTTTTCTGTTTTATATAGCTTTACATTCCAACCAAGGTAATGCAAAGTCTCCATTTCAGATCGCATTATGAATAAGCCTTTTGTGGCTGGTATCATTTGTACATAATTGATTTTGGACATTTACATTTTTGGCTGTGATTGCAATAGGCTCTCTTTTATTCTCATCCTTAAATTTAAGAGAATTTTTAGAGCTCTTTTAAATTCTGATTAACACTGGGCCAAGCTGCTCAGTGAAATGCTATTTGTTAATAAACGTTACTGCACACATGAAATTACTAAGATGGGGTCTTTGCATGCCCACACATGCACAGGCATGCTGATAGAGTGCATTTTTTATATATAAAACCTCTTTTTTGTTTGTTTATTTATTTATGGAGCAAAGTAGTGCAATTAACACAACTTTTTTATAAAAAAGATTTCCTCGTGCTCGTGCGGCTCTTCTCCAAGATGATCATTTTCCCAATGCGAAAAAGAGCCTTGCGAGGATGGAGCACGACCTTCCGCAAGGTCTGCGCTCCCTGGGAACACATCGCTCTCCTAAATCCCCTGTAAGTGAAGAAGAAGGAAAAGCTAAATACAAGGTAGAGACTGTGTTCAGTAATAAAGGTACATCAGCCTTATGATTTGCCTGTGCTTTACAAATAAAGTAATGGATAGTATCTTTTTGTATAGTAGAAACAGGGGATAATGCTAGTTTCCTCTCTCGTGTTTTATTATGCAGCGTGACAGGAGACGTAACGGAAGTGCATTTCCATAATGTATTCTGAATGCAGGGTACTGATGGAGTTTTATGTCTGATGCCATGTCATTTAGCAGGTTAATAGCTGTCAATTAAAAGTCCTGGAATCAAGATAAAGCAAAAATTCAGGAATCAGTGTTATTCTAGCAACTCAGCAAGAATTAAACTATTCACCGCACTATGAGAATATTTATATAGGAGAACGAGACCTAATTGACCCAATTCTCACATTTTGAAATGCCAAAGGAGCTACATGGAGCATCAGAAAAGAAAAGAGCAGCTTGTTCTCCGGTGTCTGAGCAGGATGCCAAAAGGCCGATGCAAGGCAGCGTGCCGGCAGCTCCGATGAAGCCTGTCTTCCCGTTTAATCCCCTTGGCCACACATTGCCTAAAGCTTTTCCTGCATCACATTTTGGCCTCTACTTCCACATTCCTTAGACCGGCCCTGCATCCCAGCCCGCTCCCAGGATTGCACCTGGAGCCTGCCAGGCACCCTCCTCTTCCTTCTCCAGCTCTTGCTTTCCCTAAATCGGACTGATTTCGCTGGATCCTTCCTTGGTTCTTTGCACATCATGTTGGCTGCCTGTATTTCAGGACAGGAGCTGTGATTTCCCCCCTGCCTGTAAAGTGCCTGGTGTGCTATTAGTGTGATACATGTAGGCGTCAACAGTAAATTCTGCAGATCCAGATGAAAATTTATGGTCAAGGCCAGTTTGTAGATTAGGAGACTTTTCTCAGTGCATGCAGATATTCATAAGCAAAGAGGCATCCCAGGGAGATTTACACACATGGAAGCTGAGATGTTGCTCTCTCCTATTTTATTTTATTCAAATGTATTTTCTGGCTGCATTGACATACAGCATAAGTGTCTTTTATAAGAGCTTTCATGTCTGATGTTTTGGCTTTCTCTGCGAGACTTTTTTCTTTGATAGCCAAGTTGGTTGGGACATTCAGGAATTTAAAATAGTTCAGCTGAGCTTTTGTCTATTGTATTTGAAATGCGTTTTCATACTGGACTTTCAGGATTGAAACATGGGGAGTATTATAAGCATCAAAATGCTTTCTGGGCATCAAACTGCGTGAGCAGAGCTAGCTGAAAGTGCTAGGCAACGTTGCTAGCAATTTATGCATGCATTGCTTTTGGTGATGTTTTCAGTGAAAACAAATTAGTCATTTTTTTACCGGTTTGCAGAAGATGGAAGCTAATGTAGATAAAAATGCTTAAAAGCTGGCCATAAAGTCTTCTTCAGCCAGAGATTTTTGCCCGTAATATTTGTATTTCATGTAAAACAGGTGATACCACCATTCTATGCAAAAATGCCTTCCAGAATATGATGAACAATTTTATCTGTCTTTGCCATTAACATTTTGGATCTGAATAACTTCTTAGTCTGCCTTAAGATTGCACTTGTATAGAGGGAAAAAAACAGCTTTTTTACCAAATTCATTTTAGTTTCTTTTCTTTTTTTTTTATTTTTCCAGAAAGTTCAGCAATATATAGTCATCGTTCAAGCCACAGATATGGAAGGAAATCTTAACTATGGTCTCTCAAACACGGCAACTGCCATCATCACGGTGACGGATGTGAATGACAACCCACCCGAATTCACTACGAGCACCGTAAGTCCCCACGCGTGAGCGCAGCCGCGCGCGGACACACGAGGTGTCTGCAGCGCAGCGGTGACTGTCTCGGCCATCGCTCTTGGCCGCTTTGTCAGGAAGGAGGAACTTGAAAGATAACTGTGGAGCAAGGACTTTTGGGGGAAAAAAAAGAAAAAAAGAGATAAATGATTCATGAACTAAAAAAACTATTTGGCGACCAATTTCTCTGAGATACTAAAGGAGCTAAAATAATGTGGCAAACAGACTTATGTCTGATTGCACGAAAGAGGATACGGTTGTTTCACAGCAATTGGCTGTGGACATATCCGAGTTATTATTACTTATGAGTGAGATCCTGAGCAGTAAGAGATTTGGGGAGTTTAGTAGCCTGGACACAATTTCAAAGAAGCAGTAAACACTCTAAATGGTAACGGTTGTTCAGTAAAATTTATATTTCACTGATAACTGTAACAGATGTATTTGTGTGCACCAGCAGTAAATGTGTAGGCATACTTCAGTACATGTGTTTTTAATCAGTTTAAGATCTTTCTTATATGAGTACAATATTTCTCTCTTCCATTCTCATGTGCTTCTTTATCATTGGGGAAGAAGGAGAGAAAAAAAAAGATCGCAAATGACAAACTCTTGAGCTGATGAAGGTGATTATGAAAAGACAGAAGGTGAAATGATGTGGGCTGTTTCTTTGCAGCCACATAGTCCATAGAAGTAGAGTATCCTAAATGTGAGTGATACTTTTATAAACCATAAAAGAGGGATCTATATGATGGTAAATGATAAATCATTTGGTATCCACAGTCCTTATATATATAAAGGTTAACGAGGAAAGGGAAATGATGTATTTAAAACTGCTACCAAACCTCTAAAAATACAGAAAGTCAAATTTCATTATGTTCGTGTCACTGAATATCCCTTTAGAAATATGTTATTACTTATGTTACTCCAAATTTTCATTCCATGTTAAAGGTTATACAAGTCTTTATTCCTGTAATGACAGATTTCCCCTTGGTTATGCCCTTCACATAGAAGAATAATCAATAAGACTCAAGGAAATGGTTGAAAACCCAACTTACACCCCATGGCTCAGACTAGCCCTGTGCCCAGTGCAGGATGAGGGTCCTTTCCGATGCCATCAGGGCCCTGGGCTCTGTCTTGGGACAGGCAGGCTCCTGAGCACTGCCAGCACCTTGGATCTAGAGTCTCAGAAAGAGGGAAGACCTAAATTCATCCCAAATCAGATAGAAAAGGGCCTATTGGGAGAGATTGGGACCTCAATGCACTTCATCTGGATTGCTCTTCCGATGGGTTTAGCTTGCATTTTACAACGGCACGTGCCCGTAGCGCTCTCAGTGCCTGCGCTGAGCTTTACATTCTAAGTTGTTGTTAAGTATCTCCCAAAGTATGATACGTATAATTCTCGAGAGACATAAAAATCTGATGGGAGCCTTGGTCCGTATGGTGCTCTCTCCTGCCAGCTCAGGATAATCCTCTGTCTTGAAAATTTTGTAGTGGTTGGTCCAAGTCTCCAAGCCATGGCACCTTCTACCATGGCAGCACTCCATCTAGGTACCCCAGACTTGGGGGGACCTGTTTTCTGCCAGGTAAATGCTTCTTTAGCCTTCATGTGAGTGAAGAAGTAATGACACATAGTGGCCACATCATTTAGGTGCAGGTTTCTTGGGGTGGCCCTGGTTTCCTGGTCCTTGTCCCCAAGTGGAGCTGGAAGGGGAGGCTGGAGATGCAGCACTGCGATGGCTGCGTTGGGTTGAGCACACGCTCCCCCCAGGACCTTCCAGGGCCTTGGTATATTTTTAAATCTTCCACATTTTCCCAATGTGAAAGTGTGGAATCGGAGGGAAGGTGAGATCATGCAAATTTGCTTTCAGGTGAATTCCGAGTATTTAATGTCTCAGCATGTGTTAGACCTAGAAGGAATAAAACCCACCAAGACAATTATCTACAGAATCATGGATGGATCATTAAATGGATCAGAGAATGCTACTCCTCCTGTAAGCAGGGTTGATGCTTTCCATTATTTCTCTAATTTCAATCACTGAAGAAGAATTTTTGCAAGGGCCAAAGGGCTTTATATAGCAGCATGTGGGACTTGAAGGATTTGAAACCCAAGGACATTTTCCAGTATTATTTTCTGGTTCTCTGGAAACAACTAACTTCGATATACTCCCAGGTATAGCCAGGATGCAATTTTACATGAGTATGAATATATAATACAGTTTTTCCTGTGACGGGCATAAAGAACAGTGTCAGGCTAATCAGTCTCTTTAAAATTAAACTAAACATTCTCCTTGTCCCCAAATAGTCTGGTGTGCATTTTAACACCTTTAGAAAATACCAAAAAAAAAAAAAAAAGTAGTTTGCTTTTGGAAAGTTGCCAGGTAAAAGGAGCAATACTCAAACACAGGAACATACACACCCTATTGTGTGCCTAAATTACCTGCCATTCAGTCAGGGTGGGTTTAGACTTAATAGTTTCTGGATATAAATGTAGCTCAGGAGGACACCGCACCATGCTGAGGTCACAGCTCATGTGTTGAGCAGCAGGAATTAATGTTACTGTGTAAAACTTAACAACTGGACAACAGAGGGAAAAACAGCCACTGGGAGGAACAATAATGTCCAATGGTCTCCGTAGTCAGGCACCCTGCTCGTCCGTCAGGCTGACGAGACAGCGTGCATGGAGCAAATGAGAGCTCACGCACGGGGGATGGTGGTGCCAAAACTGCCCATCAAGGGTTGTGGATGACCTGCAGAGACATTTTCATTAACAGATGTCCAAAATATCAGATTTTCCTGTGATAAAAATTTAGTGCTAGATGCGAAATGAAAAAGGAGCAATAAAAGCACAGGAAGATCCTTAAATGTACCAACTGAAGGTACTCCAATAAAACGCGGAAATGATTGTTTGCTAACATGAGAGTGGATCGATATGGTTTTCATACTCTTTAGTACATCACTTGAAAGCCCGGGGAAGGATCCTGTACAATAACAGGGGAAGAAGAAACTCTTCAGAAACAAAGGGTTCTGAAATTATATTTTAAAAAAAAAAAAATCACAGTCTCTAGAGGAAACAGATTTTTCTGCTAAAGTCGGCTTTAAGGCTCCACAGAGTCAGCACAGTCTCCATGCATGGCGAGGCCATGATCAGGCTGGGATTTTCTGCATCGAACTCACGAGCTCTGGCGCACAGCAGGGATGCAGCGACCTCCTCCAGCCCGCCCAGCCCTGGCTTTCGTGCTGGGAATGTGCCCTGTTTGATGGGCAAATACAGTGATGGTGCTGGGAGGCAGCAGGGAGAGCCACCAGTGGTGAAATGTCCCAGGAGATACGGCATCCAAGCAGTAAATGAGCCTGTCTACACAAGAAGAGCAAAGTGTGAAATGTTGTCAGCATCACAGACTGCTATTTTGGGCAATTCTGATGATTTAGTGTAGGGCTGTAGCCCAGGGAACATTCTTCTGGCTAGCTAAGGGTCTGAGCAACCCTCATCACTGGGTGTAAAACCATGGAGTTTTGACTGGACTATTTTGCAGAGGTCTTGTAGTTTTCTAGTAAAACAAAGTTTTTTCTAGTTTTTACTAGAAAACTGGCCCAAAGACTGTTACAAGATACTGGAATCAGCATATCAACCTGCCCCCTGTTATCCAAAGTCCCAGTTACTCCTAACAGGGTCGTGTCCTCCCACATTTCTTAATCATGTGAAAATTCCTCTGCCCCCCAAATGTTTATCTGCTGTGCACAGATGAGTTGAAGGTTTTTTTTTCATATTAATATAGATCTGTCGCTGAGCTGCTGTCCAGATGTTCACCTCAGATAGAGAGGCACACACCAGAATTAATATCAGTGTTTCAGAGATTAGAAGTCAGCCGAGGCAGAAGAGTGCAGCTGGTCTCAGGTGGGGCTCCGGGCAAGGTGGAGGCCCTTCTTCGCTCTCTGAAGAGCTGCCTTTAATTCCAGAGCAATCTTTGGCTCCTCTCAAGCAGGATGCCCTTTCCAGCCTGACCCATGATACTGTTAATAGCCATCCAAGGGTTTCCACTTTATCTAAGGAAATGCATAATCAGAGGGGAGGAGAAGTAAAAGAAATCCATGCCTACACTTGACTCGTATAAAGTCTATTTTTATCGTATTCAATCAGGAACAATCAGGCGCAGAGAGGAGACGCAGATGAATTTGCATGATCAGACTTCTGTGTCTTAAATGTTAATTAAAAGTTATTTTAAATTTGCCTACTGTGCAGAACTTGTTTTTATAGTAGCCCATGCAAGGGAAATATTATTTCGCAGGACTGAAGTGCTCATGATTAGTTGAGCTTGTGGGTTCTTGGGAAAACCTGCCTGGCAATCAACCTTTCCTTTAAAAAAAAAATGAAAGAAAAGAGAAAAAAAAAAAGAAAAAAACAGAAAAGAAAAAGAAAACTGGGCTATTCAAGTTCTTTAAGCTCCTGAGCCTTAGGAGGTCTTATTTAAAGCTACTTTAAAATTTGCCCTTTGGCACCGCTTTGAGAATCTCCTCTTCTGAGGCTGAATCCAGTGGAACATATTTTAAAGAGACAGCTCGAGGAGCGTTTCTGGCAAATGACTGCAAACTCCAAGCAAAACCACTGCAGCTGAATAACCTCAGCGTAGGTAGATGCTCTTCTTCTAGAAGACCTTCGGGAATGGCAGTTCCTATTCCAGTTTCTTTTGCCCAAATTTGTATATAGTAATCCAGATGAGGTTAATGTTGTCTTGAACAAGAGAACTGGTGTTTTGAGGGTTCCTATTTGCCTTTTTCCCAGCCACGGGCTACAGTCCCTTTGGTCTACTTGCTGTGCAGGCTTTCCAAAATGCTGCACAAGCAAGCAAGCATATGCCAAACTTTTATTCCTTACTCTGAATTTGTTCTTAGTGTTTGAGGACAAGAGACAGCTGTGCATCAGGCAGGAAAAGAGCACAGCTTTCCAGCGTCGCAGAAATTACTTGAGCTGTGAAAATATGGTGACTTTTTTGCAAGTAGCAAGGATTTGGGTGACTGCTTCACCTGGCCTCTAACTGCCTGAGTCGAATCCTGCTGAGCTGCGTTTCTACCAGTGAGCTCAAAAAAGCAAATGTCAGGAAAAACCCTCAGCTTTTCAGTCAGACTGGCAGATAGTGACTTTGAAATCGTTACAATGCAAAAATGTAGATAGGCTTCATTTTGGGAGACAGTCTGTAATGGTCATAGGAAACCAAAGCCGGAAACCAAGTGATCTCACTAGTGGTTTGGGGGTTTTTAAGCACATTTACAGCCAGATGTATCAAAGAAGCATTCAGCACATGTGAGCATTATGAGAAATCCCTTTTACCTGCATGTGAATGTTTTACAAATTAATTTTAGGCAGTGAAGGGAGAAGCCACCAGGAATAGGGCTTTAATAGACTCCTACAGACAGAAAAATTCCCATGGAGAAAGATAACTATCAAGGACTGTCCCCAAAAGAGGTCTTAACACAGATAGTCTAAGTAAAATCGTTGGAAGTGGATGACTTGCTACCTTTTGGATTCTGGGCACATGTCCAGAGCTGGAAAAGGCAGGGGCTTAAACTTTGGATACTTAACATGGTTGTGAAATAATCCCTTTGCCCATTCACAGCACTGTCCCCATGATTACGCTTGACTGTTCAAAATGTCTGTAATGACATTTGAGTATTGATGAGCCTGGGCTCCGAAGTGTTTGAAAATCATCGCAATGCCCACGCCGCCATTCTTGGGGCAGTTGTCACAAGAGCTGGAAATCAAGGTGGCCAGCACAGGTCAGAGCTGGCAAGGGGAAAGCCCTTGCACCAGTGTGAGAGCGTTTACAGGACTATGTTATTCTACCACTAAAAACACAGCCAGGAGCCCTGTACAATCCTGCAGACAGGATTTAGGGCTTGAAATCAACTATGCCTTCATGGAAAGCCCCTCGTGAGTGTGATCTCTTGCTCATTTTCCAGTCAAAATGAAGCTGAACCAAGCTGCACAGTAAAACTCGGATGGTTATAGAGCTGTCAGCTTCTAAAGTGGATAAATTATTATATTGAAGTGACTCCAATATGCCTGGTAGTGTTTGGGTAAGTGAGCATCTACCTAATTCTGTGTGCATTCCAATTAAATATATAGTTGCTGAAGTCTAAAGACTGCAGATCAGTTTGGTTTGCCTAAATAAGGATTCATTGTATATAAATTGAAATGGGCTATCCACCTTTCATTATATTGCAGGTCCTGATGAAAACCTCTGTCATAAGCAATGATTTAGAATAAGGATGATAGGTCAAGAAGAAGCAGTAATAAGTAGAGCAAGTGCAAAAAATGCGTTTGCTTGCTTGCTTGCCTCAGCCTTGCCGAGGAGTCCACGCTAATGCCAGGTGGCTCTGCTGCCACATCGAGCAGGTCAGCCTTCGTTAGCGTGTTATTTACATCTCTATGGAAATTATTTACATCTTGATCTGTCTTTGGAATCAAACTGGTCTGTGTGAGAGACGGAAGGTGCAGCTGAATCTGGGTCTCTACCTAAACACGGAGTCCATCCAGCAGAGCCTCAGACCTGTAAAGCCTCCACGGTTTGGAGTCTCATGAGGCCCTTTCAGGGCAGTCTTAGGGAAAGCAGGGTGGTTCATACTCCCGTGCGGATACTCCGCTTTGGCACTTTATTTTATCACCCCTTTTATCTAAATAAAAGTCACTTCTCAGTTTATAATAAAAAAGTAATTCTTCATGTCTTAATGAAGAGCCTCTCTTCTGTCATTTCTATTCGGTCTTTACACCTGTGGAAAGGATGAAATATGGCCAAGGCTGTTGATGTCCTGGTCAGGACCACAGGATGGATAGGTAGGTACAAAGATATGCGTATACATAAAGTTAGATACCTAGATAGATAGATACGAAGCAGAGGTAGACATTGATATAATGTAGACAGCCATCAAAAAATACACAGATCACTGCTCAAAAATAAGCTGTAGTTATATGAATTACTCCATTGCTTGTGCGTCTGTGTATTTATTAAAACTACAAGGGGTCTATTTGATAGAAGTCTCTTGCTAATAGCCCCCCATTAATCAAAACCTAAATTTACAGTAGCTTCTGCTTTGTTTACTTCCTTTCAGTACAGTCATTTTCAAATTATCACCAAATTAATCATCTACAGTGTTTTAAACCAACTGCTATTCAGTGAAGCAGCTCTGGTTCCTCTCCATTACACTGAGCATTAGTTATCAAGGCGTAGTTCAAGGCTCTGTTTAGCCTGATTCTGTCCTGTATCTAATTGGAATCAGCTAGATCGTTCTTTGTAAATGGGTCAGTCACACAGAAAAAAACATCAAATGTAATCTTGAGATTGCGAAAGAAAGAAGAAAGAACATAATTTTATTTCTCTTCATTGATACCTGCCTGGTGGTTAAAGAAAGGATTAAAATGAGGTCATTAAACTTTCCTTGGAGACAAACCCCAGACCTCAGTGGTAATATGATTAATCAAATATAAAAGTGAAGCTACCCTGAATGAATAACTCATTTTTATAAAATATCTAATTACTGAAATGTCGTCTGCTGCAGAAAAAGAAGGGGGGGAAATTAATTGCAATAACAATTCAAGAAGATAAAGTTTTTCTGAATTAGGTCTACACAAGAAGCTAAATTGAGTTGATTAAGTAATTTTGGTCTCAGGAACACCCTTGATGGAAGTTAGTAGTAATGAATTTTTCAGACTTCGGAGTTTATAATTGCCAAAGACTAGTGCATTTAAAATATAGGGGCGATAGTTTCATTACAGATTTCAATTTTCTGTCACACACACACAAAAAAGGGGAACATTCGGAAAAAAAAAAAAAAAAAAAAAAGCTCTGTTGGTCTCTCTCAAGTTGGACTCATGTAGGACTTGGTTTAAAATCAAGACTAACGCAGCGTTGTCTTTCTCTCCTGGAAAACTCAGTCTGTGCCCATTACTGCTGCTCCGGCAGCCAGGAGATTGAGCCCGGGGACCTTCCTGCTTCTCCCACAGCAGCGTTGCTGAAATGCCGCAGTTTTGACCCAGGCGCCGTGTCCCAGCCACGTACCCACCTGCAAGGACCGTCCCAAGTGCTCCCGCTCGGAGGTGGCTCCATGAGGGGATGAGCGGCACGTGCGTCTCCGTCGCCAGCACCGTCGCAGCGCTCCATACCGTGTCTTGGCGTCAGGTCCCAGCACCTGCCGTGTTAAGCTGGGTCATGCAGTCAGTTTAATTTTGTCAGGGTTGGGGTGGAACGGCATGCTGGCGAGAACGTGCTCATGCACACAGGATAATACCACGTATCCGCTCTCCTGTCGCCTTGCCGTAACCCATTTGTCATGAGCCATTTCATTTGCAACATCTGGCATTGTTATATCTCCTAGCGCGATGTCTCATTTAACAGTGACTTCTCTCCTCCTTTTCCTTCTCAGTTTAATATATAGGGGATCTGGAGAGAGAAGGCTGCAAACCGCAACCTCAGAGCAGACCTTATGTAACAGAGTGGAGGAAATGGAAATGTCCAGTGCAAAAGATGTGCCAGAAGACTTGGGTTACACGTGTGCAACGAGACATGACACATGCAGATGTTGCTGATGAAATGTCCATAGTTAAATATAATGTCCACAGTAAAATGCCCACCCTTGCTGCACTGTGATAAAGTGGTCCCCATCCACCTGATGTATGTCTGCATGGGAGACACCATTCGCATAAAACGAGGTGCATTCGCCTGCTTTCAAGGAGAGCATTGTCAATTAATGCTCACATACCTACCTGCTCTAGCATTTCTTCTGTAACACCTAGCTGGAGCATTTCTCTCAAACTAGGAGAGTTTATGAAGGTTAGATACCTCTCTCTACATTTGCATCCATTTTTAGGATCCTAGTGCTCCGGCAAAATGTCATTAAGCACATTTCAGTATTTCAGTTGTGAAATCTTCAGTGACAGGCTATAAAAAAGAATAAAAAAAAAAGAGAGAGAGAGACTTAACAGAGGATTTAGCAGTACTGTGAGTTTTCTCTTATCAAATATGACTAACTGTCCAGGACACCCTAAAGCCTCTGGTTGTAGAAGAAAGGGTCAGGATGCTGCATGCAGCCAGAACTAGAAATGCAGAGGTTTCACGTAGTTTTAAAGGTTTTGCATTGTTTTTTTTAAGCGTGGTGGAATTTTTCAAACCCTTCAGCTTAGCGCAATAGTGTTTTAATTGCCAAAAAGCAGTGGAGAAACAATATTTTCCTTCCACGATGCAGTATGGCCCAGGGTACCTCTTTCACATTTCAGTGCTGGGATATTCAGTTGCAGAACCCTTCAAACACTCCCTTTCCCAAATATCCGTCTTCAGATCCCAGAGGCACTTGAACAGCTTTTATATGCCTTAAAATCGGGAAAAATTAAATTAAAAACTCATTACGTGAAGTGGGCAGTTAATAAGAAAAATCCTAAAGCAGATTTATCAGCTTAAGGGCCTTTCTCTATGAAACTTTATTACATTTCAGCCTCGCTGGTACATGAAACCACAGGGGAAGGTTTTGCTAGCTACGGACTCGTGCTCTGTCACACACTTTTTGTTGTTCTTACTGGTTCACATGAAAAACAGGCTCATCCTACCCCATCCTCCCAGGACCGCATCGGTGCATCAATGTATAGAGAGAAATGCAACTTTCTTCAAGAATAAAGCTTTAATAAGAATTAAAGAATAAGGCTTTGCAGGCAATTCCAGACATTTTCAAACCTTTGCCTTTCTTTAATAGATAACATTGCTAATTACAGCTGACGATCAAATAGGCAGGCAAAATGTATCAGTTGCCTTCTCCTGCTGTTTGTTCTGTAGGCAAAAAACAAAGGTATGTTAGACAAGAGAGCAAATGAAATGTTCAAAGGATTCTTGTCGAAAACCTGAAAATAAAAGGCTGTGCTATCAGATCAGAATTTTAACATATACCGTTTGCATTGGCTCCTGCGATAAAATCTTTTATTGTTGAGTATAACTGTTCTTAAAGGTCACCGTTGCAAAGGCTACATCATTTAGACGAGATGAGATCCCATTTTGGATAAATTCACAATTTTTCTTCCTAACAAGGAGATAGTATCAGGATTTGAATGTACAAGAGTGCCGGGTTACAGATTAAAGGCTTTTGTGTTCTAGAAACCACACTATGCCAGATTTCATGAGTTTCAGTGAGACGTGCAAGTCCCCAAAGTCAAGTAGGTTGATTAAAGTGGTTCTTTATAGCCTTTGAAATACAGATAAAGTACATCTTTCCTACACGGGGTTAATGTAGATTTTTTTTTTCCTTGACAAGACTGTATTCCTTTCCAAGGACGTAATTTTAATCTCTTTTTAAACCTTTCATATGAATGTCGTAAAAAGCTTCTTTGCATTGCAATGCATTTTTATAAAATATCTAAATTTCTATGCAAACTTCAAACCTCATTTCATGAGATAGATTTATCTGGAAATAGTTAACTTGCACCAAAGTAGTACTTCGTGTCATCATTTCTGTGGCATCTTCTCATTCCGTCACAAGAATGTAGCATCTGACAGTGAAAAAATATTAGTGCTCATTGTTGGATTTGCAAACTCCTTCTTTTTAATGTCCTTTTACCTTTCTGTCTGTTGTCTCTGAACTCCTGGCAAGTTCTCAGAGAGTCTTTGGACCAAGGTTAGGGCTAATCTGCGTGTTTCTTTCTTGAACCTCTGAAAGAAGAGGGTTTTCTGTTACTGGTTCTGGAAGAAAGAATATTCCTCTTCTCTATTATTGCATTGTCTCTTTATTCCAAGAGTAAATCTCGCATCTTAATCCAAACTAGCTATTACTTGAGATTTTGAGAAATAATAACTGTAAAGGAAAAGAGCAAAGCCCACAATAGTTGTCATCAGCTGCAGGAACAAAGCAGACACTGCCTGCACCCATCATGAAATGAGCATTGGAAGAGGAGAAGTTCCAGCTTTTTGCTGTTTTTGCGCCGCATCCTGCCAAGGAGCGAAATCGGCAGTGAAGGGGCTTCCTTGGGGTTGCTGGCTGGAAAAATGGCAAGCAAGGCTTCGGTGAGCTGCGTACGGAGGGAGCGTGGCCACCGGGGCTGGGAAGATGATCATCGTTCGGGCACGCAGGAGAGTGAGTAGTTCTTTAATAAAACATGATAAAGAGATTAGCATTTCCAAACCTGATCTGCACAGAAAACAGGACTGACTTTGTGTATTAGAAGAAATCTTTTCTTTTTGCAGCGTGGAGATGTGAGCGAGCTGGTGATTGAGCTCTGGTGTGCAACAGTGCAGGTGGAGTGAGTTCCAGTGTTTCACTGAGAGCCAAAGTTGACACGGACCACTTGGATTGGGTAGGATAACTTACAGACCTAGTACAGTCATCCATACAGCAAATGATATTGGAAATTAAAGGTCAGAGAATTGATGGTAAGGCTTAAGAAAACAACAATTAGGTTGCTAGGAAGAAAAGCTAAATTACCGGTAGTAGGAGTAGGAAAAAAAATTGAGAATTATTGATCTAAATATCAACTTGGCAGATACACAGAGTACAATGTAGAGGTTTTTTACACCTCTGGGCTTATTCAGCTCCCACAATAAAAAATGCAGGCCTATAAAGATGGAATAAGAAGCAATCAATTAGGATGGCATTTGCTTGTTCTGTGCTGCAGCTGGGCAGGCACATCACAATTAATGATTTATTAAGAGATTTTTGCCTTTTTTTCCCATTTACACAGATTGCTGCAACCAGACTGCAGTTGTTTATTAATTTGCTCTCTATTCAAGCATCTTTGTTAAATATTGGGTGGAAAAGGTAAACATTTGGCTCGCATGCCAGCACTTCGTTGGGAGTATGCCCTTAAGCATGGAAAAGCTGTGATTTGCTGCAAATTCAGGGTGTGTGGCTGCTCACACCGTTTACATGGGCAAATGCAGCCCAGCGTGCAGCACTGGGTGCCCTGGGTGCGCTTGCTCGCTTGCTTGCACTCTGATTTCTCCCTACCTGTGGCACCTGGAGGGAACACACAGTGCTTTGCAGCAACCATAGTTGCTCTGGGTCCAGTAAGTGAACGGAGATGCCCTTATTCTCCCTAGAAAATCCTTACTTATTTGTCAGAGTAATCTATTTGTCTGGGTAATCCAGCCTCCATAAACTGCTTCTGCCTGTAACAAATTCTGCATCATCATCATCATTAGTAAGTCTCAGAGACAACGCCAAGACCTTTCTTGCAGACAGGCATGCGGACAAGTCTTTCCTTTCACAGCTGCTTATGAGAAATGGCTAAAAAAGAGTATGGAAAAAAAAAAAACCCTCCCTTTAGAAATAAGCCTGAGTAATTATCTTTGTGTTCATCCATCTCAATTCAGCACCTCCTTAGGAGTGGCTGCACAAGCTAATTGGTTTTACTCTGCGGCTGCCTGGGCCAGGCTCTGGATTTATGGCACTCCGGAAAGTCACTATGTGGATTCATCATTTGTCCCCTACATCAATCCCTTTTGCTTTCTGAGTGATATTTGTGCACATGTTTGTATGCTGTCGGGGGCCAGGTGAGACAAAAGACAGACTCTGAATTAAATGATTTTAGTGTAATGCAACCTGAAAATTCGAATTATTATTACCTTTTCAGCAAAATGTGACTTCAGACAGGCCCAGGCTAGAGGAATGAGAGAAGCGCTTTCTCCTGCTTGTCTTTGTGGGGAGGAGAAGTGTAAAGACCTTTCAGAATTTAAAAATTTAGGATAGTGGCAGGTTCAGAACCAGTGCAAATCTCCAAAAGGAGACAGAGCTTGCAACAATCAAGTCTTAAAAAAAGCACTTTGGAAATTACAGACTTCAAATGCAACAATTGAAAGTGAAGTTAAATAAATTACAGAGGAGTATGAGTAAATGCTACAAGTATGGTCAAGCGCTGCTTATCAATCTTCTGTTTACTCCAGCAGCTCCTCCGCTGCCATTGTTTTACCTTGTTTGAATAGATAATGCTCCTTTTTATTTGAAAATCAATTCTAATCTTACAAAAGAAAACTTACAGCTTGGGGAATGCTGTAAAGCAGCAAGGTAAAAGATGACAGTTGTTTATTATCCTAAATTACTGCAGGGTAGGAAGGGAAGGACATTAAAGACTGCGCTTAGCTTTGAGCTGCCATCCTTCCGTTACTAGATGTAATTTAATGTCATTACTTAATTTTGTTAAAGGTAAAGACAACTGTGGACAATGCATGTTACAGCATTTACTTAATATTAATGGTGGTGGGGGAGTGTTAGAAGGAAAGTGGGACTCGGGTTTGCATTCCCGGTAGCTGCTCATCCGGCGCTGATAAAAGGTATTCTCTTCTTCATGCTTTATCTCTCAAGATTTGCTCCTTTAACAAGCATGTCTTTGTACAGGTCTTTTGATTTCTGTGTAGCTCTTCTCTTTGCATCAGATAAATATTTGGCTTCACATGCATAGCAGACAATATCCAGCGACAGCCCTCGGTGCCGATCGTTTCCTAATTGTGCCCGGTAGGCAGCAGCCCGAGGAGCTCCTGATGTGCTCGGTCTATGCACAGCTCTGGAATTTTTCTCCTAATGGAAAAGCATCCAATAGCTGCTGTGAACCTCCCTCAACCTCACCTTTGCGGCATCAGGCAGGATTTTCCCTGTAACCTGAACTCCTTGGCAGCACCTGGGTTATAAACTACCAAAGGGATTCAGCAGTTTGTAGGACTAGTGTTCTTAAAAGTTTTAAATACAGCTGGTGAGAATTAGCTGTATGAGCTAATTCTGTTGGGTTCTGCAAGAGATCAGCCTCACGATAGCAGGCGAAACTGTAGTCGTACTCGACATTTGAGACGATAGCTACATAAAATGCTTAATTCCTTTGAAATTGGAGCAAATACGATAGTTGTTAGCAGTGCAGTCATCTCCTAAAAGAAACTGGGGGCCCATCAGGTTGTCATCGCTGACATGACATACGAAATTAATCTAATCTGATGGGCGGTAACTCCTGTGGATTTAGAGAGAGTCGATCCTGCTTAACTAATCTCCCCGAGTTCTTTGGAGCGAGTTTCAGACAAGATTGATAATAGGAGGGTGCACATGACATAATCTAATGGATTTTTCAAAAGGCTTCTGACAAATTCCCATACGATATTTCCCCTGCTTAAGCTGCATGCTACCGACATCCCAAATTGGGCGAGAGAATGGGTAAAGGACCAGTGAAATCACGGGAATTAAAGAGAAGAAGAGCTGTAGCATATACTGCAACTAGAATTATCTAGCAGCTTCCCACTGCTCTTCTACGCTACTCAGCATGGCTGGAAAGAGATGCCATCTGCATTCACTAATGAAAACTTGTTTAGGACAGGTGCTTAACAGAAAGAAGGGCAGGATGCCATTAAAGATATTACTAAAGGGCAAATTTAAATTTACTTTAGCATAAGGCAGATAAATATTTTTGCTGCCGGCAGTGAAATATTATATAGTGACTATAGGCACACAGATCTGGAAGACTCCAGTGAAGGGATATTGGTTAGTACTGGAGAGGGACTTTTGAGCTAACAGAGGAATGATTTATTATAATTTACACAACCTGGCGTTTGTGCATTTTCCAAAGTGCTCTGTGCCTGCAGTTGGGGCCAGGATTTCAGCTGCAGATGCAGAGCCAGCCGCTCCTGTAGTTTCTCCAGTGTTTAATTTGCCATATGTCAATCAGGGTGTTGATTTGCAAGTGCTGATAATAGGTGATGCTGAGAGATGAGCGCTATTGAAAATTTGGGAATGTGTCTTACTGGCAGCTTTTGAGTCCCTAATGCTGGAAATATTCACCAGCCAGGTTCCCTGATCAGTCATATGATAAATCAAGAGCTTGAAAGCAAAAAAGAATGCGGATAATGCATCAGAATATACTTAAACTGGACATGCTCCATGAAAATCAATGCTAAATGATAGAATTAAGCACCAGGAAAGGCTATGGCAAAGTCACAAGAAACACTTTACATAATGAGGCAAAATCAAATCAAAAGCAAGAAAGAAAGAACATGGAACAAAATCACTGAAGAAGCAATAAAATGCCGTCACTGAAGTCTGAATGAGACAAATTATCCTGTGTCAAAGGGACAGAACCATCAGAAAGATGCGTGTTTTAGTCTGCCATTTTACCTGCCCTCGATAATTAACTCTTAAGAGAGTATGAGAAGCATTTTTATTTTGTTTGCTTTGTGCATTTGGTAAAATGTGGCTGGGTGGTAGCTGGGTAGTTCTTGCTTGGTCTGAGAGGTGAAACTAGATGTAAAAAGGGATTAAAAAATATTCCAAGCAAAAACCAGAAGTGAGCAAGGGACATATGTCATCCATGCAGCCCCAAGGTCCTGTTTGCTGGACTGATTTGTGCGTGGCTGTGCTGCTTGTGGCACTGGGCACGTGGCCACGATCACTGTAACTGCTCCCGTCTCTCATTTGCAGTATTCAGGGGAAGTTCCTGAGAACAGAGTGGAAGTTGTGGTAGCAAATTTGACGGTGATGGACCGGGACCAGCCGCACTCGCCCAACTGGAACGCCATCTACCGCATCATCAGCGGGGACCCCTCCGGCCACTTCACTGTTCGGACGGACCCCGTCACCAACGAAGGCATGGTGACTGTGGTGAAGGTAAGGGGGCAGCCACAGCAGAGCCACGTGCATCACCGTTCTTGCTGGCTTGATCCACAGGGATGGTCAGAAGTCTGCGATTATTTTGTGTCTTCCCTACCTGGGGGGGCAAGCGTGAACTCTGAAGGTGTTTGCAACAGGGATCAAATTCTCCTTCAAGTCCCAAGCAGCACGACTTTATCTTCATTTGAGAGTTCGTTTCCCATTCAGTTCCCCAAGACCAGCAAGCAGGCAGTGCATACTGCTGCAGTAATTACTTGCAGTCAGAACATAGTTGAATTCATTCAACATTCAGAGAATCCCTTCCCAGATAAGGTCCCTATGGATGTTCCCACTGACTACCAAGAAAGCGAAGGAATCATGAATAGGCTTCTGTGAGCGGTAGGAGCTTGTGCTGCACGCACTGCGCATGGCACCTGCAAAGAATAATACGTGCTGGGAAGAACAAAGGCTCTGTCTTTGGAAAAGTCTGACCTTCTCCAACAAAAAGTTTTAATCAACTACTTAGGATGAAACGCTAACATTTAAAGAGCAATGTGATTAAAGAAAGCTTTTTAAAAAAAAAAAAAAAACTCCCTTGTAGCTAATAAGTTGCAGTCATTTTTAATGCATACAGTTCAGTATTAGGAAGAATGACATTGGTGAAATGCCATAGAGGTTAGGCTGGTAGGAACGCGTGAGCTTGTGAGCTCATCCTGTTCTCTGGCCCTTAGGCTATCTGTGTGTGTCTGCAGATGCCACTTTGTTGAAACTATAAGGGAAACATCATCTTACCTGCTAGATGATATTTCAGCAAGATCTTTTTATTTATCACTATTTATTGCTCTGTAATGACAGTTGACAGGCTTACCTGGTGCAACGTTACAAAACCTGGTCAAGCTCAGCTGTAGTTCTAGACAGGCGTATATATGGGTGCATAGGTAGGTAAGTGTACACAAATCTATATGTGTATGCTTTCTGCTCAAAGAGGGAACAGTCAACAAAGTTGAACGAAGCAACTTGAACAAAAGCAAACGAAGTTTCCTTTCCATCAGCAGCCAATCTGAAATCAAAATGATGCTACTTTTACTAAAAGGGGGAGGACCCTTTGTTCTTAATCTAGTGAAGTGTCATGACTGTAAATTAAAGATGCATCAAAGTGCAAAATGGGTTTTACATGATAACTGCCACACAAGGACTTTTGCATAATGAGCCATCCTTATTCAGAACTTGCAAGGAGAAAGGCAGATTTGTGAAGAACCCATTGATGCTGGTGTTGACTTCCCATTGCTGTGTACCCAGAGTGATCACAATGCAAAGAACCACATGAAAATCCTATCTATCTTGTCATGTTGAGCTCAAAGCCTGAAATTGCACTGAATGCCTTCACTATATAACCTCACCTGATCCTCCTGGGTGCCCAGAATTTCTTACCCTTATCAAGCCGGGAGGCTTTCTGGTAGATTTTCAGCAAGGAGAATGAGCAAAATTGCTTGTGATTAAATTTTCATGGTGAAGAAGGGAGCACTCTTAGGATTCCACCTTCTTCTTTGAAATATTTTGTTCTCAGTTAATAAGTGATTATGCTTAAAGGTTGGGGGAATGTATGCAAACCAAACTGGGTGGCCATTCAGAGCTCAGTCTTTGCAGTGTTCAAGCAGTCTCTCCCTATTTGATCCCTAATACTGATTGAGAACATATATAACGAATTAAGTTAAGTAATGAACCTTTTGTGCACAGCGCCTGCATGACTGGATTTCATGTGTTTCTTTGAATCTAGATCTTAAGAGACTCCTGCAAGGAATAGGGTTCACATCTGGGCTTACAGTAAGCCAGAGACAGTGCAGAAAGGGACATTTGTGAAGAATCCCCCTACGCTGTCAGCAGATGAAAGGACCAGAAATACTTCCAAACCAAGCAACCCTTTGGTAATTAGATGATGCCCATAGCAGCAGTTTAGCAGCTGCTCTCAGCAAAACCACAATTGCCGCTCCAGTCCGATCATCCAAATGAAACGTTTCCTTTTTCTGTTCATGAGTTTTCCAAACCATTACCATAACAGTGCAAGACCCCGATCTTCAAAGGAAGCCGTGATGAAGGGGAGAGAGTCCCTTCCCACTCCGCAGGGCGCAGTCGGACGCTATCTCCGCGAGCAGCAGCGGCTGCCCCTTGGCAGCTGGCTGAGTAAGATGTTATTATAAACGCTGCATGGATCAGAGCCGTGAATTTATTATGGAGATGCTTCCGAAAGCTTCTGTTATTATTTGCCTCAACAGTAATGTACGGCAAATTTCCCTTTAGTTAAAAGTACCTTGAGAAAAGACGGACACATGACAAGCCCTTTGCTTCGTCTGCTGCCTCTGGGTAGGAGAAACTCGTGATGCAGGAGGACGTTCAGCACCTGAAGATCAGGAGATGTTTCAGAGCCATTTAGGTCAGCTCAGACATTGAGCAGCCAAGCCAGGATGGCTGCAAAGATGCTCCCCACTTGGTTGGAGCAAAACTCACGTTGGGGGGACCTCATCTCCGAGATGCCTCAGTAGGAGGTCCGGGCATTGTGTGGCAGACGTGACCTGATTGCTATGCAAATTATAACAGAATCAAAGGCTGCGTTACAGCAGCCTATAGATTCCTGAAGTAACCTGGAGTTAATTAGCAGTGGCAACCCCAGCAGTCGGACCACAGCATCGTTAACCTCCCACTGCCCACCTGCCTCGTGCTCCAATTTATGGCTGTAACAGGCATCTCCTGTGGCAGGTTTTTCTGGGCACAACCTGTACAAATGCACGTGCTTCTTGAACATGAAATAAAAAAGTGGCTGACGCCAACACCTCCTCCTCCTAAATGTAATGGCTCTGTGAGCTTTTGCTCCTGCTGTCACCTAATCGATGCACAGCCTTTGCAGAGACATGACTGGGGATGGGAAGTGTTGGCACGGGGTGAATAGCTGGGAACACTGTGTTCTCCCTGCACCTTTACCCTCTGCTTTGGTCTCCTCGGAAGGAGGTGGCTCTAGGGAGCAGAAATGTCAACTCTCCTGGTAGAAATGTGGGAAATGTCTGGGTAAGACTGGTCTCCCATCCCCACCCCTGTGCTTCGAGTGCAGTGCTGGCTCTCTGTGCACAGCGCTAGCAAATGGGCCCGCGTGGAAAAAATGATGAATGAATGAATATAAATTAGAGGGACAAGAAAGAAATTCAGGAAATGCATTAGTCAAATTGTCTCAAGGCCTTCAATAGTATTTAAATGAGAACTTTCACCATGCATCTTTTTGAATGCAGTTTAGTCAGTGAGTCAGTGCTGGTGGGTGTACTGGGAATCTTTATGCTTCCTTTTATTTATTAAATGTTAGCCCTGCCTGTCAGGAAACCGTTTAGTGCTAGGAACATTTGCACTTCAATCGAATAGAGATTCCAATGTTTTACCTTTTGCCCCTGAAATTTGTTTATCTCTTGTAGCCTCCTATGATTTGATATCTCTCCTGACAATACTGTTTTTTAAACAGAACATGGGAGCCAGATCTTCAACTGGTGTAAATCAGTATCGTGCTGCTGAAGTCAACATAACTGTGGCATTTTACACCAGTGAGTGTCTGCCTTGCAGATTCAGCGCTGGAGAAGGTATCAGGGGAGTGGTTATGCTCCTAAATTCACAAATTACAGCAAAACATTTTTGAACAAGCAGAGATGTGATCCTGCATAACTCAAGCCTCCCCACCAAACAATTAGCGACTTCCCTTCTAATAATTAGTGGGATGGTTTAGAGATTATTATTGCGCTGCAGTTCAGTCGGTTGTGCCAGCTAAGGCTCTTCACTTCTCTAGCTCCTAAGGCACCCAGGAGAAATCCGTGGGCACCCAGCAGCAAAACCTGCCTGCAGGAGCACGCAGGCAGCCGTAAGACGTCAGGCACCGTGCGAGAGGGCCGGAGCTCCCACCTGAAGGGCCACCTGATAAGCAGAACCAAGCGCTGCCCCTTGCAGCTCGACCTTTGCTTGTAATCTTCCTTAAGAGGAAAAATGAAGGACACTTCAAGCTCAGGAGTCCACACAGACTGACCCAGTTACTTAGTCAGCAGCTCTAAATGCTAATAACAGTGTTAAGTACCTGTCCAGTTCCTCTGAACGGGCTCTGCCTGTTGCATTTGTAGCAGCCCATGGTGGATCTGTTCATTGAATGCTAAGCTAGCACAGGCATTTGCTTTTTGCTTTTTCCATTAGCACGGGAACAAAACATGGATCTAACCCTCCCTGACATTTGCAATTTTATTTTGTGTTTTTATTTTTTAACCTCCCAGATAGTGGAGGGCCAAATCCAAGCTAGATTTCCAGAAGCGTGGCTCCGCAGTGGTGCTGTTGATTAAAATGAAACTGGTGCAAATTTATGCCTTTAGGAGAACAAGGTTCAAAAAGAAATGAGATGAGACAATGATATCATCTGCCTCCTAAATCTCCCAGCTTTCACCCAGCAGGTGGGATTTATTCTCTGTGTGGATCTATCCTTGCCTGTTTGTTTGTTTTAGGCAGTCGATTATGAGATGAACAGAGCTTTCATGCTGACAGTGATGGTATCAAACCAGGCTCCACTGGCGAGCGGGATCCAGATGTCCTTCCAGTCTACTGCAGGAGTCACCATTTCGGTTATGGATGTCAACGAAGCACCGTATTTCCCTACCAACCACAAGTTAATCAGGCTGGAGGAAGGGGTGCCTACAGGGACGGTCCTGACAACGTTTTCAGCTGTGGATCCTGATCGCTTCATGCAGCAAGCAGTAAGGTGGGAGACCAGGCAGCCAAATGGAGTCCTGTACGATCAAGCCGGGGACTTCAGCTGCCAAAGTGGGGGGAGCAAAGCAGCTGAAATCCAATTCGTAAACTGTCTTATGTGATAGCACTAAAATGTTTGGCAGATATTTGCACCCTTGGCCCTACGCTTGCAGGGCTCTCTGCAAACGTGGCGCGAGCAGCTCCCCTCTTCCTGCCTTGCGGAGGGCAGGGGCTTCTCTTTTTCAGATTAAACCAGTGGATAGCAAGGCCTGCTCCCCCTGATAAAGACCAAGATCAGGGCTGGCCTGTGCTGTTGATTTCATCTGTGCCTTGTCAAGGATACTTCTGCCTATATAGTTTATGCACTATATAAACACAGCATGCAGAGAGTTACCAAAAGACCGTTTTGTCATTTCTGTATTACAGAGTGTGAATGGAGGCACAGAAAGGGTTAGAGGACATATTTCCAGGGGGAATGACTGCGACTTTTAATCATGTCTGGTGTTGCTTCCAAAGGATTTAGCTCCAGCTTCAACCTGGCTTAAAAAAAAGCACACTGTGAGATTAGCTGTCAGCCTGTTAAGAGCAGGGCTCGCTTGTTTACAAACAGCTGCTGAACAGCTCTTAGGATGCTCTGTAGTAAAAATTGCCCAGGCAGTCGGACACCCATGTGCAGGACCTCTCGGATGGATCCTGGCCAGTGTCAAGCCAGGTTTGTGTGACCTTCCACCTTCAGAGCCACTGCCATAACCTGGTGTCCCTGACATCTGCTTTCCTGGTGGATGGGATTCAGCACCCACAGTTTTAGTCTTCTAAAAGTTCAGTGTCTGTTTTAACAGGCTGAGACTGCCCAGGAGTCCGTGCTAGGACAGGTCGCTCTGTCCTAGCTGGGCTTTGTCCCATCCAAAGCTCTGGCAAAGCGGGAGCTGAAGCCACATTGAGACCCCCATCAAGCAGTGAATCACAAGCCTCCCCGTGCAGAGGCACATTGGCTCCTAGTTTCCTGCTAATGCGCACGTATTTCTGTGTCCATAGAGCTTTGTTTTAGCCCGAATGTTTAAGGTCTGCAGTGTTTTTGGCAAACAAGCACAGGTACTGTGTGACCACAGCCGAGGCCACGTAAACTTGCATCAGTTGTGACATGTCCTGTCAGGAGGAGTTTGAAGTCCTTCACCTGGCACAGAGCTGTCTGCTCTAGAAAATAACTGTTTATTCACTGCCTCGTCTTGTAGTCTTTAGACAGGTACTGCAGCATTTAAGGAGAGAGCCTCTCCTAACTAACAAGCCAGTTTCGCTTAGTTTTGTGGTGAAATACTGCCCGTTGAAGGGGCTTTATTTTCCCTGACACCTGCATTAACGCTGCTTACGGAGGAAGGAGTAGCTTGTGCTTGATCGGATGCTCCCTCCGATCTGGAGGTGGTTGGACTGCAAGCAGGAATGAATATCGGGGAGAAGGACGGGCTCCGCCTCACCGCTCCTGCCATCGCACGGTGCCTGCGTAAGAGCATCTGTAAATATAAGCAGCAAATTACTTGAGTTGCTTTTTTCCCTAGGGCTCCCAGGACACACATTTTTTGAATCCAACAGCACTTGGTTTCCAAACACAAGTGCAGCGCTCTCTCGTCCACTCTTCATCGGGACAGCCTTCGCAGGAAGCAGTGGGGCGTTGTTAGGGCCCAGAGCAGTCTCTGTGAGCTACACAAAAGAATATTTTGTTTTCTTCTTCCCAGTTGGCGTTGTTGAGTTAGGAAAAAAAAGATGCACTGAAGGTTAAGCATACAGATCAATGATAAGCAGTTCCCTGAGAACAGGATCCAGCTGCTATATCCTTGCATACAGCTTTCAGAGACTCTCTAAATAGTCTTTGATGAAATACAATTTTTACAAATAGAAGATAAGGAAGTGGAAGCATCTCTCAGCAAGGCACAGCGTGGCATGGCCAGTGTCACACTTCAAATATCTTCATTAGCTGCAGACGTATTCACAACGCCCGCTTTGAAGCTAGATCCCTGGTCATTTAGCAGTGAAAGGGCGAAAGATCAGCAGTAATATTAAAAAGGAAAGAAAACACCCCATATAATCTGGCTCCATGAAGTGTAATTCTTTCCTTTGGCAGGGACTTTTGTGATTTTATTGCTGCTGTCCTGTCCATGTAGATTCACGCAGCTCCAGTTTTGCTTTGAGTTGCAGCTTCAAACAGCCCATTTCTGGAAAGGGATATTCACCAAAAGCCTGACTTTCTCCTGTCTGCATATCAAAAAAACAAAATGATACAAAGCTGTCAGCAGAGTCTGAGATAGCCATGAAACAAAAACAGCTTTTGTTTGCTCATTTCAGTGATTTATAGCATGGCTACTTACTAGCTTCCAACTTAATCACAGTTAACGAGATTCCATCTCAGCTCAAACATTAGGGAGCCAAGAGGTTGAAATCAAGAGCAATGAAGAAAATAAAACGAAGAAAAAATAAAAGAAGATAAACAGAATGTGTTTGGTAACATCTGGAAAAGGTTTGCCCCAAACTAATTGTACTTCCAGTTTGCATTGCCGGTCGGAGCCGGGTCCGCTGGGCTCTGCCAAAACCCGTGCCAAGGTACGTGCTCGCGTCTCGAGGATGCTGACCAGCCTTGAGCCAGGGAGGCACTGGATAGCTTCAGGTGTTTAGGGCTTTGGCACAACGCTAATTAAGAGGTTTGAAAAAGCCTGTGAGCAGCTAAGGACTTCTGCAACAGTGTCCCCAGGAACCAGCATCGGTGACCAAGGAAGAGTCAGGGACAAGAATCACCGCAGTCTTCTCCATCCCATGGCCTCACCAAGTTCCCCATCCCATGGCCCTGCCAGGTGCTTCTCTTTGCTCTCGTGGGCTTTGCTGATGCAGAGATCTCGTAAGATCTCTGTGCTCGCAAGCGTCTCTTCTTGCTCGTAGCCGGCGTGGCCGCTCGGAGCTGGTGCTGGCCAGTGTGCCAGGCTCGTGTCCCAGCACCGGCTGCTGCCCGCGCACTAACACCCCCTGCCCGGCCCGCCGTCCTCAGACCTCCCCTGGTCACGCTCGTGTCTTGCTGCTAGTCAGGAGCCCTGCAGGAGAGCAGCCCTAAAGCTGCCTCACTTGTGGGTCGATGCCTTAACACCCCTGTGAGCTCCCCTTACGGTATCACCGAGACAATTGTTGCTGAATGCACAATTCTATATGAAAGAGGTGGCTTGGTCAAAGTGATGTTTAACATGTCTAAAGTCTGCCATTCTTTCTCTGCGGAATTTCCTGAACCCTTATTTGTTAGGGAGGGATAGTAAAAAGAGAGGGAGAGGGCGAATTTGTCCTCCAGTTCAGGCATGGGAGTGCAGGGTCATCGCAGACCCCGCTGCTCCTTCCCTGCAGGGGCCTCGGGCTATGTCTGCTCTCAGGAGCAGGAAGCCGGCGTGTTAGTGGCATTTAGTGGGAAGAGAATCCTTTAAAATGAAGGAAAGGGAAAAATTGAATAATTGTAGAGGTCAAAAACCAGCTACTCAATTAGTATTTTGTTTGTCAACAAAACCAGTTATCCAAAGGTCCTTTGAATCATGCGGTCAGGAGTCCAGAAAACCCTTATTTCAAACAATATTAAGGATGTGTCAGTGAAAAGACTGCCATGTATTTATTTCCTTTCTCTGTAGATACTCTAAGCTGTCAGATCCTGCAAACTGGCTGAACATTAATGCCACAAATGGTCAGATCACTACTGCTGCTGTCCTTGATCGAGAGTCAGACTACATTAAGAATAATGTCTACGAGGCCACATTCTTGGCGGCTGACAACGGTGAGCCCAGGCTTCACATTGTTCATGCTTCAATAAGACTCTAATGTGATGCATTAAGAGAAATGATGCCCTGACAGAGTTGTCAGTATAAGTTATCTTTTTCCCAGTTTTTTTATGGTCAAAAATGTGAAAGGGGGAAGGGAAATTGCTGGAGTAAATTAAATGTGCACAGTATACGAAGGGTGTTATTAAGGGAAAGGGAGGGCAAATGGAAAATCGATTTAGGGAGTTCAGTGTAGCAGTGTAGACTGAACTTAAAAAAAGTAGCCAAGGGAGGTGATCGCCGAGTGCTGATGTGATCACACCCATCCTGGTAATCGACCCAAACGTGCTGATCAGAGCATTCAGGAAGCCTTGCATCAGGAAATCAGAAATAATCACAGGAGAAGGGAGGAGGATATTAAAAACAAACCAATCCATTGAACTACTATAGCTTTCATGAGAGGCGTCTGTCTGTCTGTCATCAGAGCTAACCTCACTCTGTCCATTTTCATTTCTGAAACGTCCAGCTGTCATCAGAGCATCTGGATGCTGGTGCAGTTCATTACTGAAGTCGCTGAGGCTGGTACAGATCTTCTTGCTGAGATGCCCTGTTAAGGCTTGTTCTTCTGTAATCATTAAAGATCACACAGCACTTTCAGTCTGGTCAGCCCTGTGAACCTTAGGGCTGACCATGGTCAAGGGCAAGCAATTCACTGATGCCACCCTGGATTTCTCTTCCTAATTCTGATTAGTGAGAGCTGATGACTGTAACAATCCAGGCCTGGATGTGGCCACACTGTCATTTTATGTGTCTGTTCCTTCAGTTGGAGAATCCTTGGTGGGTGCTCAGCAGACTCCATGAGCAAGGAGGGCACCTTCCTCCCCCTCTGCCACCCTCACCTTCCTCCTGAGGGGTGCCAGGTGCCCACAGAAGCTGTGTACAAACTGGAGCCACACTTCAGCACCAACACGACATGGCTGTGAGCGCCTCAGTTATTGCTCTTACACTGTAGGTGCTTTCAGGACAGTTTCTGCGTCAAGCCCTGTCATCCCTCCAGCTGAAGGGTGTTGTGCATGTGCAAGTAGATACAGTGGTGCCTACAGCACTAATGAAAGCTTCTTCCCTCTTCCTGCAGGCCCTCTTCCTGTCACAGTGTCCTGGTTTGCAAGGGCCAGACAAACTCTTAGGGGAGCTTTGATGTCAAGTAGCAGTACCAAGAAGCAAATTTCCTCCCTTTCTTGATGCCAGCAATAGTCAAGCCTGTGCCTCCCGCTGTCACCCACCCTGAGCTTCCCTTGTGGGACCTGGCTGCTCCTCACCGTGCAGTCCAGGGTGCAAGGCACAACGCAAGTTTGGGTTCACCCCTTTCCTTGTCCTTGGTGCTGATGCTGCAATGCATCACTGCCTCCACATCCGTCATTCAGCGGCTCAGAAAGTGAGGACCTGGGAAAAAAAATATTTTGAAAAATTAATCTATCATTGATACATCACAGCCATTAGAATGCAGATGAAGCAAAACCCTATTTAAAAGCCCACCTAGAGTGCTGAGGATATCAGCTGAAGTTTCATCTAGGCTAACAGACTCCTTTCACATTTATCCTGATTTCCAGCTTCTCCATCGTCACATAGTCATCAAAGCAAGGCTTTGGGCTGTTTTTTTTTTTGTTTGTTTGTTTGTTTGTTTTTTGAAAAAGCAACTTCTTTTTTCCTTAAATTCTTCTCGCTATTTTCAGGGTATGATAAAAGAGCTATTCTGCTAAACACTCTTTTGGACATTCTCTCTTTCCATGGTCTGCATTGCAGAGACGGTCACATAAGAAGAAAAAACTTGGCTGCAGTGCAGTGGTGAAAGAAAAGGGAATGCTAATCAAGAGAGTATTTTTTTTTTTGTCTGCTTTCAGAGGAGAGTGAGGGCCTTGGACCACACTGTGTCTGCAAGAGTGTGGAGGTTGGTGGTGCTTGAACCCTTTAGCAGAGCTCAACCAATCCCACAGAGAAGTTGAGATTTCAGGTATATTCCATTTCAACAGGTTTCATAGTGCTAGGGTAGAGAAGACATTGGAGAGTCCCCATGGGGACACGTGGCTGGGGCACGATGCCAAAGGAGACCTGGCTGCAACCGTGCGTCTGCTCCTGGTATGTCACCCACTCCCTTCTCCCTGTTCGTATGTGGCCTTTGGGGAGATCCCTTTTCATTCTGCAGGTTCACAGCGAAAAAGGAATTGCCTGTTAGCCATGAATTTACTTCATTTCTGCCACTATTTGTCAGAGCAGTGGTCTGAGTTTGGCATCACTTTCTGTTCAAGCCGAATGGGAGCAAATTGTGCTCGCAGCTGAACTCAAAACCCTGTTGGTTTTTGCCTTGCTCCTGGAGTTCTATCTCTGGGACTGATCCTACCAGGTACCAGTTCACGCATGCAATTTTTCCAGTGCCTTTGAAAATACTGAAATATTGTGGGAAAAAAAAATAATGAACTATACAGCAGTTAAATGCATATGTAGCAGTTATATCTTCCTTGTGCTTTTGAAATACTTTTCAATCTCTTATTTCAATGATCATTTCAGGCAATGGACCAACAAAGGATGAAGTCAATGATTGAAGAATTGTATAGGCAACATGAAAGATGGCTTTTCAGGGTTCCTTTTGAGTCTCCTTTGGACAACAAAAATGAAATGCAGTTTGAGACATGCTGTTGCTGCCCCAGGTTAAGTAGTAGTCCAGCATGTTTCGTAGTGATTAGCACATGCCATAGGATTCAAATGAGGGTCTTTCACCATGCAAGGGGTGACCGTTGGATAGGCTACAGGTTGGACTTCCTTTGAAGCAACAAAGTAGCCCACAAATCTGAAAACTGGGTGGCAAGTGCTACAATAAATGCTGACCATTGTTCACTTTTCTTTTTTTGCCATCCATGCCTCTTTTCAGCTGATGGTTTTCCTCTTTAAAACAGCACTTAGCAAAACTTGTCAGTAGCAGCTCAGCTCCTTGCATATCTAGAGTTTGACTAAAGACATTGCTGTAGGCTACAAGTCTGCAGAATTCAACGTCTGCTTTCTGCAGAAGACAGAAGAATCATGAGGTTTGGGAAGTTTCAGTAATGTCTCTTAAAGCACAGGACTATAGAAGTGCAGTTTGTCCCTAATGAAGTCTAAGGAGAGAGGGAGAAAATCCTGGTTTCCTGAAATAAGAAGGCAAAGAGGCAGGGAACTGGTACCTGGCGTAGTCGTGCCCGCTGTTCCTTGAGTGATGCTCATCAGTCGTGGCTCATCTCTGCCTCTCCCGTTCAGGTATCCCCCCGGCAAGCGGCACCGGCACTCTGCAGATCTACCTAATCGACATCAACGACAACGCTCCGGAGTTGCTGCCAAAGGAGGCACAGATCTGTGAAAAGCCAAACCTGAATGTCATCAACATAACAGCGGCGGATGCTGACATCGATCCAAACGTCGGGCCCTTCGTCTTCGAGCTGCCAAGTGTGCCATCTGCGGTGAGGAAGAACTGGACCATAACGCGGCTAAATGGTAAATGGGGCAGGCGATCCCGAGGACATTTGGACTCCAATTCGCTAATGTGACCACGTGCGGTTTCAAACTTGCAAACTTTCCGACTTTTTTTATCTGATTGGTATTTTTTTAAGCACATTATGGCTGACATTATAAACAAGATAGTTAATCAGAAATGATTTGTATCAGACCTGCAGCATAACTCTAAGAGCCTTGGCACTTGGCTTTTTTTAATGCAGTTCATAATTATGAACAGTTATCAGGACTGAACAGAGGATAAATCATCCATAATGGCCAAGGGGAAAAAAGCTATTATCAGTCTTCCTTATGTTCCAGTGTAATTGTCATAAGCCACAATCAGGATCAATGTTCATTTCACTGACCATAATTGCATAAAGGCAGCCTTTTAATTTACCAGGGAACCAGGAGGGCTAGGTAAGTGTGAAGATTACCAGTATGTGAAGGATTTTTATATCACAGCATGCAACCACAATTGGCCCTAATTGGTCCTCTTATTGGTAGTTTCAGCGGAGGATTGGAAGTGTCCCGGAGCTGCTGGCCTTGCTGCAAAGCCGCTGTGTCTCACAGCCCCTGCCAGGCTCCTGCTCTCACACATTCAGTGCCCTCAGCTCCCGCAGCTGCGGTCTCGGAAGGCTTGGAGGAACAGGTCATGGAGCAGGTCCTCGGAGGAGCTGGGCTTCCCTGCCAGCCCCCCTCGGAGGGAGGCTGAGCAGGGAGCCTGCGCCATGGCCGACTGCAATCCCAATCCAGAGCAGGGTGGTAGCATGCAGCCAGTGCTTCCCAGCTACCATCCGTGCCTCTGCATTTGCTTGCCATCACGCCTAAGATACATTCAGCTGGCTACTGATTTGCTCATGGGATCAAACTGGGACAGCATGGCAGTAAATACACATTATTTTGAAAAGCATGGGTTGACTGTTGGCCAAAATGTGGGAAGTGGGAAGCTGGGATGCTTTGACGGTGGCCTGTTCTTTAGGACAGAGGAATGGTGCGGGTACAGCCATGGCACTCTAGTAGGTGTCTGTCACCTGTCTGTCTGTCTCTGTCCGTCCAGGTGATTACGCCCAGCTTAGTTTGCGAATCATGTACCTGGAAGCTGGCATGTATGATGTCCCCATCATCGTGACGGACTCAGGAAACCCGCCCCTGTACAACACATCCGTAATAAAAGTGAAGGTGTGTCCCTGTGACGAGAATGGAGACTGCACCACCATCGGGGCGGTCGCTGCAGCCGGGCTGGGCACGGGTGCCATCATAGCCATCCTGATTTGCATCATTATCTTACTCAGTAAGTACCACAGGAGGTGCCACTGCTTGGACATGTCAGGCCGGAATGGGGCCTTCCAAAGTGCAAAGGTGCCAGGCGATCCTGCTCTCGGTTTGCCACCACAGCTCACTCATCGGTGGTGGTTTGGTGGGGCATGGGACTGACAGCAGGAAAATCAGCCTTAATTTCAGGACTGCAGCTCCAGTTGCTGCTCTTTTCTTGACCCTGCTCATCGGGGACTCGAGGTGTGTCCTAGCTCAGAGACCTGCTTGTTGGTGTCACTGTGGGTTGTTTTGGTGGAAAACATAAGACTTAATGCCAAGATGTGAGGCCACCTTATGCCAAGCAGGCCCTAAAGCCAAGTTCATTTTTCAGGAAGGAAATACTGCAGCGTTTTTAGCAGTAATGTGAGGGTGTGGAGTCCCATCTCCCATGCCGTCCTCCCTCGCCCCATTCCCGAGCGCTGTGTTTTTCAAGAGCCAAACTCTTCTGGAGAGACTCCCCTAGACCGAGGGCACCTCGCAGGCAGCGCGGGGTGCCCGGGAGCTCTCTGGGCAGTGGGAGAAGAGGGTGGGTACATCAAGGGTCACCTCCAGGCAAAGAGCCACCCTGCCAGGCCGAGGGGATTACAGGGTCATACGGACGATGCCGTGGGTCTGTGCAGAGCGGCGCAAGCAGGGCTGGAGGGATGTCGGCCCCTCTGCCCGTGCCGTTGCCCGGGCGGGCACTGAGACCCTCACGCACACGTGCACGTTGCTGCCCCGGTAGGTTTTGGGCCATCCCCTTCCACACGAGCACTCGTTACGGATGCAGGTCCCGTGGTGGAACGAAGCACATGATGTGCTGCTGCATCTTAACTATTGCTCTGATGTGGGGTCCACGTGTCAGATACACACAAGGAGAAGAGGGATTCAAGTCGAAGTTCTCCCCGGGAGTCACAGAGGCCATAAAACGAAAGACTTCTTTTTGCTGCTGTCATATAAACCCAGCACTAAGATGTGATTTAAACAGTTGAAAATCCTATTGACTGAAATTAACTTCGGCTGAAGGACGTCTGATTTAAGAGATTCTTCTTTTCATTTTCAGATACATTATCCCATTTTAAATTATGGTTTTTATTACAAAAGCTTATTTTTACATTCATTGTAATTCTAATTGACTTTTTTTTTATCTTCGAGAGCTGCAAAGCACCATATCAGTGATGAAAAATGTAATTCGTGATGAGCAGAGTTTTTTCAGTTGCCTCCTTCTAGTGTTTTGCCTCCTTTAATATCTATTTTATACGGTGACCTCCGAACAATAGCCTGGAAAAGGCAGATGTGATTTTTTGCTTTGTATGTCCATTTTAGAGTCAGCAGGTCAAAGTTTGATGGCTTTAAAAGGAAGAAGAAGCAAGGAGACAGATCTGAGGTGGCTCAGGTGAAGAAAGTTTCTGCCTTTACCTTTGCTGAAAGTTTTTCTTCTTCCTCTTACCTGATGTATTAACTGCACGAATAACACATTTAGGAGAAGAGCAACGCAATAAAAAATTGTGAAGGGTGAAGACAATAGATTTCAAGAAAAACTACATGCAGAGTGAAAATGGGTCTAACAGCAGTAATAGCACTTTCCATTCTGCAGAGTGAATAAAGGAAGGAGAATGCACTACATCCGCTATTGACACTTTGAAGGTCTTCTTTTTTCCAGGTAGTGGTGGTAAAGGCGTTAATGGCACAGTTTTTTCCACAAGTGCATGAAAAAAGTAGCATTTAAAAAAAAAAAAAGAGAGAAAAAATAAACCTTAGTAACCATTATAATATTGTCTTTGTGGGCTAGGCAGGTAGCTTGTTGTGAGAGACTTGAAAAGCAAAAGACAAGAAAAGGACTTCAATAGTCTGCTAAATAACGGAGGTTTTATATTGCAGATAAGAGTTACATTTTCTTTCCATGTCTTTTTTTTTTTCTCTCTTGAATAGCTCTAGGATAAGCATTAAAGAAATACTGAACTATCCGAAAACAATTCTGTTAGCGAGCAGGCAGGGATGGCAGCCAGTTGGCACTCGATGGCAGTAATTGGCCTCATCCCTTCACTCCAGTGAGTCCTGGCTGGGGATGAACACCTGGGAGCAGGGAGGGAGGACTCGCATTGTCCATCCCGTCCGCTGGCCCCCTGTCCCCTTGGCTCTGCACAGCCCCAGGGCGCATCTCTTCTCTCCTGCAGTAAAGTGATGCTGAGGGTCCTCAGGGAGGCAGAGGGGAAGAAAATCCCGGAAAAAGGTGAGGTGGTGGAAAAAGAGCAGCTCCTTGTTCTTCTTCTGCAGCTGAGAAATGTAAAGGGAGTTTGAGGGCTGTGTCCGACCAGCTGCTTGTGGCAGCTGTGCTGGTCCAGCATGGTCAGCATGGAAAAGGGAGAGAGGTGGAGGGTGAAGGCAGTGCAAGGAATTCTCGTCTGGATTCCCATCTCCTCCATGTCCTCCCATTCCCAGCTCTTGAGCACGAGAACAAGATCTGCCTGTTGACAGGTTTCTTGGAGAAGACAAGGTGTCAGTGGGGATGCCCTCGCGTTCCCAGAGCAGCTACCGAGTGTCACGGGCGCGAGGCGCAGGTTGTGCACGGCCGGGGACAGGGCGCGTGGCGAGCAGCTCTGCGCTGGGAGCCTGCGCTCACCTCGGGCAAAGCTGTTTACGTGCAGAAACTGCCCTGTTTTTTCACAAACTGTTAATCCGTCGTGGTGGCTGAGCTGCCAAGGCTCAGCCAGCGCCCGGTGTGTAAATGCCGGGGTTTGAGCCCCTGTCCAGATTTCCTCTGCCAGGCCTGCCGAGCTCACACTGCTCCCTGCAAGGGTTTCAGACCGTCTCAGATCTGCTTTGCAAGCAACTGGCCAAGTGCACACGCTAATGTCTTGGCTAACACGGTGTTGGAAAGACTCCCTCGCTTACCAAAAAGGAATAGGAATGAGTCCAAATGGAATTAGGTGACCTGGTGCTCCCCGAACCAGGCTGCCTTAACAAACTGCAGGCAAGTGAGCAAACGATTACCATGGCAAGGGCTGGCGGGCGGCGCTGCCAGCCTTGTGCCGTGCTGGCACGGCTCCCATGCACACGGAGGCCACGGTCATTTGTCCGTATCCGCTGCTCGGCACCTCTGCAGCTCACTGTGCTCTCTCTTTTGCTCATGACCCTCATAGGAATTCAAGGTTTAGATCAAATGCTTCCAGAACACTTGTGTTTCCACGCTTTCTGGTCGCTTTGCCTTTGATTGTGTGTTCTACTCCTGGTAAACATCAGCTCAATCAAAGTTGATGATGGATCTTAAAGACTTGTTTGTAGTGGCGGCTTGTCAGACTGTTCACAGCCCTCACTGATCTCTCCCTTAGAAAACAGAATGCGCAATAGGATAAAATGTTATTCCTCTCAATAGCAGCCAGTGAAATTTCTTCCCCAGACTCACTGTGGTCTGTAATGTGTGCTAGAAGTTCCACCACATGCCGTTTATTCCCCATTTGTTTAACTGACACGCACAGGAATTTATTGCATGGGAGATTGTTTGCAGTATCATTAACTTGCCCCGTCAGTGCAAGTTTTGCCGTCGCAAAACGGGACGTTGGCCGCCGAAGCGGCGTTTGCTTGCCCTCACGCCGCTTGCTGTCGCTGCAGCCATGGTCCTGCTCTTCGTGGTGTGGATGAAGCGGCGGGAGAAGGAGCGCCACACCAAGCAGCTCCTCATCGACCCCGAGGACGACGTCCGCGACAACATCCTCAAGTACGACGAGGAGGGCGGCGGCGAGGAGGACCAGGTGAGAGGGGCCGGGCCCTGCCGGGGCAGAGGCCGCGTTATTCCCAGGAATGCACATGCAAAGCTGAGCGTTTGCCCTCCTTCGTGCCCGGGCAGCTTGGCTGGCATCGGCTGCGTGCCGTGGATCTCCGTGCAAACCTGCCTGCTCCAGGCGGCCCGGCAGCTCCCGGGACGTGCTGCACGGCAGCAGGACTGTGCGGGAGGCAGGGGGGCTTCCCTGCCCCGAGCAGCTCCCTGCAGAGGAATAGAAATCAGGATGGCCACACTCCGGTTCCAGCAATCTTTCTGCTATTAAAAATGTCCATTTTCCATCTCTCCCTGCAGAGACCTTGGTAAAATCAACCCAGTCCTGGGGCCGCAGGCGCTTGCGTTGGTTTGCCTTTCCCCAGGTTTACTTCATCATCCCAAACCTGCCTTTAATTTCTTTTAGTTGCTGTCCCTCATTTGTGAGCAATGTCCAAATGCATTTGGGGATTTTTCTTCTTCACCACAAGAGTGCAATACATGGAAGCTTCGTGTCCCAGTGCAGGCCGAGGCCGAAGGCTCCCTGTGCTCAGCCCGCGCGGTACCGAGAGGCCCAAGCGTTGGGCACGCGGACACTTGGACACGGGATGAGGAAGGTGCAGGGTCTGGTGTCGTGATGTCCACACATGGCAGGGAGCCGTGCACGCTCAGGAAGGTTGTCTGCAATGGAAAAAGCAGTTCACTTACTTAGCTTCTCTTTTTTCCTTTTTTTTTTTGTCACTGACAAGTTCCTTATAAATATTGCTCCTGGAGATTCAGTCATCCCCAGCTAAGCACAAGAATAGTTTCACCAGAAGAACAAAGTATTGCTATAAACATTCAAACCAGCTGAAGTGTCTGGTTTCAGGCAACTACACTGTAGGCTTAAATATTTTAGGAAGGATCTGTTAAAAATAACAGCAAAAGAAGAGCAGCAAAACACTATTACCTACATGAATACATTTTAAAGAAAATATTATTTGGCTGTCGTTCCTTGATAGAAACCTAGTCTTTAGGGATTTTTGCAATGCAGAAAAAACATAATTACTTGAAAATAAATGTATAAATGCAATACACATTCTGATGTTTTTACTTCTGTACAAATGTAATTACAGGAATAGGTCTACAGATATTGCATTTTTACGGTATATTTTGTATTTCATCAAAAATGTTATGCACATATCCATGTACTCACCATCCAAAGCCAGTACATGATCCCAAAGATTTGGACACCATGTTAAATATTGAAAGAGCGCTGAGCTGTTTGATTTAACTTACCTTTTAAGATACAATCTGAGGAAGTCAATTTTACAAGTTACTCAGAGATCAGTTTGGTCTATAATTAAGGTAGTTAGAAGTGCTACATGTATGGGGATAAGATTTGGTATTGAACTTCATCTGAAAAAAGGATTAGACCCCCCTCAAGTTCTTTGTCCGTTGATGTTGTGTAGACAATCTGCATGGAAAGCTCTTGGCTTCACTCTGTGTTTTTCCATTTGTAACAGGATTACGATTTAAGCCAGCTTCAACAGCCGGAGACCATGGATCACGTGCTGAACAAGGCGCCCGGCGTCAGAAGGGTGGATGAGAGACCTATTGGTGCTGAACCGCAGTATCCTATAAGACCAGTAATCCCCCATCCTGGGGATATTGGTGACTTTATTAACGAGGTAGGTTCCTGAGGGCATCTTGAGCCCCATCCTCAAAGCAATGGCAGCAGCTGAGCATCAGCTATGCGGCGTTTTCTGATGCACATTGTGGACCAGGCGATGCTACTGCCCACACCAGAAGGCAGCCAGGCTTGGCCTCCCAAAGGCACCAGCGCTGTAAAAAGACAAAGTGCAAATACAAAACCCAGAATTTCTGATTTGTGGGTACCTCAGGCACCAGCCTTGCCAGCCTCCTGTCGGCCTAAGGTGCCATTTGTGGTTCCTGGGCTTGTAATTATTTCACCAGTCTGTTCTTCCTAGGATGCTCTGTTTGGTCTAAAACCTCAAAGAGTTTGCAGAATAGAGAGATTGTTCTCAGATCATAGAGGGCTTCTTTATTTTATGTTAGATTGGTGGGTTTTTTGGGCGGAAAGGGGGTTACAAATATCTATCCATTTAGTATTTCCCATCTCTTTTTTTTGTTTGTTTTAAAATGAATGATTGTGCAGTTGCAAACCAATCAATGTGTTATTTCCTCTGAGACAAAATACACTCTCCATTCCCTAAGTCAGAAGAATAAATGTTATGGCAATTTAATTCTATTATTACATCAATTTCCTGCTGTGCTTTCTCTCATTTTCATCATTAAAATCCCTCCCTTTGTCCTCGTCCTCCCTTGGCGCACACACAACCACCCGGCGTCTCCACACGGACACGCACGTGGATACTCCCCCTTGCACGTGCTCCGGCTGCCTCTCCCTGCCATAAAACACTCCGGCTCCCCATGGCGCGAATGTGGCTCCGGAAAGTGGGAATGCGCCATGTTGCTCTTCACTGCCAGTCCAGGCTTCCTCTAAAGCTGGGCTGGAAGGAAGCAGTTTGATTTCTCCGCATCCCGAGGCCGTTTCCATGGGCTGCCTGCAATGTTGCATAGCACAAGCAGCAGCAGCAAGGCTTGTTGGGGTTCCCCATCCCAATTTTCCCTAAATTAAACAAGAGGTTTTTTGTTTTTTTTTTTCTTGAAGGAATCAAAGGAATAAAAATAATCAGAATAGCTCATTAAAGGAATGGGAGGATAGCTGGTGGAAGAGGATGACTATCTGGTAGATGAGGAAGACCAGCAGGTGGATGAGGAAGAACAGCTGGTAGATACGGAAGAATGGCTGGTAGAAGAGGATGAGTAGCTGTTTGGATGAGGAAGACTAGCTGGTAGTGAGGAGGAATAGCTGGTGGAAGAGGAATGGGTGTTCCTGCTGGGAAGTGCAGCAGGCCACCCCAAAAAGGAGCAGGTGGCCAAGAAATAATCCGGGAAGTGGCTGGGAATAATCTCCACGGGCAGCCCTCTGCACGCCGTGGGAGGGCGCCGGGGGTGCCCCCCTCGGGCTGGGGACTCACGGGATGCGTTTGTGCCCCCAGGGCCTGCGGGCGGCCGACAACGACCCCACGGCGCCGCCGTACGACTCCCTGCTCGTGTTCGACTACGAGGGCAGCGGCTCCACCGCCGGCTCCGTCAGCTCCCTCAACTCCTCCAGCTCCGGGGACCAGGACTACGACTACCTGAACGACTGGGGCCCCCGCTTCAAGAAGCTGGCGGACATGTACGGCGGCGGCGACGAAGACTAGACTGACCTCACGTTATTTAAGAGAAAAATAAAGCGAAACAAAACAAAAAGAAGGAAAAATAAACGATTTAAAAGAAAAAAAAACCCACAGATGACAACATTAACAAAAAGAGCCGATGCAGAAGCAGGAACTGTACAGATGTGGCAGCTTTTTTAATTGATATCCCCTGCTGACTGTGTTGTTATTTTTAGTGGTGATTTAGGAGGTTTCTTTTCTTTTTCCTTCTTTTTCCCCTTTAGATTTTTTTTGTTTTTTTTAAGAATATCAAGCTGTCTCGCATGAACACTCGTCTCCGCTGCATTTTGTTTTTTTTTTAACATTTCTTTGTTTCCCCCCCTTTCTTTTCAATGTCAGCTGGGATATTTGCTCGTTTCTCTGCTTTACCACTAAAGAGAGTGAAAGGCACTCTGTCTTAACTTGAATTTCTTAGAACAGAAGCACTGTTTTTAAAATATATATATATATATATTTGAAAGTGCCTTTTGGTGCATGTATCAGATTCCCTTCGATCTCAGGAGTGATGAAAACAAGCATACACCCATCGCGGGCAGCACTCCCTTGACCCTAAGCCAGTCCTAGCGGGGAAGGCGATAACAAAAAGGAACTGTGGAGATTGGTCCTGTTTTTGCCTTTTTTTGTTGTTTTTCTTTTCTTTCCCCTTTTTTTCCTTTCTTTCTTTTATTTTAGGGGGTGACTCGTGCCGGGGTGGAGGGGCTGGGGAGGGGGGAGGTGTTTCGAGCCGAAATCTTAACAGCCATCGTGAAGCCTAAGCAGGCGGTGAACGTAGTCGTCACGTTGTACATAATTCCGTGTTGCCACATGCAGAACCGCGGACGGGGACGGGGAGCTGCCCTCGGCGCAGGACGTGGCGCGGACGTCCCCGCGCGTGACCCGCCGGCCGCCCGCGCGCGTCCCTGCGGAAGCGCCGGAGCTTATCCGCGTATCCCTGACATCCCGCAGGCGTCCGCGCGCAGGGGAAGGGCAGCGAGGGCCCGCGGGCTCTCGGGGCGGCCCGAGGTCCCGCAGCGCCGGGCGCCGCTCCAATCTCTATCATAAACGGTAGCGCACTACCTAGTTTATACGTAGGGTCAGTTTAACCAATAACAGGTAGTTATTAGGGATTTTTTTTATTACATTTTTTTTCCTTTACTGATTTGGACTAGTGGGTTTATGTCTAATGTTTGTAAAATGATTTAGACTGCATGGATGTGTAATATAAACCACATTTAATGGATTATGAGCCACTTAATTAATGTGCTATGAAATCTTGGATTACCTGTGTTTTATATTCTGCAGACGATTTTGCAGTGGGTTCGCTAAAAAAAAAAAAAAAAAAAAAAAAAACGTAAAAGTGCTTAGATATATTTTCCTTTAAATCCAAGAATGTTCACAGTATGGGAAGGCGATTATCCAGGGGATAATCGTGCTTTTTTGATATCTTGATTAATTCTCCAGTGGAATGCCAAGAGCTCGGGGGGCGGGCGGGCGAGCGCATGCGCACGGGAGCGCGGTGAGACGGAGCCGGCGTGGGGACGCGGGGACGGTGTCTCGGAGGGTCGCCTGGGCTCCAAGATGGTCTCTATAGATTTTTGAAATGCTCCTAGTGCATTTTATATTCCATTGTATCATATTTTCTATAAAATGCGGTTTCTGTAAATGAATGAGCATTTGAACCGTGTCTTGTATGAAGTGGAATGTGGTAAAAGTCTGCCCGAGGGGTCTCTAGCGTGGCTGGAATATGTTTGCTCGCCGGGCACGCGAGGCGCGTCCGTGCCGCGGGCGCTGCGGCGGCCCCGG